>CM026204.1:5657103-6002103 GCA_014839995.1 Xenentodon cancila | reverse complement strand
GAAGATAACTAGTGTTAAAGAGAAGACACAAATGAAAATGCTTATAACAGATATTGCAATAGCAAAACAGCAAAACAAATTACTTTATTTTTATCCATAATAAAATACTGCTGGGGCTCCCTGGACTTCACTTTTTGCTTCAACAACTAAATTGCTTAGACCACATTAGCTGAATACTTTATTTTTTGTCTTATATATTCTATAAACAGGCCTATTTAGTCTCTTCATTCTGAATCCGCAGAGAAATCAACTTGTCTCAGACCAGATGCAGCTAACATTGTCAGAGAGACAGCTTTTTACAATAAAAATAACCAATTATAGAAATTGCAATCAGAGCTGTTGGCTTGTATGTCCACGAGTGGTAGCTGGTTTAAGGGGAATTGAGATCGATAAATGACTGAATGCAGAGTGACTCTGACAAGGAGCGTTGTATCACCAGAGCTTTCACACCAGCTCCTCCCTGCTCCTCTCTGTGTTTTTACCAAATGCTTCCCCATCTTCCACTCTTACCTCTGTTCTTTCTTTCCCTGTCCAATCCTTTCCTCTATGACACATCCAAGTGATTGTGTTGGGATGTCAGCTCTCATCCATGGCTAATTGGGGCTCAGAGGAGTAATCAGGGCAGGACAAATAAGACAGTTCTGGTCATTAGCTGTGACCAGTATTCTCTGGGAGGATGTGAAATACGTGCACACCTCTGCCATCAGCCCTGAGTCTGCAAAGTCACACAGGTAGACAGGTACCTTGACATGGTACAGGCAGACTAGGCTTACTGTGGATTTACTGATTTCCTCTGCTTTCTAAAACAAGCAGGGAATAAACATAAATATGGCCTGGCTGGCAACACAATGCAGAGGGACTTCTTATCATCTAATATGGGAAAATCAGCAAATGACTGTGAAAAGAGAGCTCATGAAGTACAATGCAGAAGGAAATACCCAGTTTGCTGCAGTACTCTTTTACAAGCTTGCAGTGATCAAACAGACATTTGCTTCCCGCCCTGTCAAGTGAGCCTATACTTTGCACTCATTTGAGCGTACCAGGTAACAGAGCAAAGTAGAATATCATGTAAAATATTGGTGTCGATACCCATATTGATGTCACAAATGTAAACATGTCGATGGCTACTCTTTCTGAAAGCAAGTGTATGACTCTTGAGCAAGATGAATGTCGATTCGCCTTACTGGCCAAGTCTTAACCTTTCAGGAGAACTGAATTATTTAAGCACCACATACCTGTTGTGGCCCTCTGTTTCTCCATCTGGGCTGAGGCCAGTGAGGAGGCTGCGTGAGTCTATGGCCACGCACGCCTCCTCAGCTGCAGAGTGAAAATGGCAAGACAAATGCGGCGAGGGATTTGTGATAATTGGTTGTGCTGGTGGGCCAGGCGACGAGCCCACAGAAAAGGTCGCAGGCACGGAGGAACGGATCAGACTGCCAGGAGGAGAGAATGCTCAGTATGCCTCTGGGGTTTTGTTCAACTTCTCTTTCTTTCATTGTAGGGAGAGAGAGTGCTCCAGCAGGGGCCAGTAATTAAGCAAGAGAGTAACCTTCTATTTGTTTAGATGTCAGAATCCCCAGTGTAACTGCTTTGACAGACTTAAAAATAAGTTCATATTTTCCTTCTGAGTGAAAACGGAGATGTGTGAGGAAGAGTAAAAGAAAGTTTGATAGCAGGAGAGACTTATTCAAATGTGTGTGATTAAAGTAGATGGAAAGGGTTAATGTTAGATGGACTATGTCTGTGTGAATGCACACAAGGAGGAGAAGGGAGTGGGGGGAGGTACAGGGACATGGCTCACACCCAGACATGTTCATGAAGCAGCTGTTCTCCTCATGGCAGAGAGAGTCGGGGCCTGCCAGCAGCAGCATGCTGCTGAGAGCACCATGGTCTCTCACCATAGTGTAGTAACAGAGTGGCAAAGTCTCACACACACACACACACACACACACACACACACACACACACACACACACACACACACACACACACACACACACACACACACACACACACACACACACACACACACACACACACAACAATGTGCTGACACTGACAGGTATGTAGACAGACATACACTCCCAATGTATGCCACCTGTTCTCGTCCAAGTGTGTTGTAGTGTTGAAGTTTTGAATTTAACAGTAAAGTCTGGCAGTGAAGTCAAAGTCATACGCTATAGATCTGAGCTCTGTTGAGGTGCATTTCCATTTGATACAAACAACAGCCTGCATAGCTAAAGGCAATTATATTGCTCCTGCCTCTGTTTGCCCTGAGGTTGTAGACAGCCAGTTAAAACCTCACCAGGTTTTCCTGACTCTTCCCTCTCAGTGAAATCAACAGAATGGTGCCAAGGTTCATCCATGATTTATCTCAGTGAAATATTCATTATGTAGCCTTGCATAGTTTGGACACATCTGATGTGCAGCTAGACCTGACAGCTCTGCTCCGTCATCACACATCACCTGAACCAATCTGAATCCAGCACCTGTCTTCCAGTGCACAACACGAGGCAACTAAACTGATCCAAATGAATAGAGGACTCTGACAGATATAAAGAATCCATCTGTTTGACTTTAGCCTGCAGGCATGACCGCTGTGGAACTACGGTATCTTGCTTGCACACAGAACGATGGATCAGCACAGCAAAGGAGCACCTCAATATTACCCATTCAATTAACCGGAGTGAGCGAGACCTCTGTCTTGACTGGTGCAGAGGTGTGAAAAGCATTGTGAGCACATCTTGTTGGCCCCTGCACATGATGTGCTTGCTGCGATGACTTGAAGTATTGATGCATTGGAGTTCAAAAGTGCTGGATGGTTTTTGATAAATCAATAGAGTAAAAAACAAACAAGCAAAAACAACAACACCCACACATGCACACAAAATTTAACTTTCAGCACCATGGACAGCACTACATAGCATAGCAAGCTCAGGGTTCTCCTCAATCACAAAGTTATCACTCTGCCTGTCCAATTAAGTAACCTTTGAATTATTCCATAAATTAAAATTGCTGAAGTCTAATAGTGCTGGAATGATCACAGAGACTACACTGACAACTCATTTTCCAACATAACACTAATTCAAGTAGTTCCAAAGTCATTATACTCTGAAGGACTAATGTAATAGGAAAAATGTAACTGCAGTGAATGATGATATTAATAATGTATTCATGTGAGACAGAGACTAGAGCGCAGTAGCCTAAGCTAAGAGAGGTAAGGGGGAGAAACTGATAACTGTGAAGAAACAAGGTCGTCAGCATTCCCTCCTGCCTTACTAGTCATTTCATTATCTCATTCCTCTCTCTTCCTCTTTAAAGTAGGAAAAGCTGGGAAAGGCTATTGACCCCTCTCTGTGTTCGTGGCAGGCAGCAGGACAAATGAAGTTTCCCCTCAGACCCCCTCCTTATTAATATCATAATTATCCCCACCTCTGTGGCCCTGCCAGCCAGCACAAACTCCACTGTCTGATTTGATGGAGGGGCACAAGCAGGGAATTCGATTAGCACTAAACATGAGAAGGAGACACAGTGGAGTGGAATCAATCAGTGCCACCATGACAGTTAAGATCTTTTGTGTGACCGGGTGTGTATCTGTCTATGTGTGTTTGGATCATGACAGGTTGTACCTAGGAAGACTGCACATTTAGGTGTCTGGTTATGTATTAAGAGCCAGTTAAAAAAAAACAACTCTTATGATGAATACTTCTGGGATCCCAGATGCTTTGCCCTACCCAGAACGTAGGCCTTGACAAGAGACTCATGAGACTCATGAGACTCATGTGAACACCTGGTGGTTGGGTCTTTGCCAATGGGGACAGCACATTTGAACTACACCCTTCTGTGGACCCAACACCTGCAGGAGTCCTACTGATCTAAACTCGAGCACTGTTGGAACATAAGGAAGTTAGAAAAATGGACTTGGATCGAGGACACGCTTGCCAAAAGGTTAGTGATTGATCTTGACACGTTTGGCACACCCATTCTAAGAGCATTTTATAAGGGTCCTATACCAGGAGATCTCCATCAGAGTCATCTGATGGAGATAGGACTGTCACCTCATCACAAGGGAGGCTAATGTCATGGAGTCTGAATGAGCCATACTCTGCACCTTTAATACAGATGAAAGGGAAGCTGATATATGAGTTAATCTACATTCCAGTCCTCATCTATGGTCACACATTGTGGCTAGTGCCAGAAAGAATGACACTGAAAACATAAAACCAAAATGAGCCTCCTCCAAAGGGCTTCTGGGGTCATTCTTACAGAGAAAATGAGGAGCTAATTTAACTAGGATGATGAATGAATGGGTTATGTACACTCCAGCTGCAGCATTTAAATCTATACTTAATGTCACAACATTTATGACTCACCTTAATGGTAGTGTTTAGAGTTGGTAACACAAAGAAATATATATTTTTTTAAAACCAAATCCATTGTAATTGCAACTTTTTAAAATAGTCTGCTCTGCGTGGCTCTGAGTCTCAACAGCAATTTAAATTCATTGTTTGCAACCCTGGATAACTGCAGAGGTACTTTTATTCAGTCCGTGCCATTTGCTGGGATGGCCCAGACTTTCTGAAGTGGTCTAATGCCATAGAGAGGTAGTGTGGTAGGGATGAGCAGATTGAGAGTGAGAGGTGAAAAGAACAAAAGAAAATGAATGGCTTGAAAGAAGACCCCCTTTGCAGGTCTTTATTCCTGTCCCCTGTCTCATTACGCAGGCTTTGACTCAATAAAGAGTGGATAAAGAGTGGATAAAGGGACACACACCTCTCTGGATATCCCCCCCCCCCAACGCAAAAAAAAGCCTGTCTATCTTGCTTTTACGCTATCTTGCACTACCACATGTATATTCAAAGTTACTCACCTCAAACTGTCCTTTTACTCTCTGTCCAAATACTGTAAAATTTGTAGGCACCTCTAGTATTGTTTTTTATAAGCAATTGTCTTGTTATTTATATTTTAATGACCATCCAAATTTAGTTTTCAATATCTCTTTCAGGATTGACCTCTTCACAATATGTAAACAAAATCAAACCAGACAATTTTCAGAATAAAACGACTCAACAAGCAAAGATGAACCAAGCACAAATGTGATTTTCTTTTTAAGTAGACTGTCCCATACAAATGCCTCAATTTGATGTGGTTCTGTTTATATTTAAGAGTTAGCTTCCTGTATTTTCTGTTTATGTCTTAAAGACACAGGAAAAGAAATATAAATGTTATTAAGACCTGGTGGAAAAACCACAACAACAACAAACAAACAGGACTAGGGGTGCCAAAGATTTTTTAGTTTTTCTGAGTGCAAACCCATCCTCTTCTGACTGACCAAGACCTTATGGACACTGGGAGGTGCAAATTCTCAGCCTGGCAGCTTCTCTTTTCTCTACAAGCCAATTTGTCAAAGCCAGTTTCATCAATTTGTTGTTTTTTTTTTAAATGACTGAACCACAATTCAAAAGCAATGTCTGATTTTCATTATTCAATTTTCAGTAAATTACTATCAATCAATACTTTTGTCACTTTCAAGTTATTTCAGTGACCACGGTTTATTTCCTTTTTATTAATGAAAGGATACTAACAAATGTCTCCACAAAAAAACAAAACAAAAAAAAAATATATATATATATGTATGTATATATATATATATATATATATATATATATATATATATATATATATATATATATATATATATATATATATATATATATATATATATATATATATATATATATATATATATATTTTTAAGTTATGTCCATCTCACTCTCTCATTCAAAGTCTGCCGCTACCCGCTGTCCTCTGTTCCCTCCCTGTTGTTGCTGTGTAATAGGAGTTATTTTCATCCCTGCCTTTCCGTGACTGTGGCTGCTGGATGGCTGAATATTTACATTTTTCACTCACTGCTGACCTTTCCCTGTTGCCGCTCTGGGAACTCCAGTCTCCTTGCCGCTCTGCTGTTGACAGACTACTGCCTGCAAATCTCATATGGACACAACAAATGGTACACAGGGAATAAGGAACAGAGGATTCCGAGACTCGAGGAATGTGAGAAAAGAGAAAGAGTGGGTCAGAAAGGTTTTTGCCACGCTTTCTGTAAGAGATGGAAGTGTTGAAGGTCTCTTCTGCATCTTCAGATATTAGAAGTGAAGTGTAATTCTTAAATCTATTGTGTCAAAAATGACAGTAGTTTCTTGTCCGCATTGATGGTCTGGAATAAACAGCTTGAAAAGAGAAATAAAGCTGGATGACCAGTCACATTTCAAAAGATAACAGGTAACATTTCAGTAAACGGATGCTTGTGAGGAAATGTTTTTGTTTAGCAGCAGAGGGTACTGTTGTCTTTAAATGAGTGAATGTGTTGGTTGCACATATGCAGCTCAGAGCCTCGGGAGATGTGTAAAAAGATTTGCTGAGCGGTGGAAGAGGCGAGGGCCAAGGATTCACACCAGACAGTTGTTCTTAGCCGATGCTCTACAGTAACTGGAGAGAGAAGTTGAGTCAGTGAACTCCTCAAAGTTTGATGAATGTTTATGTGCGAGATTCTTGGAATGAAGAAAAAAAAAAAAAAAATGAAGGTTGAAACTGAAGTCTGCAGTTTTGAAAAGTGAGTGACCCAGTGTGACCCCACTGTGCGGTTATCCGCTTGTACTGTGTGAAGGCATGGTTTTTAATGTCTGCATGTCCATGTGCAGAGGATGTGTCAAGCATAACATTGGCCTAATTCTGCTGGGAACTCTGGCTCTTCTTCGTTCCACCTGTCCTGCTTATTTAGGACTGACAGAACAACAAGTTCACAATTTTCCAGCCAGTCAAAACATAATTATAAAACCATGCGCATGTATTAGCTCAAGTTATTACTGAAGTTTTGGCCTCAACTATAATGCTTATGGAATTATTATTACACATGTACATCAGCCATTTGCAAAATCCAATCTTGCTGAATATACACCATAAATACTAAAGCTTTGGATAATTTCACAATAATTTAATCCATTGTATTATTTTAAACCAAACCTTGTAAAGCAAAGACAGAGGTTTGGAGATTTTGTCCACAGTCACTTGAAGGTAGCCAATATTTTATTATAAATATATACAACTGTGAGTATTGAAATAATAAAATAATAAAAAATAATAATAAATAATAAACAAAAAAGCTAAATTGGGTGTTGCAGTCCCCATGTTTTAAAGAGTCAAAATGGTTAAAAGGAGCTCTTAATCCAACCAATTAACAGCAGATTGGATTTTATTAATATCCGGTACGTCTAATTATCTGAAAAATGCAATGAAATGAAAAGTACCGAACTGACCTGCTGACAGAACTAGAAGGAGACGGGCTTGCTTTTTATCTGCCAGAGTTGTCATTACTGCCCATTACACACAGCGCCAAAACAGAGCATGAAAGTAAAGCAAACAGATGTTTGAAATGTTTTCGTTTGCTGTGGAAGCACGCTGATTATTTTGATTAGTCCACTATGCAATCATTATAAAGGTCAGTTTTTCTCTTTTACCAGTCTGCTCTCTTCTTTTGTTTAGTCTTTTGGTGCTTGGAAGGAGCTCCAAACAAGACTGGGCATGCACAAAATATAATTAAAACACAATGTGATGATTTGCAAACCATTTCAACTTTATATTTGACCAAAAATATATATTACCAGAAAAAAAAAAAAACAAACCGAAGAAGCTGTGTTTGAACTGAGGGGAAACCCTTCCCATCTTTTTTAAACTTTTCTTAGATGTTCCCTTTCTGTTCCTGACGTGGTGTAATTAATCTATAATGTACATAAACTCATAGACAAATGGAGCCCACAAGCTCTCATTCTGTGTGTGCGTGCGTGTGTGTGTGTGTGTGTGTGTGTGTGTGTGTGCGCTTTATGCTCCCTAAAAACTGTGTGTGAAAATGGCTGCATCAAACACCCTGCAATGGTAATGGCTGCCATGCAAAAGGAGAATGATGAGATGTATTGGGTAGGTGATCAAAGGACTACTATTTACAACCACTCTCTGCCTGCAGACTTGACGACCAACAGTAAGCACACTGTACTGTGCAGGGAACCTCTTCCATCATGCTTTTACTGCCCATCACTGGAGCTGTTAGGCAGGGGAGATGGCAAAGGCTTTTAGCAAACTCAGATACCGTCCTCCTGCCGGATGGTTTGTATGGGCAATGCCATGAGAAAAGTGAATGACCGGGAAAGATAAGGGAAATGGAGGCTGAGGAGAGAATAGGGCAGGGAGAGAAAGGGAGGTGGTGGAGGGCTAGGTGGATGTCAGCCTGCCGACTGTCAAAGGTAAATGCTTCGGTTTAAAGGAAACTGATATCATGCAACTCATTCAAGTTCTTGTGAACAGGCTGACAGAGTCTGTGTGCAAACTAAAGCAGGGAGAAGTGTAAAAGGAGGAGGAAAGGAAGAGGTCTTACCTGGAGCAGCCAGTAGCACCTACGGTGGAAGGTGGGGATGATGGAGGAGTGGACGTAGCAGCCATACAAACACTGGTAGAAGGGCATACAGGAGAGAAAGAGAGAAAGGGGGACAGAAAGAGGACGTTACATGGCAGCAAAGTGCAGGCAATAGGCCGACTTCTCAGCTGACTGTGACAGGTGTGACCTTTGAACCCCCAACCTTTCTCCCTCCATATCATAACTCCCACTTGGACCTGCTGGCAGATGGTAAAACTATTGTTCTTGAAAACAAAGACAATGACCTGGAGGGAGACGGGGAATGGGGTTAACCAGTGAACACCTCTGCATTGTCCCAGTAACTCCACATGACTCCTTTCTTTCCCTCCATTTACAGCCAGTGTCTCGCAGTAATGTGTTTCGTGTTACTGTAATATTAATACTTCCTCCAGCAATGAGTAGTGGAAGGGATTTCAATTTCAAAAACAGTAATTATACTACTGTTAATGATGCAAGTAACGGTGCAGTAAAGCTTTACCAGAAGGATTTTTTCTTTTACTGGCGGCAGGTCAAGGAAGGTCACATCCGCTTCATTATACAGAAAACAAAACAGCTACGATAGCTGGATCTTTCTATCATTTCTGTTTTTCTGAGTCAAAGATACAAAGAACATTGTTGTCCGTTGTAAACTTTGCACTGGCAGCAAAATGCTTTCAACCACAAAAAATACAACATCTAATTTATTGAAGGATCTGATACTGCAGCACAGAGCGATGTCAAACGTCACGGTGGTGGAGAGGCAATAAATGGAAAAGATCTGAAGAGGCATGTTGCTGCCTGCATCTCATCAGGTTTGGGATGTATTGCAGCTGGTTGATGATCTCCGAGTAAAGTAATTTTTTTTTTGTTCGAATAAAGTGAAGTCAGTTCGGATAGAAGCTGGCTAAACAGGATTTTTTTAAGGTTGTGTAATCGATAAAGTAGGCTTTAAAGGAGTAGAAATTATGAAAAAGCAACTTATGATTCCTCAGTAACTTGCCCAACACCTCTTATGTTGTGCAGTGTTTGAAAAGAGCTCTAAAGAAAACGATTCAGGCTCCCCTTACTCCAACCCCACCTCACGCTCAGAGCAGCCCAGCACACAACTAAAGCACAGTATTATTAATATCTTTATCGTAAACAGATAATATTGTGCCTGGGGGCTTGTTACTGTGGACAGAGCAAGGCAGGGTTGATAACGCGTCTTGGCTTCTGGCAGAGGGGCCTGGAGACACTCTTCACCAGCCAGCATCAGAGGTAAATGCATCAAAGCCCCGCGACTCGTTCCATCTTCTCTCTTTCTCAATCCCTCCCTTACAACACCTGGCTCCCAGGTGACCTAAAGCGATGTGCACAACAGAAACACCAAGCTACAGCACTCTATGCTTGGCAAGGCCTCGTCGGCTGGAGTGCAGACTATTTTATTTTTATTTTGTAGTACAATATACTGCGTCTCGGTATGGACTACACTGGGCCACACTGCTTAGAGGACCATGTGATAAATAGGTGCCTTGGAGTGTTCCATGTGCCTGACTTGCTGAACTAGAACAGAGGCTGGTACAGATAAACACTGATTTGCCAACATCAAACTGTCTGATTAATTATACCAGCGCGACAAACAGCTTCACAGGCGAAAGCACATAGATGAAAAGACGCATCACACCAGCTAAGAAAGCAAACACCTCTCACAGATGTACAAACACTTGTGTATCCAGCGTGCTCACATGTAAAAAGGTGAACTGACAAACACATCAGCCCTCACTTCTTCTCCAGGTGCTCCATTGTTCCATTCACATCTATTTGTTAGTGAATTTCAATTGTACCAAACTCTGCTTGTGAGAGTTTGAGATGGTGCGTGCATGCAGACTGGCTCCTGTTCTCATGTTCTCGCTGTACTCTCATCCATTACAGCTGTCTGGAAGAGGATGCATGCCTCCTCCCACTCCCATAGCTCTGCCATCCATTACTCTACGCTGGCAACGGACAGACACTTCCTCCCACACCCACAGTGAATTCAACATCACATTACTACAGTCAACCGCAACAGCTACACACACTTCAAGCGTGCAAGTTTGTGAGTATCTGCGTGTAACAAACTGTACTTGGTGTGCTTTCAGGAGATTAGTGATGCAATGCTGTATGCCCATCAGCCAGCATTAAACTGTTTATGAATTTTGCTGCACTCTTGTTTTGCAACATTTAGTGAAAGGTGCTTACGAACAGAAATGTCAACATTGTCTATTCATCACTTATGTACCGACCACAATGCTACAACTCCAGCTCTGCATTCATTTTCACAGAAAAAAAAAGAAGACTTTTATAATGCCCACATTGTGCTGATTTTCAGGTTAAACGGGGGTTTAGGTGCCTTAATACTCACAAAAGCCATTCCTTTGGTCACACAACACATTCTCTCTGAAATGCTCAGTTTCAGCACCTGTCACTTTTGGGTACCTTTAATAAAAGACTCAGCCTGTTGTGATTGGCTGGCTGATTGATCAGAAATGTCGTGAATGCAGAGTGGCTGTTTATCCTCTGTTTATGGTGAACAAACTTCCCCACATCTCAGTCCATCGCCCTGACTCTTCTGCTCCTGCACAGAAATTAGACTTGAATATTGCACTCATTTTGCTGCGCTTGCACTTTTTATTTTTCCATGCCAGTATTAAGATGTTGGAATGAAATTCTGTTACCTAAGTTATTATGTCGGTGACAATAAAGTATTGAACTGAACTGAAGTGAATTGATTTGAATCATGCAAACGACCAATGTATTGATGTCAGTAAGTAAAGGAAGAAAAGTGTATAAAACAGCTCATGATCAGGGTCCTGGACTCCCTGAGGTGTAGGCTTTGTAACTGCAAATATTTGACATGCACAAAAAAGCTACTTAATGCACTAAAGATAAAGGAAATTGAAAAAAAAAGAAAAGAAAAAAACGAATATGGCAACTTTAAATTGTATTTATTTACTTAAAAAGTTGCTGCCTTGTTAATTCTGATCACCGAGCCTTTATTAGTATGTCAGCGTTAATACTGTTCCAGCCAAACCCAATTTGTCTCCTGATAATGAGACGAGACTGCGTGCAGCTGGACAGTCTAATACTACAGCGTGCTCCTCAGGACTGACGTGTGCCGGTGTAACGGGCCTATGTGACTCAGGTAACCGGGGGAGCCAATACATTAGCCTCCATGCTGCTACTTTTCCTTCTGTTTACGCCATTACTCAACCACACAAAGCAGCAGGCCCGACAAACACACAGCTTAAAGCATAACACGAGTGTCGCACCTGTCAGTGCCAATATACAGTAGGTATCAAACACACTTACGCACACGCGCAGGCTGCGAGAGGCCTCACTCTCATTCAAAACTCCCACCGATCCATTCACCCTCACGCGCAAAGTGACACTGAACTCTAATGCACAAAACAAGCAATAAACACTTAAATATTGACACATAAACAGACACTGCTGCACTCAGCCTTACGTACACTTGTACAGTCATCATGAACCAAGACAGACATGCAGACCAAAATACTTCTGCAAGCACAAGCACACCCTTATAAGCGAAGCTCATCATCGTTGAGCGCTTATCAGTAATTCAAGATGCATATCAGTTACTGGTGTTTCTGCTGCTTTCTGCATGCTGAGTGTCTAGGTGACAACATGACAGCAGAAGAACCATTATTTGCCGTCTATGGGCTGTGACAGATGACAGCACATCACAGGGCAAGCAATTAAACGATAATTATACACACATACACCCATAACCTCTCATAAAAAAGTGCCGTTTCCCTGTGTGTAAATTTGAAAAGCCATTTCCACACTGGTGCGCGCATTGACAAAGGAATGCATGCACATAGCTGCACATGTGAACACAAAACAGATTCACATGCATCAACACGGTCTCACGCATATGACTTATTATTTCTCATTAGAGTGTTGTTGTGTTAGTAAATGAGATGCAGAAGAATTCAGAGAGAGCATGTCTGTAAAGTATGCAAGCAATGTCACTGCAGACAGTGAGGGAAAAAAAAAAAAGAGTTACAGCGACACGTGTCCTCCAAAGTCACTCACTGATGCAGCAAATTCATTTGGTGCTGTCACTCAAGCAAGCAGTCAAGGCAATGAAATGCCGGCGTTACCTAATGAAAAGGTATTATTGCCTGGACTAAAAATGCACCTCTTGGGGTGTCATCATGAGTTGAGCCGGATCACGCTTCAAGCAGGGCAAGCAGGCCAAACAATTTGTCTCGTGTAAGCCACGCGAACAGAAAGCTGCGCCACCACTTGATACCCATCCTGCCTCTGGGGCCCAAAACTGCCCCTCGCCTCCCTGTTGCCCTGGCAACACCTCGCTTACATTCATCCATCACAGCTGACAGCTGTCAGACACAGCTAGAGATGGGCAGCTGAAATGAAAAGTCTATAAAAGCAAAGCTGGCAAGCAGACACAGAGTTATACTTACTCTGGGAGAGAGAAAACTCTCTCATTAGGCTATAATAATGTGTGAAGACAGTCCTAATCAGAGCGTGGCACCTTATTTATGTTGGCAATTTGCTGTTTTCCTGCTGTGATGCAAACGTCCCACTGTCAGAGGCTGCCACACATTTGTCTTTTCTGTTGGACTGTCAGTTCCAAAGGGAAGAATATGGATGATTATGTATGAGCCCACAAGAATATACACACACACAGAAAACTTGGCTGGCCGTTAGTTGAGAAAGCTTTTGATATGTTTTAAATCCCATATCCCCCGTCCAACTCGCTTCTACCCTGTCCAGCCAGCTTTTTCAATGGTAGTTTTACAACTGGCCTCTGTTTGACTCCTGGTTGACACAGTTGTTTCCACACTCAGGACTTAAATAATCGCCTCCTTGAACTATAAACTTGTCAGCTTTCACTTTCTTGAAAAACTCGATGTGCATCTTCACTGTATATGTATTTGTTGACATGAATGTCCATGTGGTAAAGTGACTTCACACTCACCACTTCATTAGAGCTGGTATCACTTTGTGTGTTTGTACCTCTGCATGTGCGCACGTTTGCGTATGTCTGTTCACATGGCTGCCTGGGGCAGGTGATACGGCCTGGGGCACAGCAGCATAAACAGTGCTGGCAGAGCAGCCAATCAGACAGTACTATCAAACCTTATCCAGGGAGGCAGCGAAAAATCCATACCCAATAGAGACCCCGCAAAATTCAAACTAGCCTGGCCATCGACAGCGTCCACGATGACTATTGATCAGCCATCGATTTCTGGCTCTAGACAAATGCGATTAGGTGACTTAGGTGGCTGAAAAGGGCCACTTCCACTTTGGAAGATGAGCTCATTTTCGACTGATACCACAATGCTCTGTATTTTACCTACTGTTTTTAACAGCTATTCATTCTGCTCTACTCTCTCCAATCATTCAGCTGGAATTAAATTACCTATAGTGTCTGGTAGAGTGGCACCATGCCCAGAGTGCCAACAATATGCAGTACATTAGTTTCATTTTTGATTCAGAGAGAAAAGTGTGGCTCTGGTCTGGCAGTGACACAGTAAATGTGGCACTAATCCCATCTACTGCGTGCCTTATTAAAACTCTTCCTTTACATGCCTTTAAATGAGCCACAACTTGTAAAGTTGTAACAGTATAATTTTTCAGTGCATCTGAAGACTTAAGCAACAGTTGATGAGACATTATACATAATAAATCAAAAGAGGCTTAGATTTATCTCCTCAGTCCTCTCCACTGGACCGGCTGCAGCCTTTAAATCAGTCAAAGCTGAGCAGGCTACAAAATGAATTGGCAGGCTGCTCCTGAGCTGAGGAGAAAAATGCAAAACAAACCTAAATTCCTCAACAAAGCAAAACAAATGATGCTTTGGGGAAAAAAAAATCCATGTGTTATGGAAATGATTGGCTCTAAAAATAGCATGCTCATTGTAAAATAAACACAAACAGTTGATATACAGGCCCCGAGGAGGAGAATTAATTAGCCACGCTGGACGCGTAAACACAGTTATACATCAAGTTCAAAAGGAAAGCAATAACAGGACCGAGGCATTTTGAGAGAAACCCCAGACCACTTGTAACACTGAAGACCATAACTCTATTTTGCTTCATTCCCGCGGCTCAGGAAAACAACCAATTTGACACAAAAAAACAGGACACACATTTTCGGCAGGAAAACTGTCATGATGAAGTTGAGTAGGTGAGAGATATGCACAGAGCACAGGAGGAAAAACACAAATGGGATGAGAGACAGATGAAGAAGAGAACTTTACAAACACGCATGAGGGGATGTGGGGCTCACTGGCATGGTTTTCCACATGCCAGGTGAAGCTCATGCACATGCCCATGCATGTCTGTCTCCCCGACTGAAGACACAGTGTCTGTTGATGCTAATGCCAGCCAGCTGGGCTCATGGCCAAAGGCATTAAGTGAAATCGAATTCCACCAAACTAGCTTTAATCAGCAGGTTTTTAAGGTTAGAATTACTTTCCCTCTCCTCCAGCCTGCTGGCCAAGGTGAAAGCAGACACAGGCGGGGGCTGGGCTCAGTTAATGGGATGGAGGGGTGGCACAGGCCCTACAGCACGCCACTGTGTCCAAACACAGCGAAGCTCGAATACACCAAAGATGCAAAAAACAGATACACACTTTGGTGTGTGTCAAGTCGAGGAAAATGCACGCAGCGCGGTAGAAAACCCGTATGAACACGTGGACAAACGCGTTCGCTTTGGAAAGATGAGACAAAACTGAAGCTTTTTGTCAAGTCACGTCAGGTCTATGTTTACAGATGCAAGAATAAGGCCTTCTGGAGCGAATGCTCTGTCCCGGCTCAGAAAGCTTGGTCTCAGTAGTCATGGGTCCAGCAGGATAATGACCCAAAACGCACAACTAAAAACAGTCATAAATGGCTGAGGACAGAACATTGGACCATTCTGAAGTGTCCTCTAAATCCTATTGAACATCTGTGGAAAGAGCTGAAGCATGCAGTCTGGAGAAGAATCCCTTCAAACCCGAGGCAGCTTTGCTCATGAGGAGTGCGAAAAAATACCTACAAACAGCTGCAGGAGTCTCATTGAGTCTCATTTTTGTCCTGGCCACTTAAATTTGTTTTGTTTTTTAAATTATCCCGTTGAACCACAATTTAAAACTAACATATAATTCTCATTAGTCAGTGTCCATTAATTATTATTTATAATTAGTTTTGTTATTTTCAAGTTATTTCAGGGACCATTGTGGCGTTTTGGTTCTTTAATGGAAGAATATCAGCAAATTTGTACGTCTCTGCACAACTCGCGCTAATGACAGACAGGGGCACAAAAATACCAAAGTTGCATCTGAGTTTAACCATCACCGATGTGGTGATAGTAAGAGAGTAGTTTAAAAAAAAAAAATCTTTACTTGATCAAACCCAGGAACATTAAAAACCTCAGAAAATGTAACAAAAAATAAAAAAAAGAAACTAACTGCGACCAGTTTGCAGCATCTTTTCTGGAGCATCACTGGATAAACCATGTTATAAAAGAAAAAAGAGAAGGATTGAACACAGCACAAAGAGGGAGGTGAAATGGGGGCTCTAGATGAGTGAATATGTCAGGCTGTGTTTTTTATACTTCACAGTGTCAGTCGAGGTCTTACCTTGACCTCAGCCTACTACAGCAGTCAACGCATTGATGTCTGTCAACAAAAGGAAGCTCAGTAAAACTTGCAGTGCTTCTGTCAGCTTCTCAAAAGTCGAACTGTTTCTATAGTGCCCACGCTATGAGAGGAGGCCTTCACATACTGAGAAATGTACCTTCTTCCACTTTTCTCTCTGACTTTCTCTTGTCCTTGATGGACTGACCTTCACATAAAGGAACTTTCTTTGGAGATGTATCACAAACTAAACAAAAAGTCATGTCCTTGTTTTTCTTTTTTTTTTAAGCTTTAAGAGCTGTGTTTTAACTCAGCTTTAAATGGATATAAGAGGTCAGAAAATAGTGGAAATGGGGGGGTGGTGGTGACAGATTTAAAATTGATGTAAAATGTTTACGTAAAAAGTAAAATTACTAATGGAAACTGGCCATTATCCGGACCCTCCACTTCCTTATCACATAACCTCTGGGCTGACCTTCAGATCGCCTGTCTACAGCAGACATGTGAAAGTATCTTGCAGGAGAAAAAGTAATGAGCATCTGTTAACATTAGAAGCACGGCGATGCCAAATACAACAGGCACTTCATTGTATTAAAAGTTGAGTAATGGACACAGCTAAGAGGTTACAGGGATGCAGCGTAAAGACACGGGGCCACAGGTTATGTTTTCAGCTGTCATTTTTCAGTGGCCAGGGAAACAGCTGAGTCTGAGAAGATTTCCCTGCACCTGATCTCTTCACTGCTTTTAGTGGAACACAAATGCATGTGCTGGGCCTTTGCCAGAGAGGTCAACGATAAACATGCATACCTCCAAGAAAAACTCAGAACCGGGTTAGAGGTAGAGGTTTAGCCGGGGAGAAAGTAAGATAAAAACGCCACAAAAAAACATTTGCTGTTCTTAATTTAACAACAAATTAATAGCGGCATCACACTGGTGAGACTGATGCTGCTTATTAAACATCAATGGCGATGTCTGAGTTGGTCTGACTGCCTATTAACCTTCCCTTGTGTTAGCTGAGGTAAGGATAAAAGTGCCACTGTGTGGAGAAGGGAAGCACGTCCTCCGAATGCATGAGAGCAAACATCCAACCCACCAGTTCCTCCTAAAACACACACACACACACGCGCGGCGGAGACCCACTGACGATGACATCACAGGCTCGGCTTCTTTGCCATGGATTATGCCAGGCAGACATGCTGCCTAATTGTAAGAAAGAGCCCAAATTTCTGACGCAGCACAGTTCTGTTCAGGCTGATTAGCAGACACTCATGCCCTCTCCCCTCGCCGTGATCTATAGGCTTTCAAAATTTCTAATACCTCCAGTGTAAGCAAGGAGGAGCTGAGAGAGACCGTAAATCATGACACGTCCTACTGAGTGCAGGAGAGAAAAAAGAAAAGATGGATGGAGAGAAAGACAGAGAGTGAGTTACGGAGAAAAATATTCAGCTTCGATGGAAACATGAGGGAGGAGAAGAATGGAGAAGGGGGACAGGGTGAAGGGAGAGGGAGCGGCGCACACATAGAGGAGAGAGGAGCACACATCAAGGAGACATGAAAGAGTTAGAGAGGAAAGAAGAAAGAAAAGGAGAGGAGATATGATTACCAAGGAAACAGCAAGAAAAAAAAATCCTGCCGGGGAGAAAGAGACAGAGTGTGTGGAGGAGACAAAGCAGAGAAAGAGCATGGGGGGAAGAAAGAGAGTGGGAGGACTGAGAGAAACAGAGAGAGAGACGGAGAGAGGAGAGGATAGAGTGAATGCTAACAGGGAGCCCAAACCAAGAACTGAGGCTTTATCCTTCACAGGCGGAGGAGCAACAATCGCAAACACATTTTCTCTCGCCCTGGCCCTAAGAGAGATAAAAAAGCAATTTGTATTCTATTCCTATTCAGCGTCGCTTGGCCTGTTTCTCTGCCTGCATATTTGTAAACACAGCTTTGTCAGAGCAGCTTAATCTTCTCAACACAAACACAGAGTACAGGAAGGAGGGGCGACGAAGGGTAAGTAGAGAGGAATCGTGCTCTTTTGGGGGGGGTGTCGGGTATGGTAGGGTGGACGATGAGTAAGAAAGAGAGAAAAGGGGTGAAAAGGGTAAAAGGGTGAGGATGGAGGAGGGGAGGCTTGAGAAGCAGCCGGAAGGTCATAAGAGAAGGCGGGCCAAGGATCGCGGATCAGACTTTGTTAATGTCTCTGCCGCCAAAGGATGTCCTTACGTCAACTCTGCGTGAAACACACACACACACACACACACACACACACACACACACACACACACACACACACACACACACACACACACACACACACACACACACACACAACCATTATTCTAGCCACTGGCCTTAAGTCCAACAGGGTGAATTACTGACAGAGGCAAAAGAACAAGCATCAAATCACTCCTCATCACATGGCCTGGATGTGACAGATGGAAGAGCTGGGTCCTTGTGCTTCTCTTCCCGTCACCATGCTCAAATTTAGTGCTTGGGCTGCACACTCACCCTGACATGGAGCTTCCAGGCATGGACTTCCAGGTTCCAGGGGAATCAAAGTGCACATTCTGTACAGGCCAAATAACACAGGAGGGTGGAAGGACAAACACATCACTGCAACTGATGATACACTAAAGCCAAGAGACTGAAATCAAGGCACAGAGAGGGAGAAAGAGAGGGGACTTGGAAGTGGCGACCGTCTGGGTGCACATTCGCTCACAGAGGCGTGAAATTAGGCAGAGCGACACCTGCCAATACGCATTGCATTAAAGTGCGCTAGGTTCACCCTGCTCTTCGGTCTTCTGAGTGCTCTGCATCCACTCTCATTCTCACTTTGTTCAGTTCCACCACACATTGAGATCTCTTCATTATGGCCCACAGTGCCCAATTAAAGACTGATTGCTGCCCCAGTCACTCTAAATACTGTGTTGGGGGGGAAGATAGAGATCTATTTCAGAGAACAGCAACAACCCTCATCGGGTTTTGGGCACCTTTTTTCAGTTCACAGTTTAGTGACCCAGCCCCAGTCCCAGCAGAATCCAGCACAACCAAATTTGGAGTGTCCAGGTGGTGGATTCGTACGCCGGTGAATGGCGACAATCACGGAAATGGCAGCAACCTTACTCTGAGCAAACATGCTGCCTCCTATGTTATATCCCGTGCGCAGACCTGCAACCTCAACCATAGCGATAAGCCAAACAACGGAGCGGTTTCCGTGTTAATGCACACAGCTCCGAGTTCGCGGCTATGAAAGATGAAAAAAGGTCAAGAGCGTCACACTGAGCTGTCAGCTGGCCACACTGCCATTGTCAGGTACAAAAAGTATTGACACAATCTTGCCAGAGCACAAAGTTAACTTTGTTCTTGTTTACTGCTGCAGTTGCAGCAAGTGTTGACCCAAGAAAACATTTTCTCTGTGCAATATTTATTGTACTGCATTCAACTGTAGGTGAGTATGTAGCCAAAAATCTATAACTTTGCCAGTGTTCATACTTGTGACTGTAAGAGCCCTGCAGACAGAGAGACCGTGCAGCCAAGAGACAGATTTGGAGAGACAAGGACTGCCACAAACAGACACAGAAACATGCAAAGAAAGACAGGCAGAGCTACAGACACGCAGCGGGCTGATGGGAAAGCCTGAGAGCCCCCAGGCAGCCTTGGGTTGAAGACAGTGGGGGAACGAAGCTGAAGGAGACCATATTTGTGCAGATCGAGGTTGGGGGAGGAGGTTGGTTAAGGGGGTGAGGCAGGCAGACAAGAGGGAAGGAGTAAGAGAGAATGAGAGAGAAAGGAAAAACCAGCCAGTGAGCCAAAATGAGGGAAAGGAAAGCAAATGAAAAGTGACACTTTAATTCAGGGGGCTTCTTCTGCCTGAGTTATTATGAGATGTTTGTAAGCTGGCTTGTTCATGCATCTCCTGGCCTTGTGCCTGGCTCCCTCTCACTGAGGAGACCTGTGGCGCTAACCTGCCTTTATCTGAGCTGCACAGCAGGGGACAGCACTCTGCCGCCATCCTCTGCTTTGATCCTCCCACATTTACCATGGCTTCCTCGCTGCCTCCCTCCTTTATTCACTCCTCCACCCTCACTTATATTTGTAATGTCTCTGCACTGTTGCGCCTCTGATATGGCCAAAGTCATTCATGCTCCTTCTACTCTTAATTAATTGCAATTAATCTAATCTGGAAGCCAAAGGTTAGCTTTGGCTTCACAGAAACACTTCTGAACACAGCAGAGAACCAGCGTTACATATGAAGACAGCCACTGAGAGGAGGGAAAAATCGAGAATATATTACAGAGAGAGAGAAAGCAAGACAAGGAGCAATACAAGGGGAGTGAGAGTGAGAGGCCCCCAAAACACAGGGGAAAAATAAAAGGGACTGGGACTGAAATGATTGGGGATTTCAGATAGACAAAAACATGATGTGTGAGGGTGGGAGTCTGACGAGGGTATGCGATTTCAAACATAACAGAACGTAGGCCATGCAGCCTGTCTGGATCAGAGAAGTCGCTAAAGATTCAGACAGTTAAAGGAGACAGACTGGTAAAATGACAGATTAATAGAAGAAGGAAGTTATATGCACCATAAGATAAGACATACCAGACAGGTACCGCCTGACAGCCAAAACAGAGCTGGAAAGAGGTGTGTGTCTGGATGTAGCGAATTCAATCAGGCAGAGTGATGAATGCACACTTACAGCCATGTACAGTACAAATACATGTACCGCACGACAGACATAAACACGACCAGATGCACTGAAGGAATACGTAAAAGGAGCGTGATGGGAAACGTAACAGCAGAGCAGGGGTGGAAAAAAGGACCCAGAGCAAAGTCACTGTGAGCACGAGAGGAAAGGAAGAGAGCGAGACAGACGGAGATGGAGCTGGTGGGGGTGGGGGTAGTCAGTTGGAGTGCCGACAGGTCTCCAGAGGTTGTAATATATAGCAGCATTTCAATCTCTCAACAGCAACTCCAGCCCTCCTTTTTCATATCCTTTCACAGTTTGAGGACAGAGACACTTTTGTCCTTCGGAGCAAAATCGGCATTCAAGATGATATAATGTGCACATTTTTTGACATTATATCCCCAAATCTGGATGGTTATTTGTGACTGTGTGTGCTCACCATCCCCATTCTCTTTTGAAATCTCAAGGTTACTAATGGTAAGGGATGGATATAAAATGCCAACGTCAAACGCGCTTCTATGTTTGTCTTGCAATGTTTCCCCTCTCTCTGAGATCTCCCTGAGAGGTTTGAGACCAATGGTTGATTTATCTGCTGCATGCACCATTAATCCTGCGACCATGCATGCCTCTGCTGAATAATTGATCTCTGTGCAACTGTAACTAAATCAGTCAAAAGACTGACAGTCTACCTCCTCCTCTATGCCTTCACATCACTTTACCTCTCTGCAAACCATTGCCATCAAATATCTGCATACCAGTCAAACTTTTCCACAGAACAAATCTAGTTAGCCTTTTCTGTCTTTTATGGTTAGACATGTTGGGAAGGTAAGGGTCAAAGTGGTTTTATGTCATCACAGGAAAATGTCTTTTTCAGCCACCAGAGGGAGTGTCCCTGAGACTGTACAAGGCCTGAATGGAGACCCAGCCAATTGCTAAAGTACACAAAATATAAAGATCTTGACAGGGTAGGTTGACAGTCCTATCAGCGCCACTCCAGAGGTCTTGGCAGCCAAGTGAGTCAGGGATGTAAGCAACATTGACCTCATAGGTGATCAGTCCTCAGCTCTCTGTCCTCTATAAACAGCTGCAGGAGGGGCACACTGACCCTTCATTTATCCCCACACCTTCCCTTTTCCCTCCTTATGTCTCTTTGACATTCTTTTTCTTTGCACACTGCATTTAAAGTAATAAGTACAGTATCTCCTTGAATGCCACAGCACTATAAATCAGAAGGAAATAGACCTGTCATCTTAGTAAACAATGTATGGCACAAGTTATCATTAAAAACAAAAGCGGTGTGAAGGATGCCTCGCCATGCATACAGATGAGGACGGGACCAAACTACTGATGTCACTCGTTTACCAGGAGTCTCTATATTCGTGCATATGTGCGCAAACATGAACACAAATCTGAACAAACGGGAGGTCTTACAAAAATATCTTTACAAATATGTCTATCCATCTATCTTCCATACCTGCTTAATCCTGTACAGGGTCACGGGAGTCTGCTGGAGCCTATCCCAGCTCCTTACAGATGAAAGACAGGGGTACACCCTGGTCAGGTCGCCGTCGCAGGGCCACATATATAGAGACAAACAACCACGCACGCACGCTCGCACACACACTTACGGGCAATTTACAATCGTCAGTCAACCTAACATGCATGTTTTTGGACTGTGAGAGGAAGCCGAGTGCCTGGAGGGAACCCACACAAGCACAGGGAGAACATGCAAACTCCACACGGAAAGACTCCCGCTGGGAGTCAAACCAAGAACCTTCTTGCTGCGAGGCAACAGCGCTTACCACTAATCCACCGGGCTGCCTTATAAATATGTGCACATTTGCCAACTGTGTGCACACCAATAACCATGTAGGGCCGTTGTAGTGCGGTTTAGACCTCAGAGAACAACACTGTGCCCTTGTTTTTAAAATACAACATGCACTCACGAAGGGGACGCAGATCCTAGGACACAAAAAAAGTGATTTCCACCGGCTCTGAACCACGGATCGGGGCTTCAAAAATAACACTTTGATTATGATATTTATGCTGTATAATGACTTCTCATGACAAATAGCGTACGATCACTGAGTCATTCAATCATAACATGTTGGTGGAAGTGACATTAGTAAGATTTAGGTCAGTGCTTGGAAAATGAGCTCTGGATTCGATTGCGGAGACAACATTGTTCAATGTCAGAACAGTGCCATGAAAATTTAGGATCATTTGTTATGTAGAGCTATCCATGTTGATGACAGCCGATCCATCGCCAAGTAAGCTGTATGTCAACCTTTATGTCGGCTTTATGACACATGGATCACATGAAATGTCATGGAATGTCACGTATGTGTTTGCTGGCGGCCGCGCACATGTGATGGATACAACGGTCAGAGAGGGAATCATAATCTTCAATACGCATTTGCAGATCAGGCATCAGTGCTTTGTATCCCTCCGTAAGGTGATGAGTGGATGGTTTCTAGTAGTTGTTTGTATGGAAAGCTGTGAATCCCTCTCCAATAGCGGAGGCTCAGGTGTAAGTGGGTGGATGTTTCTTGTGGCACGGTGAGCTTAGGCACACAAACCGGAGGTCAATGACACAGAGAGTGAAAAAGATGCATAAAGGGCAGAAGAGTGAAAGAAAGGCCAAGAAGAAGAATGGTTGTGTCTGTGTGTCTGGTTTGGCGTGAAGAGACGTGTACAAGTATTTACCCAGCAGTGGCTTTTAGGAGCCAGAATAAAACTACAGCCAGAGTGTGTTTCTCCTCCCGCAGATGACGACATTAATAGAAGGATGTTGAAGTTTCTCTAAAAGGACCACAGAAGTGAGCAGACTACACGTGTCCTTGAAAACAAGGAGCGTCCCTGAGCGATACTAGGTGAGAGGGAAGATGGTCACATCTGTGTATTGTACATACATTCAGGCCTCCAGCATTAGTTGTCCTACACAGTTACTGGCTTCATGGAGGCCTGTGAAGTGCTGCCACTGCACTTTTAAAGTGGGTGGAATTACAGCGCTTCACAAATCGCAGAGATGAGAAAGAATCAGAGCTTTCTGTAAGCCTAAAACAGGTCATGCTCTGTGAGGGGAAGACAAACAGAGATGTCCTCTTGTCAGCACACACACACACAGACTTAATTAAAGTTTCTTTTCCATCAGATACACATGCTTAGGCTGTGTTGCCTGGCTTTGTGGCTGTGATAAAGTCATTAATCCTGTCAGATATGAGCTGTTTGAGCTACGGTGTATATGTCGGCCCCAGTCTGCAGCTGCCATCCTTCAGATATGTTTGGTGACAGAGAGGTCCTGCACGCGGCCTGTTAGACGCACCGAAGGACGACACGTTCCAGTAGCTCCTCCCACTGTCAAGTCACCCACCTCTTCCTCAAAGAAACCCCAATGCTCCTGCCCTGTCTCATTATGTGGGCAAGATGTTTGTGGGTCTCTCTGTGCCATCCTGTCGCTCTGTCAGCTACCATAATGCATCCCAGCGGGCGCCTAGCTGCAGCAGCACACAGCCTGGTTCTGTTTGTGTGTCTGTCAGTGTGTGTGCGCCAGTCTGCTCTTCTAATCCAAAGAACTCATTTCCCCGACCGCTGGATTCTTTTCACATAGCTCAAAACAAGAGAGGTACTGGGGATTGCTATTACAGTCTAGATGGTGTCCACGCTAACGCGTGACTCAAATGTCACTCAATTTACAACTGACTGGTGTAAATACAATACCTGGATTTGTCTATGTGTCTTTTCAATTTGTTTCCAATGCAGAGGGTAAAATTTAATTTAGTAGGGGATATTTACACAACCAGATGACAATGGGGCGTTGGGGAGTGCTGGTGCGAGTTGCCTTCCAGCCTGCAGATTAATAAAAGCCTTTGCAAAGATCTGCGGGATGACACACACTGAGAACTAACACCACAAAACAAAAGCAAAACAATCAGCTTCTTGAAAAGGCTTAAATGACATTTAATATATTTACTGGCAAACATAAACATAAATTGACACTGGGAGGCTGGGAGGAGTGAATACAATATCTGTGATTGCTATTACTGGCATAAGCAATGACAGCTTGCACTAGATTGGAGTGGTATATTGAATTTCATGTTCTTTGAAATGGAGTCTGAAATGCGAGATTTGTCTCTTGCCTCTGAATAGCTCCCGCCATTCACCCCCCCCACAACCACACTCCCACCCCCATCCCCCAACCACGTCCCATCCCTGCCCCCACTCCTCGTTCGCTCTCATTTGGACACTGGCACATTCAGTTAACTAATGCGCGGTACATGGCGATGCTACACCATTACCCCGTTCTCTCAGGTGCCTGTGGACGGGGTGGAACATCAGATGTAATTTGGTGATGCTTTCTTCTTGTTTTTGTTTCACATCAGAACCGTACCTGCTGGGAAAGATCTTCCCTCTATAAATTTTTTCTATCTGCAGCTGAAATAGCTATTCATCTCATTACGGTTGATTGGGATCCTCATTACATTAGAGAGCGTGCACTAGCATGTGCGTGCATGTGTGTTTTCATGCATGTAAATAAAGACAAGAGATAATGAGCACGGAGAATGGGAAAGAGGGAGGGGGAGAAAAGGAAAGAGATGAGGGAGGGAAGAGTGTGTTAATGAGTGTGATATGCGCTGAGGTCGCTGTGTTTGTTCTGTAATAGTGCGTTGCCGCAGAGCACTGCCACCTCAGGTGGGTGATTAGCAGTAATTATATAATTACACAAAATGTGATAATAAACAGCACAGAGGGAATCGGCTCCATCATCTAATTTACTAAACCTCACACACACACACACACACACACACACACACACACACACACACACACACACACACACACACACACACACACACACACACACACACACACACACACATATATATATATATATATATAGCATAATCATATACTAATTTTCTTATGTGCAAACAAGTACAACTAAAAACAACGTTCGTACTTTTAGACAAATGTGTACACCCTTTATTGATGTGCAGTCATGCACCAACGCAGAGGGACGGTCAGGCCCATTCACACCCAGATAATTCCAACCTGATACAAAAAGTAATGGAACACTCACACTTGTCCTCCTCTCACACCTGTGAGTAAAAACCGATTTGCTCCGTGACACACAGTAACGGCCAATAAAACAAGTGCTGACTCGCTCCCAAAGGCAGTCGAGGGGAGCGGGGGGACAAATGAACACAAACTGGGAGTAAAAAGCTGCTCTCAGGAGGATTTTGCCTTTTCTGTAGTCCTCATGCTCCTTCCTGCTTTAGTGAGAAACACTATCTGAAAGAGCCTGCAATTGTCCATCTCATCTCTGAGCCAGCCGAAAGAAGAAACAAGTCTGTGGCAAAAAAAAAAAATAAATAAAAGAAAGAAAAAAAAAAGTGTTGGCAGGCTGATTCGTCCCTTGGCTAGATTTGAGATCATTTGAAAAGGCCTTTTTATCCTTAGCTTCTCTTAGAATAAAAGCAGAATGTGTATGTGTGTTCAAATGTGAATTCTTGTGACCTTCAGCCTGAATATGTGGTTTTTACACGCACAGGAGTCCAGGGTCAAAAAGATTCAAGAAAGAACCCATGACACAAACGCTGAGAGCATGATTCAATACATGAGAAAATGAGGGAGGAGTCAGAGGAACAGAGGAAGGAGAGGAAACGTACGCGTCTGGAAGAAAAATAGAGAATAGGCAGTTAGAAAACAGAAAGGGGTGGAATCCTTGAATAATTACTGTTAATAAAGCCTAATGGAATTCAGCCCTCACGTCAGGTGCAGGATGATCTGATTACCGCTGGGCGACTGAGGGAAATTGGGAACTGATCTATTAATCCCACCATCCCCTTTTGTCTCTAATTTGAAAAAGTATATGTGTATCTATATGCGTGTGCCTAGTTTTGACGTATTATGCAAAGTTAAACTTCACACAGCAAGCACACGAGTTTGATGTAATTATCATTTATAGTTTTGGTGCATACATTTCAATAGAGAACCGCAAAACTTTAAAGCGTAACTGAATATCATATAAGATTATTTATTGCACTTGTACCTTATTATTAGTATGTACATGTGGTTCTCTTCTCCAGGGAAAATCACAAGGTATTTTCCACAAGAGTCACTCCTTGTGACACATGTTGTCCCTGACTCAGAGCACATACTTGTTTTATGGCTTTTCCCAAAGCCTGTGAATCCACAAAGCGCAAATCTGTGTGCTCACATGCATGCTGGTTGAACTTTTCAACTGACCCTCCTTCCTCCGGCCCCCTGCAGACGGCTGCTGACCTTGGCAGAATATCACAGTTTGGCAACACAGAGTTCATTAGAAAATGCTGCTTTTCCAGCCGGCAGTGTGATAGGGAGTTTATTGTGTGGCTATTAGTGTCCGAGTGGGCGCAAAAATGAGAACGATAGAAAAAATACATTTCTACATTGTAAGTGACACAATGTGTAGTGTGACACAGGAGGGTGGGGTGTTAAATGTCGTATAAAGTACCCGCTCACAGGTTAGGTGCATGCGACAGGATGATGCTTCTGCTCGCGTCTCTCAAAGCTGACGAGATGGAGGATATCTGTGTTTTAAAACAGCACCTACACATATGTACATCTCAATCACAGGTGCATGTGGGAGTGTGTGTCTTGCTACACATACTCTCAAAACAATATCTTCCTTATCTGCAGGAGACCATCTCCACTCCGTCTAAGCTTCTGTGATGTTTGCTGCTCTCATCTGGGTTCAACCTGGCTGCTGCCAGAGAAACTGTTTCAGCATAGCGAGCTGAGAAAGGAGCGGGCGTCATTAGCTTGGGTGGAGATGCCTTTTGCACCCCTCCTCTATCTCTCCACAGCATGTGCTCCGTCTCCAGATGAGATCAGGAAGGTGGGGCAGTGGAGGGCAAAAGAAGGGTGCAGCGCAGACATGCTTGAAGCAGGAAAAGAGGGAGATGAGGGTGCAGAAGAGAGATGGGAAAGAACAGGGCTGCGCATGGAAGATATCAGCCCATGCCTTAAACCAGGCTCAAGGCATTCGTTATCACGGTTTGATTTCTGGCTATGCTGCTCCACATCGTCAGCTTATTGTAATGGCTCTTGGGTGTGAACATGGACGTGGCAGCAGCAAGTCAAGAAGATTAGCCACTTAAAGAGGAAAATATGTTTATTTTCAAGAAGTTGGCTTTCAGCACATTTATCAAAATGAGCATCCAAGGCAACAGGGAAATAATATTCCCCAAGGAAAAGTCTACTTCCTCATTTAAAAAGGTAGCCACAGTGTAAACAAATAGAAAAAGAAAATCAAAACATCAAAATGGTATATACAAAATCACTCCCTAATGTGAAAAACTATGATCAGGAAACACTTTAAACACCATTAACAAAAGAGAATTAAAACAAATATGAAAAAACAAAGGACATCCTCATTCAATTCTATGGTTTCACACGAGTAAATAATAATTATTATTATAATTGATTTACTAGCAAGTTTGAACGCCTCAACAAACAATGACGTTTCAGCAGTCTGGTGGTCAGAAGCATTCAGATATGGATTAATACAATGGCAAGAGGGAAAGACATCAGCAATGATTTTGGAAAGGCGAGTACTGCTGCCTATCACTTGTGGAAAGGTTATAAATTAATTTCCAAGCGGAAAGCAATAAGTTTTCCATTCTTGCCGGGAGTTGATGTCCTAGAATGCCCCCCCCCAAGATTGGACTTTGAGAAATGGAATAAAAACTCCAAAATCTACATTTCAGACACCCAGAGGTGTCAAAAAGCATTTTAAATGGTCATCTTTTACAACAGTAACGATGAAACACGTTTTTTGTTCGAGAGACTGCCACATGGATGATGCAGATTTCCTCAAAAAGCAAACATGGCAACATAACTTCTTCAACACTTCTGGAACAATGTCCTTTCAGACAGGTGAGTGGCGATGTCTGGCCACAATTCAGAGTGCCACGTTTGATGAAAACCCAACAAAGCGTATCAGCGCAAACACCTCATGCTAACTGTCAGGCCTGCTGGTGGACAGGTGATGATTTATGTTTGTTTTATGGCCACGGGACCTGGGCACACTGCAGTTATTGAGTCAAACATGAACTCCAGCGTATACCCAAGTATTGTGAAGTCAGATGTGGGGTCATCTCTCTGTCTGATAAAGCTTGCTGAAATTGGGTCATGCAGCAGGTCAATGATCCCAACCGCACCAGAAAATTTACAACAGAAAGGCTAAAAAAAACAGAAGATAAGAATCAAAGTGCTGAAATGACCAAGTCCAGGCCTCAACCTGATTACAGTCCCTTGGTGGGATGATAAGAGAGCTGTGCATACACAAATACCCTCGAAAGGAAATTCCTCCACAACCACGTGAGAGACCGATAATGTCATTTAGAAAAATGATTGTTACACTATTATTATTGTTGCTGAAACTGGCTCTACAAGGTAAGGAATACGGTAAAAGGTGTACACAGTTTTCACACTCTGCTTCTGCATTTTTCCCTAAATGAATATTGGCAAATTAACAATATTAATATATCATCAGCGGTTGTTCGTGTGAAGCATTCACCTGAGTTTAAGACCTCATGACGACAAGATGACGCCTTTATATATAAAAAAAAAACCTTAAAACTAAAAGAGGATGTACAGTGTTTTTCACAATACTGTATCGTCTTCTTTTAAGCATTTACAGAAGCAGGACCATTTTTCATCACTACTAGCGCGATGAAAGAGCCATATGAATCATTATGTTTACATAATAGCATATTGACCTTGTGTTGTAGGAGATAAAACGCACTTCATAGCAGAGAGCCATATTAGGCTGCTGTTTTCGTTATTTTACTTGGCACAAATGATTATGTTGCCCTGTTGCCGTATATTATACGTTATTTAATGACTTCATTTAGCACAACCACAGTAATGCTTAATTAAATCTGCTAAAATGTAACACGGTCACTGAATTATCTGAGATGTGCATCAGCAGCAGCCTGCTTCTCCAGCAGCACCTGCAGTCCCAATATAACTGGCGAGGGTCTTTGTGCTCACTGTATGTAAGGCCTTTATATAGTTTCACAAAGTTTGTAAAAGGCTTTTTATTGATGGCCAATCTGAAGGCTTGTTGTGTTTTTACAGAGCATCATCTCTGTTTGTAGTGAGAGGGTGGGATAACATATTGGATGTTTATTAGACCTGGAGTCAGCGCTCAGGCGAGAGTGCAGCTATAAAACTGCCCCCATACTACAGCCAGCCAGCAGAGGCAGTCAACTAGGCCGCAAGGCTGCTCAGGCCAGATGCCACTGAGCTGCTAGGAGCACTCCTGCCCCCTAATGCCCATTACCACCAGATTGTGCTGAAAAGGTCTAAGATTCATGCACACGGAGGGGTGGTCTGCTTTGTTTACTTAAATATGAGACTTCCAAGAGTATGTAATGGCAGCAATCAATCCTTATAGCATATACTGCATAAACAATTGTACATTTTTACCCTGCATTAGAATATATATATATATATATATATATATATATATATATATATATATATATATATATATATATATGTATATGTTTGTGTGTGTGTGTGTGTTGGTGATACGATTCCAAGGTTCCTAAACGAGGTTCTTCAATTTTTAAAGGGGAACCTGGGAAACAGAGCGCTGACCAGGAGCCCCCCCTGCGGCTGCATTAGACACCAGGCCAGCAGACGTGGTCACAAATAGTCATGCACACATATCACGTCAAGACCTGGGGAGCGTGGTGAGACGCTGGGTGCTTAGGACCTGACGGACGCAGCCAGCTCCCTGCTCATCGATCTCTTCTTCCTACCATTTAGCACCTCTGCTTCTCCGGGCTCTGTGGCCACAGATGTGCCTCTGTGGTCCCGCAGCAGCAGCTTCCCCCTGCTGTGATTAACAGGAGGATCATGAAAGACAAAATATCAGTCTGCATTTGGGCAGTGTCTGACGCACTTTTGGGGAATTGTGGCCATGTTAGTGAGCCGAGGGGAACCGGTCCCATCTTTATTGCTCTTTAATCAGAGTAGTACAGGCTGGCTAAAGATCAATGATCTCTGAGTGTTAGCATTGACTTGGTCCTACAACTCCCAATCAAGGGCCCTTCTTCCACCTAATGTTACATTTAATGAGCCAATTAGTCCACAATGGCGTGGCCAGCATCTTAAACTGTTGTTTACTCTGCATTCATTATTAATATCTCATAGTTAGGTATGAATAAAATTAAAAGGAGCAGTGAGACCATTAGCTCCCCACGGTGGATGCTTATTAAGATAGGATGCTTTGTTATCTGAGCAAGGGGCGGGGTGGTAATTGTTCGTGGAGAGCAGGATATGCTGGTTCAGTAGCAAGAGTACTGTGATTTATACAACCTTGGAGATGTTGCAGGCATGTATGAGAGACGAAGTGGTGCGGTCTGCTCTAATGCCTCTGAGAGAGGAGCAGTCTGCATTCAGTGGCTTTAGATGCTGCTTTAGCGCCCTCATAAACACTTGCCCTCCCATTCTATCTCATTCTTTCTCTTCCTTCTTCCATCCCTTACTCCCACTTAAACAGACAACTCTGGGAGGGGTATGCAAATTTGTTTTATGTCCTCTTCTCGTCATTCTGTCTCCCTTGTTTTATTTTTTATTTTTTGTTTTCATACTTTTCCTGCTTTTTCAGTTCATGCAGACTGCGAGTGGACAACTGTGCAATCAGGGTGAAACGGAGACCTATGTTACACATAGAGAAACGGCTGATTATTCAGCAAAACTTGAGGAGAGTCAAAATCCAACATGCCAAACAATTATTGTTGCCTCTTGCTCGGGCAACTTTGAATTTGGATACACAGGGACTGAGACCAAAACCTGCTGGGATTTTTCGCTTGTTTGGCTGTTCGTCCTGACAAAGATAGAGTGAGAGCGTGTATACGGAGGCTGGAGCAGGGAAAAAAAAAAAAAATCAAAATCAAAAAAATCAATAAAACATTAAAATCGCTTCAGTCAACAGAGCAAGTAACAGGGCACCCAACTCTGCCCAGCAGCTCTTTTGCACAGTGAGATTCTCTGCTGATTCTGTTGATAGAAGAAATATGTCGCAGGAAACGTTGGTGCTCACCTCAGAGACGATCATGTCGTTTGTCAGAAAAGGAACAATATTCAATATGAATGGAATATTACCGTTTTTGGTTATGATGTAGTGGCTATTTGCTCCAGGCATTTCACTAATGACCAATTGTTGCAATTCGTTTTAAGAATTCATAAAATTAAATGATAAGTGAGGCAATTTGTAATGACTTTTGTTCTCCCCAAGGTAAGAAGCTTGAAAGATAATGGCTTAGAGGAATAGTGATTAAATGACAACAAAAATTTGCTAAAGGCCATATCACGGGTAATGACAAATGGCAACATTTGTGCTAAAGTCTTCCTCAAGCCTCCACCGTTCGGTCATTTCTCCGAACATCTGCGGGGCCAGGTAGAGCAGCAGAGAAAGCCTTTTTGGTTCCAGTGCTCTTCAACATTGAAGCAGTGCATAATAACTCATAGCCAACGTTGCGATGGAACTTGGAAGCAATTGCTTTCAAGCTGCCTCTTAAAATAGTCCTGGTGACAAGCCTGCTGCTTTAAATAAGCACCTCAGCCTGTCTGGAGAGGCTCCTTAATCCCAGTGGTGAGAGAGTCTCCAGCAGAAACACTCACACATGAGAGACTAGGGCCATTTACTGCAGGTAACTGTGGCAGCAGGATTCACCGGCATAGCGGGGTACAGGGTGCAGTGGAGAGCATGTGGGGGTTGCGGAAAGAAATTGTGACAGTTTACTTAGAAACAGCCTAATATATGAGAACAAAAACGCACAGCAAGATACTGTCAACGAGAAAGAAAAAGTCCGGGAGTTAAGTCCAGGATTAACCATCAAAGCCCAGAAGTTTACGGAGTGTCCTTGTGGTCCCTGCTCACTTTCAGCTTCTGGACACTACTTGTGTTTTCTAGTTTCTGAGTCTGTGCCAGACTGTGATGTGAGCCGTGCTCAGTTCCAGCTAGGTGACATAATCTTGGGCCAGACAGGAAGAAGGGAGGCTCTGACGTCACCCGGCACCTCATAAAACCTCGCTTTCATCTCCAGATTACACACACATGAACTCTCTTCTGAGAACGGCGTGTGCATTACACAAAGGGGAGATTTTTGCTTGTCCTCTCTCACTTGCTATTTTCATTCTTCCTATCCTTCACTGCTTCCCTGCCCCACTCGCTTATTCTTTTCCACTCCAAACCGCTTCCGATTTCTCCCCCACTTTTCTCCCCCACTCTCTGCCTCCCTATCACTTCTGTCCTCCCTCCTTCCTCTCCCACCCTTACTCCCTCTATACCTGAGGCTCTTGTTCTTTTATAGCAAATTGAACCTTTCACTCTGAAAGAAATAATTACTCTCTGGAGAGAAAGGGGACTGCCGTGGAATGCTGATATGACACACAATGTCACCTTGCCACTCAGAAGCTGCCTGCACACCCAGCTCAGAGAGCAAAGGGAAAGATTTGAGGGAGGCAATGAACGGGTCGTGGAGCGGGAAAGGTGAGTTAGGTTATAGAATAAAAGTAATAGAAAAGGGGGGAAAAAGAGAGAGGAAAAAGCTTGGCAGAGGGAAGGGCAGAGTGAGAGAAAACTGTTCTTGCATTGGTTAAAGAAAACAGAAGATGGAGAGAGTGAAACCACAAAGAGGACAGGGGAGGTAATCAGCCACGGAGAATGAGCGAAGGAGTGACCAAAATAATATAACAGAGGTGGAAACAAGAAACTTGTTGAGAGAGCTGACAGTGGTAGATGGAACTGTACTGAAAAGTGAAAGACAAGGACAAAAGCAGATATGTGATGAGAAAGAGATAAGTAAGGTTACGGGGCAAACGTGAGCGAGAGAATAAGGTGGTCTTCTGGGGTCAGAATAAGACAGCTGAGTGAGAGATAAAGAGGGAGACAGACAGCGCGTGTGAGCAGAGCCTGACTGAGGTCAAACCACAGATGGATCCATCTTCACCCACTGGTATGAGCTGGGGAGCAGGACTAACGAGAGCCATGAGCCGGATCACTGCCACTTGTGCTTATTACCCATCATGCCTTTCAGCAGTGTGGCCATGCGGTCGCGCTCTGGCCCTTGGAAAGCTAAACAGCCCTCTGTGGGGCTGAAGGGGAGACGGGACAAAATGTGAGGACGGGCTGAAAGGACAGTATGAAGAATTACCTTTTTGCAACCGTTTCACTGGAAAAAGCCTCAAACAGATAATGGAAACTAGTGTGGCTAGTTTTTGCCAATGTTAATCACATCAAGAAGAAATACAATAAAATGAAATAAAATAAAAATACACTATGAAGGTAAACAAAATAAAACAGCTCCATAGGAATTTCCTTGGCAAACAACAACCCTGTAAACTTCCAATATGTCCTTTTATATTGTTTCATATTGCAGGGAATTATTTGCACACACAACAAAAAAGAAAACAGCATTGACACTGAAAATAGGAACGTATATAAGAACACACACACACATATATATATATATATATATATATATATATATATATATATATATATATATATATATATATATATATATATATATATATATATATATATATATATATATATATATTTATATACATTTATATATATATATATACCAACAGAAAGCCAGAGCCAGAACCCTAAACTGCACTTTAGACCATCAACATCAACTGTGGTCATCAAACCTTCAAGAAAGAGACAACAAAAAGAATAAGTTTTTTTTCTGCTTGACAGCCCTGAACTTAAAAAAACAAACAAAAACAAACAACTGTTCCACTCTTTTTTATGTTTCACTTCATATTAAAGCCTCTGTCACAACCTGTCTGTTGTTGGAACTGCGTCATCAGAAATCTTTAGGCACTGAAACTATCAAAACAATTTTCCTCTCTTTCACAGGGAAAGGTATTAAAGTGAGACTAGACGATCTGGATAAATAACACAATTTGACAAAGATTAATCCAATTACCATTCCACTGATTGTACACGTGGAAGTGAGTTTATTTAGTTTATCAGGTGCACGACTCGGTCTCAGAGAGAAATCATATAACGTCTTCTGCGGCTCTGTGGAGAACTTTGTTAGCTCTGAGAAATTAACCAAATGATTGATGAAGCTTTCAGATGAATATTATAAAACCATTTCTTGGTAAAACTAGACTAAATTGTCCCCTTTCTTCATAAACTGAATCTCAATTAAAACTTGAAAAATGAAATGGCTGTAACTAATAATGTCTTGGATATGGATTAAGAGTATAACTAAATTAAATAGTGAAATAATAATAGCTTATTTCCTAATGTAATTGTGTGTTTTGTTAAATGGCAGAATACTCATTATCTAAAAGCAACATCATTTTTCACTGTGAAGCTACATGTACATCGGTAAAATTGCAATTACTGTACTGGTTTGTTAAAGGACACGTAGTAATACCATTATTGGAAAATGATCAGTGCATTGTTCTGCTGGGAAATCTTCGGATGGTGTCCATCTGGACGTCCTGCCACCCAGACCAAGCACATTCTTTCATGGCAAAAGCAACCTCCCCCAGTAGCACCATGATCCTCGCCACACTACATAAAACTGCTCAAGATGGCTCAATGACCTGGCCCAGTCTCTAAACTTCCTACATCACAGTCTGAACCAGAATCTTTAGACTGCGTTGCCACAAGCCTGATCCACAGAGGTGGCGTCTTACCCGCAGGACCTGAAGGCCAGCGTCCTGGCACCCAATACCACCGGGGAGACATAGAGGTCTTGACTGGCCAACGCTACTTATTCTGGCGATAATAATAATACCATACATCATGTTGCCTAGCAACGTTAATCAATGCATGTTCAGTTCTGTGCAAACGCTGTAGGTACTGAAGATATTTCGGTTCTGATTCATTTAATAGCCCATCTGGAAGGCATGTGATCAATCTCAGCAACTTAACACCAACCACAAACAAAAAAGCTAAGTGAGAAATCCCAGAGATCAAATCCACGGAAGAACGGCACTTCCTCTGACTTGTACCTGCCGTGAAGCTGGAACACCCAGGAGAGCTGGCCGGTTTCAAAGTCACGTTAAACATAAAATGAATTGAGGTTTTCTTTTTACAAACTTCATTCATAAATACAAACTATTGCACTTCTGAAAGCAAGGATTCTGTGTTTTCTCAGTACGAGCATACTGTATACACCTACAAGGACCTTTAATATCAGTAAACCTCTTCCACCGAGGCTCGTGAAATGAGAGCTATTTTTAATATCTGCACGAGTGCCTTCTGAATAATGGGCAAATATTACTCAAGGTCACAACTCATTTGTCAGGCTGTGAGTTGAAGGAATGGCTCACTGCACTGAGGCTAACATTCAGCTTTAATTCCGCTGATAAAACCCACATCGACTTTACGAGTACAAGCAGTTAAAAATGGCGAATAACAAGAACACAGGTACGGCATGTGATGGAATCGGAGTCGCAGGCAGCACAGTCGGAAATGATTTGCAGGAAAGGAAGGAGGGAAGAAAGAGGAGCAAGGACCCACGCTTGATCCAAATTGGAGGAAATCCATCAGCTTATTGCACAGTGATGTTTTAATAGAACGTCAAAGGTGGCAGGAAGGAGTGGTTCTGAGGATAAATTGTGTTGCCTCTGATTCTGTGGCAGCTTTGGCCTCCGCGATGTCTGCAAAGGGGCTATAGCGATCAAACAGCGGCGGTGATGAATTCATCTGAAAGTCACACCCCAAACTACCCATGTCTCTGTGGTCAAGTATTATTTGATCCTGTGGGACAGACTGATGAAAAGCTATAACATAACAACTAGTCTTATGTCCAAGTTTGCCATGTCTGTCTATACTAAATAAAATAGAATCATAATAGATTGAGATAACACCAACCAGTCATGTCTTACAGCTGTATTATTAATCATAAGGGTTTGCAGTGTACTGTCATACAACTGTAAACTATCACCGTGCACTGCCACTATGTGCTTACAGCCCCACAACCCCTGGTCTTAGGTTATTAAATCCTATAGCCCCCAGCATGCATCTCCAGCTACGATGCGTCTAACCCTGGCCAAAGACTTTTATCTTCCTCCCCAGCACAGGCATGGCACCTCCATGATGCTTTCAATTTTCTGCTCTGTGCATCTGTGCTTTATGAGCCTGTGCAAAGGTTCCAGACTGACTGGCTGGGCTGACCTGGACTCCCCGCCTGTCGGTGCGTGCGCTGCGGCTAGGGTGACATCAAGGCCACTGGCCAACCAGGCAAGGGGCACCGAGGCATCACCAGCCAAACGCAGGACACCCGGACATCACATCCACAGACAAACAGGACTGCGTCGTGTTCTCGTCATGACTGCAGCACATGCGGTGCTCTCTGTACTCACATACCAAAAAAATAAATACATAAAAAATACCAGGCAAAGGTGACGGTTGCTTTTGTCCAAATTATAACTTCTCTTCCTTTGCTATGACCAAAATCTCAATTTTAATCGACACAGTTTATAAATCTAAACCAGTCTTTGTTTTTGTTGCAACAGGTGATGCAAAGCTGAAGTGAAACACAAATCCTGCAGTTACCTGGACAGAGAAATGGATGGATGAATAAATCGGCTGTGCAGTCAGCAGTCAGCGCATGTAAACACAAAGAGGAGCCATTGTCCTCTTTTATTTCAAACATGTAATAACAGAGTAAAAACACGTTTTCCTGTCTGCTTCCATTTATGAACCAATTGATCTTAACATTTGTTCAAACTGGCTATTTATTGCATCAGTGACTTATTGAATAGTGGTCAGTGAATTTTGTGTGTGACCTATTCAATAACAAGCCTGTCTGGTATATAAATAAATATACAACGTATGCCATAGTAACAATACAAAGAACAGCTGGAATTTATGAAGTCTCTCTGTAAACTCATCTAGCAGTAAATGTTTGCTGGATTGTAAATGTAAATAATGAGTCGGATAACCAAATAAAATGTGTCATCTGACATGAACATCTACCATTCACGGCCATCCCATCCCACCCCAGTTCAGTGATGGCATTCTAGGTTGTTTCCTCTTGGCACTTTCATGAGTAAGATCATTACATGGACTGAAACTCTTTGGACTTGGCTTTTTTCTGGTGTAAATACAAGGCTGATGGGAAGGTAACTCAATAAGGAAGATTTAAAGCCTTTAAGGGTAAATGATGACCTGATGTCGTAGTCCCATAAAGAAAAAGCTGTTGTTCTCCAAGTCCTCTAGGTGTCTCCCTTACTGGTGTGCAGGTTGGTTCAGCTCCTTGTCATGCATCGGTACCTGGTCTCAATAGGCTGAGGGAGCAGGGTTTAGGACCCTGTCAAACCCCTCTTAATCCTAGGGATTCTAACACTATTAAATATAAATCTCGCGTGGCCTATGAGACAAGTATGGAAGACTTTAGTTCTCCCGAAGAAGTCTGAATAGTGAGAAGAGGGGTTTCCTGTGCAGGGGAACATCGTGTGATGCATTACATTTCGCTACCCAGCACCCATAGCCCACCGCTTAGCTGATCTTTGAAAGATATTGCTTATAAAAGAGATGACTCTAGGCGACAGCCAAGTTCTGTAGTTTTATTACACCTCGGGGCTACAGCGGCCTGTCTTTGGAGAGATAAGGTTGTACCCTTTTCATTTTGTGTCCTCCGGCCGATATTTTAAGCTGGCTTGTTAAGGGCAGGCGAACTGAGCGCTGGAACAGAGTTTGATGCATGGCTTTACAACAGGAGCCGGGCCCATAACGCTCAAAGGCCGATCATTACTGACCTTAATAGCCCAGTCTGCATCTGGGCTTGATTGATCGTGCCTAGCAGGTTGTGAAATGCACCATCTGGAAGGAAGGAAGGTGAGATGGGCAAGCGTAGATGAGGGAGAAGGCAGGCAACACCAGCCGAGCACGGAAGAAGGGAGGACAAGAAAAAAAGAAAATAAAAGTAGACGGTCTTGCACTGAAATTGATAGCCAGAGTGGGATGCTGAGGAAACTTAACTGCACTAAGAGGCCAACCAAGCGCCATAAACGCTGTCCCTGACATAAACAACAACACTTAGCTAGACTAGGTGTTTACAATATTTATCTGAGGAACTGCTTGGTGACTCTTGTATACTTGCTCAGTGAGCCTGGATAAAATCAGCACTGCTTAGGTAAGACAGCTGGCAGAGTAGGTGCGATGTGAGTTATGTGAACAAGTGTGGTCTCAAATGCATGTGTGCCTACGCTCTTGTTTGTGTGTGCATGTGTGTGTCCATAAAGAGCATGCAAGGAACAGAAGGTGGTTAGGGTTACAGAGTGTGTCCTACTACAGTGCTTTATATTATAGGGTCTGCATAATGTATGATCCTCAATTGGTGCAGATTATCATAGAGCACTCAATATTCTGTAGCAACTGAGGCCAAAACATCATTGAGTCACCACTTTCAATAAACTATGTAAAAATACTTCATGATGAGCAGAAACATCAACCGACTCAGAGATAGCTTTTGTTCCAGTTTTAAAATCAACAAAGGCCGTAATTGAGTAACCGATGCCTGTACTTGAGTTCATGCATAGAAACAGTATTACCAGAGTCATTCATGCACAATAAAATTTTACTGCTATAAATATTTAAGGTTTCCGAAACCTGTGAGACGATCGTGTGTGTCAGCTGAAGCTCCTGAGAGCACATCACGATATTGCTTACAGAGGAGAGCATTACCACGTCCTCCTCTCACTAAGTCAGTAATGGTAGCTGCAAGCAGGGTAAAGTAAAGCACAATGGGTAACAAAAAGAGAATCTGACAGACTCCTTTTTGCACTTCATTAGGCCCATTATTTGGCTTGCTGAGTCATTTGACCCAGCCCAGCCATGTGAGTTATGATAAATGCAAAGAGGGTTCTATGGTACTGTGATTTTTAATATTAGTGGATATTCTTTCATTTGGCAGAGACAACGGTATATTACATAGCATGTTGCACACCACAACTTGCCTGCATGAAACTGTTTAATAGCAGATTTATGTATGCTTTAATCAGCAGCACTGAATGTCTTTGGTGCGAACTTTACGCCAGCAAGGATGAAACATCTGGTATCAGGCAGATTAGGAAAAGGAACGAGAGAAAGGCGTGAAATAGCTGTTGTGTATACAGTTTCTATATCCTTCTGCATACCGTGCCTTGCCTGCATGCTTGTGTGCAAGCTTGTGATAGAAATACGCAGAAGCACAGACTGTGGGCTTTTGCAAAGGAATCTGAAAGTGAGTTTGTGCAAGTGCACTTGGGTGTGCTTGCAAAAGTTTGTGAGAAAGGAGAGAGGGATGACAGGGCCAGGTGGAACGGAGACTTCTGTCGCTGACTCAACACCTTTCTCATTTTATTACCAAATCATCCATGACAAACAGCTCTGGTGTATGGCAAAGGTGAGGCAGGCAGGATAAGAGTCGGGATGAGAGCAGCGGAGGTCACCTCTGTGCTGCAAATATCTCTTTGGTAATGTAACATGTTTGTGTCACTTCAAATGCCACCTTTACATGATGCAGCCATCCATGTGTCATTTTTAGATACATTGAACTGACAGTGATTGCCTTTGCTTCTTATAAACTCCTACCATCAAGAGACAAAAGCCCGGTGACGGAGAAACCTTATCACCTGAGTGACTACCAAAAGAAAATGCTGCGTGACAACACAATCAATAGAGCCTATAAAATATGAAGCAAGTATTCTTTGCAAACATTCAAAACCAAGTCAACCACGGCAATGAAAAAAATGTTCTGAAGTAAGCTGAAAAGCAAGTGCTCTGTATCAGATCTATTTTATTGAACACTGATAAAAACATAACAGTAGTGGGAGTGGTGGCCTAGTGGTTACAGTGGTGGGCTTGGGCGTGGAGGACCCAGGTTCAAGCCCAGGGCTGCCCACAATGGTAAATCACTGGGGGCCCCTGAGCAAGGCCCTTAACTCCCAATTGCTCCCGGGGCGCTGCCCTGCTAGCAGCCCCACTGCTCACTAGTGAAACTAGTTGATGGGTTAAAAGCAGAGACTAATTTCGGTGTGCATCGTACATACAGCGTGTGCACGATGTCCACACTGACAAGAAAGGGAAGAAAGTTACTGTTTATAAAGCTCAGCGGAAATAATGCGACGCCTCTCTCCTACCTCTTCATCTAGTTCAGCATAATCTGGCGGTTAATTCCGGGGTTGCTGCTGACCCTTACCTGGGGGAGCATCCCCGAGCAGATGCGAGGGGAGTACAGTTGGACGGCAGACTTGCCATCTTTGATGTGAGAGTCTTTTGTGGCTATGTGAGAGGGAGTAGATTAGCCTGATTGACGGCTATAAGATGCTAAGGATGGAGCTCGCAGCACAGCGAGCCAGGGCGTTGGAGTGGAATGGAGTTCATTCATGAGTTACGAGTCTGTTTCTGTGATGTAGTAAAAGACGAATAAATCCTCCCAACAGCCTGTGAAAAAAAAATACAACCACGGGCTTGTGATGGAGACTCATACAAGTCAACAGACAGACTGAGACACTGGCGGCTGACACACATACAGTATGCCAGAATATCTCACCACAAATCAACACCAGGTACAGCAACTACAAAAAAATACACATCAAACTGCCATGGCACATCAGACAACCTTTTCTCCAATAACTTTTACATCTTATCCACAGATAAGATATCACTGAGAACAGGGGGGGGAGCAGCTTTGGCAGCTATCACACTGTCGTTTTTCCAAGAACATGTTTTAAAAAGACTTTCCCTTCTTAAGAGGCCGAGGTAGCCAGCCGATATAAATACCAACTCTGCAAACTCTGCTACTCAAGGACCCAGACCTGCAAGGACAAATGGCTGTCCCTGATGCTGTCCCTGAGTCCCTGTGCTGAAAGAGGCCAGGTTAAGGTTAAGAGGACCTCAGCTCACTAACCACCAATGAGCTGCATTAAAAGTCAAACTCCTCCTCTCATGAGAACATGTTTTTAGCTTGAGATAACCTACTTTAGAAACAGGCTGATCTTACAGGTTTTGTAAGGTTCAAGGGGGTTGATGGGTTGTGGGGAGAAGGGGGCTGGGGAGGTATTAGGAATCAATTAAATCTAATTCAACGTCCACTGACCAAAAGAGAACCTTCCTCGGCTTCCTGTTTATTCCTGCGTTTTATACGCTGACTAATGCAGACGCTCCCAGTGGACACCAAGTGTTAGGGATTAACATGTCATCGCAGAAGGGGGAACACAGACATTTTGACAGCTACACTCGTGAGCCGTGGCTACATCTAACACCTGCCTCACACCTCCTGTCCAGAAGCACACCTGTTCTGACACAGTGTGGGACTCTGAGTCATTCCTGGAGCAGTGTTCACACCTGTCCTAGCCTCAGGGATACACACTGTGATGGAGGAGAAAAAAAAAACAACCCCAAAACAAAACAAAACAAAAAAGAAAGACAGTCAAGCATCAAGAAAATGAGGCTAAGAGGAAGATACAAAAACAAGAAATTGATGGGAATTTCCTGCGGAGAAAGCGGGGTGGGGAAATGGCAATGCCTGAGCACGCTCAGCAGCGCCGTAGTGTCGAGGTAACATTGATGCATGGTGTGACCTTACTTGTAATGCCAGCCTTAATCTACGCAAGTGGAATAAATGAAGTGGGTCCGCTGCGGACGTGTCACCCAGACTTATAAAGACAAATCCACCGGCGCTCTGAGCTGTGTACACGTATTCATAAAAGTCAAAGAGATGTCTTGACAGAGCGGGGAGCCCAGCCTTGTTGGCTGGCTGGTGATGAACACCTAGTTCACGCTGTCATGGCTGCATGGAACTGTCTATCATTTTGTGCAAAACAAAGGAATGGTATAATAGATGTAAAAGTGAAAAATGAAAGAACGAAAATAGCCTGTTAAAGGCAACTAAGGAGGATTGTACGAAGTAAAATATGACAGCATCATGTAAGCCGTTTTCTAACACAATATTTTAGTTTACTGACAACAAAAAGAAGGTTGTGCTTTTACGATTTAATCTAAGTCCTTTAAAAAAAAAAAATCAAATACATAAATCTGTTTCATGGCCTTCTTAAAATGACACCTAAACTTGTTTGAATATTCAAAGCATTAGGTGTGCCTTATGGTCACCCACGTTGGACTAATTCATTACAAATCCCGGCGTGCTGGTGACAACGCTGCGCTGCTTGTCATAACTGCTCATTACAGTTCAACGATGAATGTCCTGACAAACAATCTTTGTAGCTGGATAGCCGACTGGCTTTCGTGTTAGCAGTCAATTCATCCTTGACTGCCTTTTGGCACATAGTTCAAGTAAAGAGCCGTCATTGATCACCATGTGTTAATTCAGTTTGCTACAGAGCAGTGGGAGTAAGCTGCTCTGACAAGAGGCCTTCCTTGATGGATGCTGCTCTGACAGTGCACATATAGATGCTGAGGTCTGACACATGCGGCTTAACATGAGGTGTGTCCAACATGCTAAAACCCTCATGTCCAACACTGACGTTCCCCAGTCGTCCACTGTAGACCTGCCCCCTGTCCAGTTCTCCTCTGACATGGCTGTGATTAATGCCGCTGGCCAAAATGATGATAATAATGATCATAATTAATCAAGGGCTCTTCCTACACCTCTAGGAGGCAACGGTGACCTGAAAAAGGCACCCAGTCCTCCTTTCCCATGGTTTCCTCCTTCCTCTCTTTCTCCTCCTCTTTTCTTCTTCAACTCACTGACAGGCCTGAACCCCGGCCCGGCAGAACGAGCCATGCATTATCCTGCCATCACCACTTCTATTTATATCACACCGTCCATCACTATCACTTACTCTCCTCCACCAGCTTATACTCCACCCGCCTCTCCAAAGTGGAGTTTTCTTGAAGCTGCCCCATATTTTCTCGAGGAATAATGCTGCGTATGCAAATGGCTGGGAGTCAAAGAAGCAGCATAGGTGACAGTGAGAAACTAACATCATAATTTTTTTGACACACAAAGACACAACGTGCAACATAAAAGCCACCACTTTATGTTGCACGAGGATTGGGTGTCTCCTTCCCTCCCATTGGTGGTCTTCTCCTGAACATTTGGCATCGTTTTGATCCAGTCAAGTGAAAAAGTACATCCACTTACATTTCTAGGATGTTACAAACATGACAACACATATTTGGTACCCACCAGGTCTTAAAATCAGATAAATACAACCGTTGATCAACAACATGGATGGCATATCAGACCATGTCATTGTTTATTTTACATTAAATAAGCCAGAAAGCTGAAGCAGCGACTGAAAATGAAGGACATCAAGGAGCAGCCGGTGCAGCTAATCAGGTGCTCTTGATCAACTGATCATCAGCAAATGTGCAAAAGCTAAAGTTTAGTCAGTTTGCTTGTCTGGAGGAATCAGGTGTGTGTTCAATTCAAAACCAATGAGGAAAGACATCAGCAATGATTTTAGAATAGAAACGTTTGCTGGCCATCAATCAGTGAAGGGCTACAACGTAATTTCCAAACAATTTGGTGTTCATCTTCCTGCCGTGAGTAAGATTATTTACAATGGGAAGACATTCAGGAGAATTGGCAATTTTCCCAGAAGTGTCTGTCCCCGCAAGTTCACCCCCAACGTAGGCCATGTACTGCTAAAAAACAACAAAAAACAAAACAGCTACATCTCAGACTCTACAGGCTGCCGTTTGCATGATATGTGTTTAAGTTCATGAGAACAGAAGCAGAAAAAGACTGAACACGGATGACCCGTTTAGAAGAGTCGCAAAGTTAAAGCCTCGTCTCACTACAAAAGATGTGACGACATGGCTTAGGTTCACAATGCTGCATCAAACACCATTACTGCTGGAACAATGTGCTTTGCACAGATCCCACCAATGCTGAGATGCTTGGCTATAAAGCACAGCCGCATGTTTGGTGATGACGAAACAGAATATCCCCTCATGATTCCTCAGAATATACATTCCTCATTGCAACTGTCAGGAACGGTGGTGGAGTGAAGATGATTTGGCTTTATTTTGCAGTCACAGCACCTGATGGTCATTTTGTTGAGGAGGAAGTCTTTTGTAGAGTCAGGTCTATTTAGTCATCTGTGCAACAGCTAAACTTTGGACGAAGCTGGTTCATTCAAAAGGACAACGATCTTCACCAGACTAACAAATGTATAACAGAAAGAACAGACTCAGGGGGTTGATGATCCAATTAAGGCAAAGTGCAAATGTGCAAAAACACATACCTGCAAAACGAATGATCTCAAGCAAAGTTGACCAAATGTCCTTCTAAATGATCTGAAAGATTGATCCTATCATGCAGGATATCATTAATTCAAGTTATTACGTCTAAGGACAGTTGCACGGGCCACATTTAAGTTATTAGTAGGCTCTGTTTGATAAGGGCCTCCTAGTAAGGACCAGATACATTTTTTTTCTTTTTAATAATCTTCTGGTATGAAGGACTTTAAACCTAACAGAAGATGTGCACGTTTTTAACATGTCTAGATGTATGTGACAAAAAGCATGTCTGTGAGGAAAGTATGTGTCTCTACCAAATTTCTGGCATATATGTAGCGGCAGAATGAAATTTCAAATTCCTTGTTGGCTGCCAGGTAACCGTAGCCTGGAGCAATGGAAAAGTTTTTTTTGTTTTTTTTTCTCACCTTCTTCTTATTTCCCTTGGTGAGGAGGATACAAAGCTCTTTTGCTCGGCTGAGTTGTACGTGCCAGGCATGTGTTCACTACACCTCCATCGTCCCTGAGCAACTCCAATGCACATTGCTCTGTGTTGTTTTTTTTCTCTTTATTATTTTACTATCTCTTAATACAGGTTGACCAAAGGTGTTGAAAGCTGACAGTGCTTACATCACATAAAGTATTAATCCCATACTTTAAAGGTTTATTAATTAATTCAGCCATGCATTTATCTGTTTGTTTGTTTTCTTACTTGCTTTTCTGCCGCTGAGTTTTTACTTATGCTTGCTGTTTCTCTCTTCATTTTTGTCATATTGTGTTCAACACATCCTGACATGTTTTCTAGACTGTATCTGGAGCTTTGCTGAATGTTGGTGAAATCACGGCAATCCCCCATCAACTCTGTGTCAGACCCAGCCGCCCACACAGGATCTCGCTATAGAAACAACCGCATGTGACATCATCAGAGCTATACCAACCAGGTGGCCTACATTTCTAAACTGCAGAATGTACAGATCTTTTCTTGCTCTTTATTTATGCTCGTTCTACAAAATTACAAAACAACAAGGCTGTTGAGCCAATTTGCCATCTTAAAACAAACAGATGAATACATGGTACATTGCCTATTACCATTATCGCTGTTACTGATGCTTAGATGCTTATATACTAAAAATGCACCACAGATCTGACTCCATCAAAGCCAGAAGTGCACTCCTCTGATTTACGGTGCTCTTCATCTCTGTGTAAGTACCATAATGCTTTATGATCTGAACATTTCTATGCTGACTAAAACTAAACTATTGCAACTCGCCAGTGGTAAAACACAAACTGCATTTGCTCCAACACTTGAGAGTCAAAGCAGCTGGAAACACTGCAAACATATACAGTTTTCAAAAAAAAAGAAAAAGAAAAAGAAAAGGGAGAACGCTGATTTAGAAAACCAAAGGAATCACTTTAACGTAAGTTTGAGTACAGACATAAATAAAAAGACAGACAAATGGAACGATCTCTGGGACCAATATTAGAATTAAGAGGCACTTGTATCTGGGAAAACCTTCGGATGTCTCACCAACCAGCTCTCTGCTCTCTTACAAAATCCCACCTCCTCCCCGGCTTCCACCTGTTGGTTGCGAGTCTATAGATGAGGGTGTTAAGTTAAGTTTATCACCCCCAATATCTCTATGTAAGCCTAATAAATGATGCTTGAACGGAGCCTAGACATCAAAACTCAAGCATCTTTTCTCGTTAATAAAGTGCTTGAGATTTTCACTGTGTGAGTTGTCTGACTGAAATACGGTTAAGAAATGATTAATTCACAATGTGATATACCACTTTTTTGGCCAATTGTCAATGATATGTCAAGACTGCCCTTGCCAAGAGGTGTCAGTGCAGACCTTTTTTTTTTTTTTTAATAATAATATGGTATTTTGTCCTCAGTCCAGAAATACTTTGAATCCATCTTTGTGTCCATGTAGCCTGGAGACAAAGAGATTGATGTATGTACATAAAAAAAAAATAAAAAGTGTCAAATGCACAATATCTCTGGAGTAAGGGGTACAGATAGGGCAGCCATTGCTGGCAGCAGAGAAATCATCCTCAGTCAGCGGGGCCAAAGTGAAAAGCCAGAGGCACTGACTCTACAGCCAGAACCCGCCAAGTGTTTACCAACTGAAGGCTAAAACACAGGGGTCTTATCACAAAAAACAGTTTGTCTCCGAATGCCGAAAAATGTTGTAGATAACCTTACTGATCATCTCTCTGCAGGAGGCTAAAGGCAGGATGGAAAAATTGAAATGTTTTCAGATTATATTTTCATGACTAAATCAATACACAGATGAACCATCACTTCAGGCTGGAGTTAGAAGGGCGTCACTGTGAAGGTCAAACAGTTAGCCCATTAAAGAGGGAGTTAGGCACGCGATTTGGCAGCACATCTCTACCTCCTCCTCCTCCATGGCATGGAGGTAACAACCTTGAGGAGTTGATTAGCAGCAGAGACTGCTCCCACGACACAGAAGAACCCAACCTCATAAAATCCTGGGCTTGGTAGCAGATCAGGGGAGCCTGAGAGAGGGGAACTGGAGGGAGTTCAAGGCAGAAGAACTGCTTGGCTGCCTCATCTTTTACAGGACAAATTAAAAGCACAGCGGAACAAGTCATAAAACAGGAAATAATGAATTCAATTATATTTTTTAGTGTTTAGCGGCTGCTGGTGAGATGTGCTGAGTGGGCAACATGAGGCACATACACACACAGCTACGAGCAAAGGCTGATGACTATGTTGGTGGCGCTGAGCTTCGCTGAGGGCTGCGTGTGTGCTGACTGCATGCCTCCATGCCCCCAGGAGCAGTTTAGACCTCGACAGGGCCTTCATTAGCAAATGAATGATTCTTAATTGGCCTGGCAAATACACAGGATGCTTGTTGATTATAGGGAGGGTTTTTTTCCCCCCTTTTTTTTCTTCTTCTTTTTTTAAGACGGTGCTTGTACTTTGACACAGATGCACGAACACACAGTGTCTACAAACTGCAACACGCAGCTGTACAAGCACATGGGGCATACTTAAATACAGGCTGTGGTGACAATAACTGTCATGTCATCAAAATGACAGACAATTCATGGCTTTGCTGCGCCAGGTTCAAAAGCAGGACAATGGCATCCAACAAAGGATTCCTACAAAGAGTTCTGGGACATATTCTCTTTCTTCCGCCTATCTGTTCCTGTCTCTATCTCCCTTCACCTCCCACCACCTATTTTTCCGCTCTTGTTCAATCTGCTCGAGTTTGTCCCTTGGCGTTGGTAACACCTCAGCGAAAGGAGGAACCACAGACAAGAGTCCTGGCGTCCTAGATTCAGCAACACCAGCAGGAGCACAGCTCACACTGGCCTGTCCTACTAGCAATCATATAGCGAAAAAAAAAAAAGAGAGAGAAAAAGATCAGCCACCACACAATGCAGCAGCCCAGATTGAAAACACCAAAGAAGAACATGCAGGCTTTCAATCACTAGTCACATGTGTGCACTTCCAGATAGTGATAAAGGAATGAAATGTGTTATGTTTAGGATTATTCCATGTTTGTGACATCAGTAATCCCATCAGTACACTCTTTTATCTATGTACAACAGTGTCATCGTGTGGGATGACTGATAGTACAAAGGTTCAAAATTAAAAAAAAAGAGTAAAAAGTAAACATATACATTTATGATTTTACGTTCGTGAAGCAGTCATGTGGGCGTCAGAGTTACAGTGAAAGAAAGAAAGAAGGACCAAATAGCTTTGTGAGGGGAGTCGGTGTCCCCTCTGTGTCCCGGCTCTTGGTGCCACTCACCCACTGCCAGCCTGCCAATTAAAGCCCTGATTAAAACTGACAAAGTGTCTCCAAATGAAGAAAGAGCTGTTGTAGGTCTTAACTGCCAAAGCCTGTCCATTATACTGCCGCAGGAAAGTGGCGAGGAAGGAGCAAAAGGGTATCGCAACGGCATGCCGAGCAGGGGCAGACACGATTATGAGACCTGTCATTTTGCATCACACAACTTCCCATGTTCTTCCAGAAAAAATGATAATGTATAAATAACAGGATAGAGGTTGATTTGTTTGTTAGTGTGCTGTTCTTTTATTTCCATTTTATTTTCCCTTAACTTTAGGTTTTGATTTTGGAGATTAAGGAAAAGGCTGTCTAATACGTTGGACTGAGAAGGTATGTCAGATATCACAGCAGAACAACACAATGCCTTTTTTGTTACCTCTTGCTACACTTTCACACTATAAGTCATAGGGAGACAGTGTGATGGGCTCAATAGCAAAGCCCTCGATCCCTGAAACACCGCCCACAGTGTACATCAGCTGCTAAAATATGATGATATTCGTAAGGTCATAAATCTTATTTTAGTGGGGTGGGAAGAGAAAAGAAGCCCTAGTCTCCCCTGCATCGTTACAGCTGCATCCCCATAACCCATTCGGCTTCCTTTTTAAGCTAAATGTCAACTTCTCAGTTGTTTTTTTTGTTTTTTTACCTCCTGCAGTCATCGTTTGTTTTAACACAGGGGGGGGAAAAAAGAAAAAAAAAACGAAAATAAGTCAACAGAAGGAAAAATAAGAAGATTCTGTTGTCAGTGTTTTCTGGGCTGAGTGAATATCTGAATGTTCTGCAGTTTACAAAGAGGAGAGAATCCAGTGGAGAGATAAAATAGATTCCCAATCTGTCTGAATCTCTAACCCAGGAGCCAATAATATGAGTAATGGCTGCTGCTATTTGTTATAACAAAATCTCACTCCTGAACTGAAAGAATAATGTCACATCCAACTGGAAGCATAATACTCCAATACTTTTAACATTTAGAAATGAATCATCATCAAGAACCCTAATCATATTCTTTCAGTTTACCCGGAATTTATTTTGTAATTTGTGGTGCCAAGTGCATTGTGAGAAGATTTGAGAAAAAAAAAAACAAACTCTGTGATCTCCATTCAGATTACTGTTATTAGCAAATAACAGCGGTGCAATTTCACATGAAAAAAGAAACGTAAACAAAGAAGTACTTCAGCTTTGGTGTTATTACTGTGATTGTCACCGTCAGACTTCCCAGACGTATTCCAATAACATTTGAACATGTAACGCATTACAGTCGCTGACGTGACTCGTCTCTTGCAACACTGTTAGACCTCTTAAAACAATATGACCTGACAGATGTGTGGAGAGGGAGAAAAAAGAAATCTTAAACTGTTCAGCTGTCCAAAACCCTCCATTAAAAGGAGACATCCAGGCATGAATGTTTAATTTATTCATGCTCTTTTCTGTTTTTGTTTTTGTCACCTTTTAAAAGTTGGTATGCTGCATGGCATGTGGTGGGTGGGAAAGAGTGTGATAGCGTATAACAACAAAAAAAAAAAAAACAACAGATGAGAAAACGCCTGCATGCCTCATAAAACAGACTGCCATACAACAACAATTTCCTTTGAGCACAAAAAAAAAAAAAAACAACAGCTAGAGGACATACAATACACTAGCCATCTGATAACATTAAGCCACTGAATCCCACCACTTACTGTCTCCGTCTTTTTGTTTTCTCACAAACTCTTTTCTTTTCTATTTCTCTTTATCCTTTGAGCAGGTTAAAATATAAAGTATAATGATGCAAAAGCAAATAAATAAGAAATAAAGCAAATGACTGAACAATACTTAAAACCATAAAAAAAGGCTTTAAGAAGAGAAAAAGAAAACAAAAAGAAAGGCAGGTGGGAAGGCAAGAGTTATAGAGAGAATAGGCCCTATTTTTCAAAGGAAGCACAGGCCCTGGGGGACATGCATTAAACTCTGTGTGAGGTAGACCTCACCCTTTACTACTCCATCAGCTTATTCAGAGGGGAGGCAGCCATTGTTAATATTTCATGGGACAACCAACAGAATAAGGAGGTGTAAGCTCAAGGGAAACCCCAAAGTCCCTGTCACTTTCCTCCTTGTTCTGGCAGGCAGACTTCAAAAACTTTCAGCTCTGACTATTGTGTGTTTGTATACGTTCAGTATTTGGATATGTGCACGGGACCCGGCTTTGACTGCCTCATTTCCATGTCTGACAATTTGCAATCTAACGCACACGACTGAGTTGTCAATGTTACCTTTCAGTTGATGGTCAAAATGCGGTCTACCTCTGCACAACTAAATAACAAATCTGCTTTTACCTCCACCTTGTGTAGAGCACCTCATTATCCTCCATAGAAAACACTTTCCATTATCAAGTCAGACAACAAATAGGCAGCTATTACTATCTACTGCAGCTCATTACAGCCTAAAAGCCTTGATGTCACAGACCCGACTTGGTCATTTTGCCTTAAGAGTCCCTTGTCCACTGCACCAGAATTAGAAAACTGACTCTTTTTGAAGCCAATCATGAACCTTTAATTGCCAATTGTAAGTTGCTGTGTCAGATATCCCCAAAAAAAAAACCTATCCTTCATTTGCACTTCTCAAGTGTCAAAGGTAGCTGCAGAAAATAAAATAAAAGGAACGAGAGCACAGAGCCTTTAAAAGTACAAAAAGACACAATGATTCCAGTACTGTTGTCTGGGCTGTAAGAGGCACTTTGCTGACTGTGTCCCCTGCGTGCCAGAGCAGGAGGACAGTCCTTTGTGTTGCAGAAGTCTTGGGCCACTGAATTCCCGGTGTCAGCGCTTCTTTACTGGGGACAGATCCCGAGAGGTGATGCCTCTCCCCGGGCACCCCCACTGTGAATGCCGTCCACCTTCTGTTCACATCTAGAGGGAAAAAAAAATGGGCCACAATCTGACCCATTTCAATGACTCACTACAGTAGCTGAGCCCAAGCGTTCTTGAAGACTAAAGTGAGAAAAGGATCTATAACCACTAAGATAGCTGGCACACTGTAAGGCACTCAAGACAGTCTCAGAAGAAGTCACAGAAAGTGACTCTTAAACAAGCGACTCCTAAACAAACTTTTTTAAAACATGTTTTGCATCCGTCCGTCCGTCCGTGCACCCGTCCATCCATCCATGATCCATCCATCCATCCATCCATCCATCCATCCATCCATCCATCCATCATCCATCCATCCATCCATCCATCCATCCATCCATCCATCCATCCATCCATCCATCCATCCATCATCCATCCATCCATCCATCCATCCATCCATCCATCATCCATCCATCCATCCATCATCCATCCATCCATCCATCCATCCATCCATCATCCATCCATCCATCCATCCATCCATCCATCCATCCATCCATCCATCTATCCATCTATCCATCCATCCATCCATCCATCCATCCATCCATCCATCCATCCATCCATCCGCCCATCCATCCATCAACAGGGAACACAGAAGCAACCAACTGCGAACACTTTCGATTTAGAATCACTAATCATCTAACCTGTTAACAAGCCAGCAGACAGATATGATTGATATTAAATGTGTCCTAGGTTTCCCACTGGGTCTCTGGCACATACTTTTAGACATGCCAGGAACATCCTTCCTGCCCAACCCATCTCAACTACCACCTATTGATCATTTCCGATCATTTCAATCGTCACAGCTCCAGAGGCTTTTTACAGAGGGGTTACCTCCGGCAACCTCTGGAGAGCCGTTCACCGTCCATATGAGAATGATAGTTTTGCCTTTTTTTGTGTCAACTCTTTCTTCAACATCATACAAAGTCCACAAGATGCATAAACTTCAGAATTTTAAGCAGCAAGCAAACCGGACATGAACAGTCCAACATTTTATGGCACTAATTCTCCTTCCATCGACTTTTACAATTAGCTGCAAACAACCAGAGTGCTTACTGGAGGCTGGAGATACCAGGGATCCTGACTAATGGCTGGCAATGTGAACAAATTTCTGTTGTCAGAGTGACTTGTAGCAGCAGGCCCAGTACCCGGTACTCCTGAAGCAGCAGTGACAGGACAAACCCTGGAGATAGAGTCATATGTCGTATTCAAGTTTGAAAAGCACACACATGTATAGACCGGTTGTGTACGTGCCATCAGTCACTCAGTCAATACTCTGCTTCCTTGTAATTCATCACAATATTCTCCAACTGGGAGAACTCAAAAATTTGCAGAACAAGAGTGCAATGAGGTACTGTGGCGTGTTTACAAGCTGGCCTCAGGCAGAACATGGTGATTGAGAAGGTGACTTTACAGGTCTATCTCAGGCAAACTAGTGGAGCCCGTTTGGATGGAAATATTTTCATAAGCATATCAAATTCATCATGGCACAGTTTTATAGGGTCATAAAACAAAGTGTGATAAATACAGTGCCTCAGGCCAAAGAATGTTTAGGTTCTGATGCCATGGTGTGTCCAGGAACTGTCTTGTGCCAGTTAATCTGTCTTCTCTGGTGTGATGTCAAAGTTACATTACCCAGATTATACCCCAAAGTACCCCAATATTGTAACAGTCAACACTGTGATAGCGGACAAACCAAAGTAACAAACATATCACTTTGTATTTCTATGGATGTTCATGGTGCTGACAATACTTGGGGGAAAGAAAAAACTGTCTTGATCTACAGTGATAGACACATGCCTCTAAACTGACTTCTGGGTTTAAGGTTAAGTGGTCAGGTCTTGATAAAAATGTTGCAATGCGATTTTCAGATGTGCCTCTGATGGACGAGCCAGATGCAATAAGACGACGATCTAGATAATATCTCAGATGACAGTGTAGCTGCAGGGGTCAGATAGAGAGGTAAAAGAAGGAGAAAAAGAGTGAGAGAGAGCGAGGCAGCAGCAAATAAATGCAGAAGCTGTAGAGCATCTTGACAGGCAGATATCTTGGTACGGACGTGATTCACCTCAGGGGACGTCTGGCTAATTTCCTGTGAAAACAGCAGACTAGCCAGGCAAAAGGAAGAGGGTGGAGGCATAACAGAGAACAGGGAGGAGGTAAACTATTTTCACGTCTGAGAAAAGTCTTGTCAGAGTTACTTTTGTTTGCTGTACTTGCTGGGGACATGTCGACTGGGATAAAGGTGGAGGGAGCCTTGCCCTGATTATGAAACAGGAGTGAATGTTTATGGTCGTGTGAGGGGGAAAAAAACAAAAACGATAAGGTTTTAAATAAAAAAAGAAATATCTGGTCTCAAGTCTTCTTAGGAAGTTTTTTGCTTGAAGATCTTTTTGTGGTTAGACAGGAAACGCGTAGTGGGAAGACGTGCAATAAAGTCAGGCCAGGAATCGAACCTGCACCGCCTGCATGGGGACAACAGCCTCTGAATGTGGTGCGCCCACTCAACCCACTGATCCATCCGGGGCTCCCAGTTTTAAATGAAGGTAATTTAATCTTGGATGAACAATAACACACGACATATCTTTTAGTATTTATTTAATCATTACAAACCCAAAATGTTGCTTGTAACTAGCAGCAAGGTGATGCTGACCTGTAGCCATCTCCATAATCATCTCCATAAAAACAGATGCTTTGACAGTTTGCTGGTGTGGAGATTCAGGTCAGTGTTAAAAAACTGTCAAAGCAGAAAGATATGCAATAATGGGGGATGCAGGGATGGGGATCCCTGCATCCCTGCATCCCCTGCATGTAGGGATGCAATCGTTGCTGCCCAACAATCTAGGAAGGGAAGACAAGTGGTTGAAGAGAGTTGCCAATCTGCCCATTAGTGGACATCCACCTAAGTTCACCCATATACATCCAAGGTCAGACTGCACAGTGCTTGAAGAAACTGCAAAAATCCAGGAGACTCTACAGGCCTCAGCCTCAGCACGTTAAATATTTCAGATCATAATAAAACACGTAGCGAAAGACTGCACACGTATGGCTTAATTGGAAGGGTTGAGGGAAGGAAAACATTTTTTGCTATATATAAATAAATAAATAAAACGTGGCAGCGCAGCTTTGATTTACAAAGTTACATCCAAACAAACCATAAGACTTCTGGCTTGGACAGAACAGAACATAATCAAAACCAGCAAATCAGTGCAGACACCTCATGCCAACTTTCAAGGATGGCGGTGGAGGATGGATGATTTCAGCTTGTTCTGCAGCTGCAGGAACAAGCTGGGGCACCTTTCAGTCGTTCGACCTTTGTAGATTAGACCCCATTATCATCCCTGGATGAAGAACACGTATTTAATGTGCACCAGACACTGTACATGCAAGGCGTGTTGTTGCCTCCCCAGTGCCTGAAGCCGGGTTGATGGGAGGGAAGAGAGTTCGGGAGGAGTTATCGAGCGGTACTACGCAACGTGACGGCCCGCTGTCTATTTGATCGGCCTCGCTGGCTGATTCAGGAGATGGAGCAGGTGGCGGATCCATGCTGAAAAAGAACGGGATTCTTGTAGCAACTTTCCTCAAATCACATTGCAGGAATATGATCAGGAGTCTCCCTCTGTCACTGCTGCTGACCCGAGTTTTATTTCTTAAAAAAAAGCCGTGACCTGTCATTTTAGTAGCCAGATGCAAATTACGGTTCTGTAATAGGCCAATTGACCCGCCACGTCGCGTCAGTTCTGTTTACATCAGGCCTGACCTGGGATGAAGTGTAGCCTCAAAGGCGAGTTACTAAAACCAAAAGCCCAGCCGGAAGTCTGGGAGTGGTTCTGGACTCAGACCTGAATGTTAACAGCCACATTAAGACAGTAGTGGAGTCAGACTTTTATCACCTCGAGAACATGAGGAGGATTAAAGGACTGATGTCTCAGCACGACTTGTCCAGGCTTTTATCTCCAGTAGACTGGACTACTGTAACGCTGTTCTCACAGGTCTCCCTAAAAACATCCATCAAACAGCTGCAGTTAGTTCAGAACTGCTGCCCGAGTCCTCACTGAGACCGAGACAGCGGACCATGTAACTCCAGTTCTTAGATCTTTGCACTGGCTTCCATTCAGAACAGATGGTAAAATCCTGCTGTTGATTTTTAAATCTCTGAATGGTCTCAGGCCAAAATACATCTCTGATGCCCTGGTCCTTTATGAACCAATCATAAACCTCAGGTCGTCAGGGTCACGCCTACTTTCTGTACTCAGAGTTAGAACCAATCACGGTGAGGCGGCGTTCAGCTTTTATGCGCGTCACCTGTGGAACAAACTCCCAGAATGCATCGGGGCTGCTGAAACTCTCATTTACTTTAAGTCAAGGCTGAAAACCTTTTTATTTACTGCTGCATTTCAGTAATCCACTATAATGCACTACCTCTATTTCTTGCATCTCATTTGTTTAATTCTTTTTAATTTATGTCTGTCTGTCTTTTATTCTGCTTTTAAACTATTTTACTTCTAAATGTTTTTTTTCTTTTTTTATGTAACAAACTTGTCTTGTACATAAATACATTTGCCCTGCCTTATTGGCCATAATTTGGTTATTGTACATGAATTGAATAATACTTTACTAAATCTCAGAGATTAATCATGCTGTTGTAGTATGGATTGTGAATAAATAAGCAGAAAAAAACTGAAACTAGTTTATAAACTGTCAGAAGGTTGGACTTGTGTCAGTCAGAGCACTGTGGGGTTAAAGTCTTCGCAGAGATCCATCAATGCACTTGGATGCTGTGTTCGTAGCCTGGCTGCAACTGATCTGATGATGTCACGTGCACTGTCAGCAGGTAACACTAACAAAAAGCACAGAGAGAAATTCACAGCCAGGTTCGATACTGTGAGTGCCACTAGGGTCCTAGCTGCTGGTGTGGACCAGGATCTCATCAGGGTCCAGGTCCATGTGGTCACTTTCATGCTTGTAATTTCCAGGTCTTGATCATCCAATTTTCTGTGTTTGAAAAGTGTTGGAAAGTCCAATTCTTGTGTAACTCTGTGGTGCAATATTTTTTTTTTTTTTTGAGACTTCACTTAACTAAGTCATAAGGTAGGAATTGTCTAGATTGGTCGGGGAAACGGGATTGGGAGGCGGCGATGTAGCAGGTCGAGTAAAAACTCCGGCTTGAACGTGTGTGACTGGACTTCTGCGCTTGTCATTGCCTAATCCATCAGCAGTCTCTCAAATGTTTATTTATCACAGCTTCCTTTGTAGCGCTGTGTTCTGCTCCTGACCGGCAACAGGAGCTGCACGTGTTCATGCACCGCCGCCCCGCACAGAAAGCGTGCACAAACCCAGCCAATCAAACAGCTAAAACAACAACATCTCCCTTTCAAGGAAGTTGCATATTTTGTCTTCATCATTCGGAAGTAATTACAGACCGTTTGGAGGTATAAGTGAGGAGTTAATGTAGACGTACCCTTGAATGGATAATAACGGCTGGAAATGGACATCTGATGTCCACGTTCTTGTCCTTCCTCGATGTCCCTACCTCACTATGTGTGGATCCTGCTTTTACTTAGGCTTGTAAAATCTCCATCACTCATCTGTCACTCAAACGAGTTACGTCTTATTCATCTGAGGTTGTATTTACAAAATGTTAGGATCCAGTAAGGGCCAAATTATTATTTTTTTATTTATTTTTCTCTGAAACATTAAACATTGCATTTCTTTTTTAAATGCCTGAGATTAATATAATTCAATATTCAACATCTACATCCTGTTTAAGGTGGCGTGTCCCCGTTACACCTAGTCTGTGTGCAGCTACAGACACTAACAGATCAAACATACTCAGTATAAATGCATTAACACGTCCACTCCGTCTCTTTCATTCACTCACACATTCAGCCTCAGTTTTCATAACAAATGACATCAGTAAAAGGTCTGTAATTAAAATTAAATGATAATTTTGTTCTAGGATATTCTCCGTAAGGAAAATGTGGCACCCGATTCTTGTGACATGTTTGATATACAACCACTGCAAATTAGCCACAAGTCTGTAAATGTGGGATGTATTGATATTCCAATCATCTGCACGACATAACTGCACACAGAACAAGAGCAACTACATCTGCTTGGCCTTGATTAGTGAAGAACATACGCAGGAGAACACAATTGCCTGTCTAAACTAGAAGCACACTTGTTTCCCAGCAAGAGTCCTTAATCTAGTAGAGCCAGGCTCCGATAAATCGGTATAAATATTCCAATTAAAGTGGCAATAGTGAGATATGTAGATAAACAATGTTGATGACTATTAGAAGAAGCTACTGTCCGCAATGTACACAAGTGAGAAGGAAGGAATTAAAGAAAAGGAGGAAAAGAGGAAAGGGAGAAAGAAAGAAAGAAAGAAAGAAAGAAAGAAAGAAAGAAAGAAAGAAAGAAAGAAAGAAAGAAAGAAAGGAAAGAAAGAAAGAAAGAAAGAAAGAAAGAAAGAAAGGAAAGAGGTGAAAGAGTGAAAGAAGTTGTTCTCAGAAAAGGTCAGGCTGATTGTCTCTGCCCAAATATGCTGGCCTTTTCAAAATTAACTTGGCAAAGGCGATATTTTCCACAAAGCCGGCATCATGAATCAAAGAAGCATCTATAGTTCATCCCTGAAAGCAAAGCAACCTGGCTCCCAGTGTGCGCGACTCTATTTACTGACAATACACCCTCCCGCAAAGAGCTGACATCTTCAGTAATTATGTAATTAACACCATGGCAGGCCTGATTTTAGAGAAAGTACATTATAATTGCATTTAGTCGTTCATTAGTTAGGCTAAACATTTTATATACTATGCGCAAGTGCAGCAGGGGGCCAAAGGCTACTTGTTTTTTGGAACACAATTGTGGTGTCAATGCCTTGATTGGTTTCTGCTTGATATCGCTGACAGGACAGGTTTTTGTAATTTACCTATAATTACCCTCACTCTCTGATGAAAAAAAACAAAACAAAAAAAAAAAAAAAACAGTCCCTGGTCTCAGCTAGGATAAACCAATCGGGAATGGTCCCTCTGTTCACTGCTTAATGGTCTGCTTTTCTATTGTAAATAATGTCCAACAATTTTAGGCCAAAATGAGTATTATTGAAAAAGCACAAAAAAAAAAGGAGAAAGAATGTCTTTTGTCTTCCCAGTGCAAGTGTAATACAGCATTAGACAAGAGGAAAGCTGTAATTACCTGGGTGATAAAAGCATGTTAGGAATACTAACAAAACACATGCTGTTCAGCATGATGAATTACATTAGTCAAAGCAATATGTCTCTGTGAGCTGTTTTTAATGGATTCTTTTAAGCAACACTAAGGTCTGACAATCCCAAAGCAGATCATAAAATACCGTCTTCTGACTGTAGCGAGTGTATTGCCGGGTTTAGACTTGGATGACTGGGAAAAGGAAGAACAGTTTCTCCATGCTTTAACCTTTAACGTATGACTCAACTAAAGCTCTTCACACTATAAGGGGCATAATTAAAAGGAAATTTGTCCTGCTCCGCTATCCCATAATGGCTTACTTTTTTTGTTACTCATACTATTATGATGTTACAGCCTGGTTGGGCAGGCAGACAATTTGGTCCCAGTAACACCAGATCTGTCCCTGTCCCTGTGATGATTTCTTCAATTAAGCCTTCCTGGCAGAGGAGGCAAAATGCTTAACTAGGCAGAATTGGAGCTGCCACTAGCTAGAGGTAGCAATGGGCTCTGCTTCAACAGCTCATTCATCAGCCCCAGCACTACCACTGGGCCACCTGTTCTGACACCATGCAGGGATGGAGTCATTTGCATTCTGCTCCGACTGTCTTCTTTTGCTCTCCTCACTTTCTCCCCCCTCTCTCCTTCTCTCTTTCCCGGCCAATACAACTTTTAAAGTTCCTCAGAGGCAGCTCTGGCAGATAATTGAATACCAGGGTTTGATTTAGTTTGAAATCAATTTGGGAAGGGGCTTTTCATTCATTATGCTCCTTGGCTTTCGTGCTACGTCTAAAATCCCTCAAACTTTGGCATGGGCTCCAACAGCGTCAATTCAAAGTGAAATTAAGTAGTCCTGAGTTGGACTGACAGGCAGGTTGAACATGATGGGGCAGGGAGGGCCTGTTGTGTGGAGAATATGTGGACTCTCCCTTCCCCATCTCTCGTGGGGAGGAGAGATCTGTGCTCTTTGTCACCACCAGGTGCTGCTGTGAAATAAGGAGAGAGGCGTTGACAGGAGGCAGCCATGCACGTAGCTTGACATTTGAGCCAGCTCCCTGTAGACACGTGTGGCTAGTATGAAGGTGGATGTGCATATAACGTGTAACAATTTATTTTGAGAGCATACACCCACGTACCCGTGCATGAACGTGTCTTTGGTTTGGATATCGGTCCGTGTCTGCACGTATTTTAACGTGCCCTCTTGTCTCTGGCCGTGTTGTCAACTTGCACGGTGTTGTCCTTCGCACCCAGCTCTCCAGTGCGTTACGGCGGGAGGAAGTAAGTGGTGGTCATAAGTAGTCAGCTATTACATCTGCCCAGTCTCGCTTTTCTGTGAGTACAGGACAATATAAATAACAGTAACATGTAGTTCCTAAAAGTTGGGGTTCTGGGAAGAAAAGAATGGATGGATAGAAAAAAGTTTAAATAAATTCAAAATGCTTTTTTATTGACTACACCCTTTTTCCAGGAGATAGTTTGTCAGGGTTTCCTGCATCCGTGTTGATTCTTAGTCTGGGGTTTAGCCAGGGGGATACAGATCAGTGCGACTGAGATCAGCTGATTGACTTGTATCTGTCAAGTATTTACCACCTTTTTACTCTTGAAAGCTCTCTGGTTGCTTCAGCAGATTTTATTAATTTTTTTCCCATATAGTTACCCTGCTGAATGATGAAATGCATATACAGCTCTACGTTCATTCTCTGTAAGAAGTGAAATTATCAATAAATGCCAATGTGCCAGTATCACTGGCAGCCATACATGCCCGAGCCATAACAGTTTGACAAATGAGCTATCTCCATACTTCATCATTTTGATTGAGATTGACTTTTCTTTTGGTCCACAGAACTTTGTTGCACAACTTTGCTGCCGCACAGCGTGGCTTACGCCCTGTGATAAATTCTCTTTGTAGTTATGAGGACTTCTCTGTCTTCTTATCGTTGACAAGGACACATGTACAAGTAAATCAAGGGGAGCTCCACTGATGTGCTCTCCATGCAAATGATGCAAACGAGTTTCCAGTCATCCACGAGACAACTTTTCGACCAACTCAGCTCTTTTATGCTTGAACAGAAAACGACTGCTAATGAAACACTTAGCAGCTATCGCTTATCCAATTACTCCTGAATCCAGTTTGGGCGCTGCGTGGTAAATTTCCCATGCAGCTATTTCAATATTGTTATAAACCTATCAATTTAAAGTCACATCTTTATGCTTAAACTTAATATTGAGCATATCATTTTCAAACAGAAATTTCAGAAACCCAAAAAATGCAAAACTGTCCAATTACCATCTGAACTGTGCACCCCGATGACAGCGTCCACCGGAGAGAAAGGCTGACATGTCCACACTCACTCATAAATCAATATAATACACTTCGCTACATGTTCCACTGCATAATGGAAGGTTAAACAAATTGATGCAATTGTGAAAAAAAAATATGGAAGTGGTTATTTCTCTGAGCACTTTCGTGGCTGTCGGAGTCCTCTCACGCAGATGGGCAAGTGGAAACTAAAGAAAAAGGATAACAACACTGAAGTGGCGAGTACAAAAGGGGACGCGCAAATGGACAACAGGGCAACGCTGCGGCCATCATCAGCAGATATTACCACATGTTTTCTTTATTTTAAAAGCATCCACTCTGTCCGCCCTCCGTTTCCCTTGTTGCTCCACAGGCCTCACTCAACTGTCATACATCTAACGCGTCTAACACGAGACTCTGTTAGGTTACTGAAGCCCCTGGAAATGGTAATGTGTGGGCAGCTCTGACCTTGGGAGAGTATGTTTGCCGGGTGTCAAACCCCCTAATTCATCAGAGACAGGCCATTAGCTAGCTATCCATGCACACAAACACACAATGGCACGGGAGGAAAAGTTCTCAGGGAAACAGCAACGGCCCTCGTTCCTGAGATATCATTAGTTACTGCCTTTCAAAACTGCTGAATGGGGACACTTACCTGATTTGCCCCATTTTTCTGCACTACAAGAGCAGAGATGTTGATGAATGCATGTATGAAACTGTCACTACTAGGAAATGGAGGAAATGGGGTTAAGGACATATTTTAGACACATTTGTTAACATTAATGCAAAGACAAATGTATGGCATACATAGTCAGGGTCACGGGGATCTGCTGAAGCCTATCCCAGCTCTCTTTGGGTAAAACGCAGGGGTACGGCGTGGACAGGTCACCTGCTCAGGCAGACCGAGCTTCATGGACCTGGTGTTGGCCATCCCTGCTCCTCAATTAGACTGCCTGATTAGATTCCCATGGTTGTACCCTCTTATGGGCTTAGCAGGGTGGCATGATGGATGTGATGGGCAGGATTATCAGAGGGGGTGTCACCCATGCCTGTCATTCGCAGGGCCACAGATAGACAAACAACCACACACACCCACGCTCACTCCTATGGAAAATTGACAAGCACGAGGGAGAACACGCCAACTCCAAACAGACTCTAAACAGACTTATGTCGGATTCACATCAGGAATCCTTCTGCTTATTCCTTTTTTTTTTTTTGGTAGGCAAACAGCACATTGACTTAAAACTACAGATCTGCAGCACCTACCCACAGCTGGATTTTCAGTCCCTCGGTGAAAGATTAGTGAATGAAGGACAGGATATGTAAATTGAGCATTTTCAAACAATTTCAAAGATGGCGAGGGGTTAGCTCACGAGGTCAGTGGTTGTGAACAGCCTCATATATCTAGATGCCAAGTGAGATGGACTGGTAATTACTTCTGTGCATCTCTGTGCTGAGACACAGCCTCTATCTTGTAAGCGGCAATGATTGACAGCTTCAATAAGAGACTTGCGCCGCGCCCCCAGCCCTACGCCTACATGCCCCCAAGGCAACTGGTCAAAGCCATCGTCTGGTGCCCCCCCAGGGGGGGCAGGGGTGACACCCCCCTCGGATAATGCTGCCCATCACATCCATCATGCCACCCTGCTAAGCCCACAAGAGGGCACAACCAAGGGAATCTAATCAGGCAGTCTAATTGAGGAGCAGGAATAGCCAATACCAGGTCCATGAAGCTTGCTCTGCCTGGGCAGGCTCAGGGGACGTCAATAACACTCAGTGGGTGTCGATTCATCAAACCTCCTTAATGTCATTAGCCCTGAGAGGCTCGCTTACCCACCATCCCCCCTCCCACGCCTCAATCTTATTCTTTCATGCGTCAAACTTTGCCTCTCTCACTTTCTGTTGCCTCCCCTTTGTGTCTCTAAATCTATTCCTCTCCCACTCATATGAGTTTCTTCCTCGCCAGTCTTTTCACAGGTAGTTGCTCACCCTGCATGACAAATTCAAGACATGCCTAGAAAATGTTATATTTGTGTTTGGAAAATAAACAGGCATACATTCTCACCGTCTCAAGTCCATTTGAAAACTCCACAAGTTTTAAGTCCTCCTCTTTCGGTTGTTTTTTTTTTTTTTGTTCTCTCTCCGATCCCCGGCCCTCCTTCTTTGCCCCAATATGTTCTTTCGCCTGCTCTCCAACAACATGTGGTACCTGTTCCAGCTGTTTATTAAACAATGCCAGAGCTTCCTAGGAGCAGGTGATGCAGTCAATTACTCCACAATTACCTGGGTAATTATGCAAAGGAGGAGAGAGAAGAGCAGCAGCAAAGAGATGAAGGGGATGTGGCAGAGGTGGATCGGCTGGTGTTGGCAGCGGTTGGAGCCCAGAAGGGCAAAGATTGAGACCTTGAAGTGACAGTGCCAGAACCTGTGCAGCTATAAAGGATGATGTGACCCCTCACTTTCCAAAATAATATACTCTTATACACAAATGAACAATCACAAACATAGTTTTGAACAGTCAACTTCTGATGTCTGATGTCTGATGTGAAGGTTTTTTGTTTTTGGGAGCTGAAACTCGCTGTTCTTGTTTTTGGACCATGGCTGTTTATCATTTCAGTCTTCATGTGTTTATTTCTCCTCCCCTGACAATTAGGTTTCTCATACCCAAGAGGCAACAAATAAAAGAAGGCCATGGGACAGGTAACGGCGTGACAACTATGAAGAGAGTGCTAAAGACAGAACAACAGCAACAAAAAACTAGTTGAAGAGAGAAAAAAAGCGGAAATAAGAGTCGGGAAAGAAATCAGCGAGGTCTGCATGTAATGCACATAGTCTTGTGATTTAATAAGTTGAGCTGTTTGCCTCCTTGTTTTTGCTTTCAGGATCATTTTTGTTGCATATATTTATCGCATTTATTGCAAATGTCATATCTGGTAGCGCGCATTTCTGTTTACTCAAATCCTACTCACTACTGCTAACAAGCAGGGCGGCTCTACAATCATTCATGTCAACTATTTTACACATTGACAGTGTAGTTCTTGTCAACGGGCCTGAAGTGAATGAAAGCGTCCAGAGGTTATTCTGAAACAAGGTCAGACAGGAGAGGAGAGGAGGCCTTGGCATTTCTCCTGCTGCAGGAGTTTTGTGCACTTGGATTGGAGATATTGTCACTGAATGCTAAATATCGCTTAGTGTCAGCTCATGAAGGGGAACTGACAGAAGAGGTCTTGAGAAGAAGGACAAGCTTTTTTCTGATTCTCTCCTTTCAAAAGAAAGGAAAGAGTTAAACACATTTCTCCTTGGCCATAACCTCCTTTTTTCCTCTTTGATTTTGGTTGAATTGTGCATTGACAGTTTGTATCTTTGGGGGGGGGGGCAGAAGTGGTCACATGACCATCCTGTGTTAGTGAAGATGGGCATGAGGGAATAACCTCACAGGTCCGTATCTTAAATCTGTGGGATTAAGCTCCATTAAACATGGAGCGCTGCCAAAGCTTTATCTCTGGATTTCACTCTGAGACAGAGCAGCAAGTGCACCGGGGAGGGGGCTGGGAGGGAGAAAAAGCGGTGAAATGCCCTTCACCTTTATCGACCAAATTATATAAAAAAAGGAGGGATGAGAAAAAAATTGCCTGCCTGTTCCACGCTACAACGGTCCACAGCACACATGTGCATAGCACGCTTAAACGTCCAGGCAGCCACTCTAACACAGGCCACTATCCTTGTAGCTGCTCCTGGCACACATATTTATATCCCCTGACACGGCCACTTAATAGAAGTGACCACTGCTGATCCTCCGTGCTCCCCTCGCTGCGAGACAAAAACACACACTTCTTCTTAATTTGAAAGCAGAAAAAAAAAAAAAAACCCACCAACAATTACACTATATTATTTTGAATATTCAAAGGTGTCTCGTTAAAAGTGTTCCACACATAAGAGACTTTTTCCAGTTAGATATTAACACACTGTCTGCGTCGGCCCATGTTTTCATCCAAAAATTAGGCAGAGCTCAGAAAAAGGTTGAGCATGCTGGGCTTCAGGGTGGTCCGGTGATGAACACCGTGAGCCCCCCTCCACCCTTTATACTCCTGTTCTCTCTCTCTCCTGCTCCTCTCCCTCCTCTGGGCAGTTATCGATCTGATCTGCTCCTCTCTCAACTGGAGCCATGATTCATGTTGTTCCGGCTGGTCTTCACTCACCACACACAGACACAACTCAGTCATGCTCTCCTCTATCTGTGTGTCCATCTGTCTCTGCCTGCTCTCCCGCTCTCTGGCCCCTGGGCAAGTCAACCTGCTGTCCACATGCCAGGTCTGCTCATGAATGTGGTGGTCATTATTATTATTAGTAGTAGTATTATTATTGTTGTTGTACAGAATAAAAAAATGAAAGACATTTTAGGTTGACTTTTATCATGACGCTGTAAGCTGAAAGTCACTTGGGAACTGTGATAATGGTTTAAAGGTTTAAATCTATTAAAGTTTAAAGGTATTTCTTGACTTAAATGATATTCCAATAGCAGCTGTTATATTTTTTCTCTGTGCGTCCGCTAGTTTGAAAACACACAGTGAATCCCCCTATTTTGTTTTCATCTCCCAAAGTGTTTCAATTCATTCCAAGGCAGAATTTTCATTTTTCTGATTGAAAATAAAGGAGATGGAGAGAAACAGGAGAGAGCTAGAGAGAGACAGAGATGTGTATAGGCCTTGCAGCAGCAAAAACACATAAAAGCCCAGCTTCAGCCAAGGCCCTTGCTCCAATGTGTAGAAATTAATTGAGTGAAAAAAAATCTGCTGTTTAAGGTTGAAGTGGGTTATGGGAGGCAGTGTAACAATTGTTTTCGGTTTGCCAGGGGCTATATATCGTTCATTCCTGCTTTCTCTCTCCTCTCCACTCAACACTCGGCCCTCCCTCCCCACCTCCCCGCCTCCCTTACCCATCCATCCATGTTCTAAGCCTCTCTTACTTTCTCCTCTTCTTTTCATCAGTCTTTTATATTCCACAGTCTTCAGTCTTTTTTGATTCATTTTTATCTCTCCTTCTTTCATCTATCACATAGGAGAGGTTTTTTTTTGGTATCTTTAAAAGTAATTTTCTAGCAGTAACAGGCTGCACTTATGAAATGAAGGTTGGCTAAATCTGCTTATGTGTACATTTAGTGTGAGAATTCATTCACCTTTATGGCATATATACGTATAATAACATATTTTTCCCTCCTTGAAAGTGTTTCAGTAAAACTAAGCACGTACACAGATGCATTAATGTGTGCATGTGTCAGAGAGAGCAAGCGAGCGAGTGAGGGAGGGATGGAGAGAGAGAGGGAGAGAGAGAGAGAGAGAGAGCATGTGTGCGTACTGGTGCCTGTTTCTGCACGTATGCATCGTTATTTGGCGACACTGGCAGTAGTGGGGGACCACTGGCGACACCCCCATGGGCTTAAACAAATAAGTAATTCGCTCCTCACGTTTAAATGTGCAAAGAACAAGACACAGAAGACTTCTGCTGCCTTTCATTTGAGCAATAAGAAGAATTATAATCATATCAAGATAATAACAATGAAAAAAGGGTCATAGGCAGCTATTCAAAATCAACATAAGCTGATAAGTATGATGCATGTGCTGCACAGGACACACACAAGCCAAGATGTTTTCTGATTACTGTAAAAAAAAAAAAGGGAAATGGGAGAAAAGTAAAGCAGAACAAATAGAAAACAGGAAACAGACAGCAGTAAGACACAACAAAACTAAGAGAGCACTAATGAAAATACTTATCTGCTTTAGTATTTCCCCTGTTGCCCAAAGCAGGGGAGTTAAACCTGTTTCCTGTGTTAAACTCCTCTTTACCACCCTTTCATGTAAATACCAAAACCTTTCGATATCACTCTGAGGAAAGCACAGTTGCTCAGCCCGTATAATTCTATACAAACACTTAACCATTCTCTTTGAACTTTGTGGTTCCACTCATTATACCTCCTTTGAAGAGTGACTGTTCGAGAAATGGTACGTTTTGATTTTTGCCGTTATTAAATGCAACAGAGCAGCAAATTACATCTAAACTAGTGTTTTGCTGGTTAATAATAAATAGGCCATGTGCAGTAGCCAGCAGAAAAAAAGTAGCAGAGCAAAAAAGAAAGTTACACGCAGCCAGTGTAAGAGATGCTTAAGTGTAGCAAATTCAGCCTGATGCAAACGTCAAAAAGACAAATATTTTTTTGCAGATGAGGCAGAAAAGCTGTTTTGGAATGGCGAAGCAGTGGATGCTTTTCAAGCAAAAGGAGAATAACGTCACTGGCTGATGCCTGTTCCCTGTGGCTCCTCTGCTGGCAGTAACGCCTTTAACAATGACACCACGTTGCACTGCCTCTGAGAGAAAAGACTCAACCTGGAAAAGAAGAGGATGTCAAGCAGGATTGAGCGAGGGCCACACTCATGTAGTTAGATTATTCAAAGGGCCACAGGTCAGACAATATAATTAAAACATGGGTATAGTTAACCAGCTGGCTGTATTTTTTTTTTTTTTGCAGTTTTCAAAAGTTCACTGTCAGATGAAGACTAGTATGGTTTCACATGATTGGACATTATTTAGTTAGCTCTTTTCTTTTGTTAAAGTACTCAGCCTTAAAATTAAACCGTAAAAACATGATTTTAGACGTTTTCATTTTATTTTCACATCAGTGATAATTCTCTGCTGTAGTAAGAACGCTTGGTTGAAAAATGTCTTGATGCTTTCCGTGAACACAGCGACGCTCTTGGTTATTAAACATACTGCGACTGAATCAGGGACGATCGAGGACACGTTGGGTTTGACTTATAGGGGTTGGCATTAACTGCAAAAATAGCTTCCTATCAAAAGGGAAAAACAGATGAAAGTAAAACAGACAGAAAGAAGGAAAAATGAATGAAAACATACAGTGATAAGGAGATACAGGTCCTGAACAGATGCATAAGAGGCTTTTCAAGCAATGTATATGAACCTATTCTTTGATTCTGTGAAATAATCAGAAACAATGTGACCCCTTGGTCCTAGTCTTTCAAAGAAAAGTCCCCAGAAATGTGTGCGCCTTCCAAAAAGCTTGTTGCAGATCATTAAACTCACATTTTGCAAATGAGTGTAAGGAAAGGTGAGAGCTTAGAGTGATTCTGAGACAACTTGATTTTCTTTGAACTCCTACATTCACATTCAAGTGGATCAGCTGCACAAAGAACGACCTGACAGCGAGCCCAGACTGTGCCTTCTGTACATCACTGCATGCTGCATCACTTGGCAGTGGTATTCTTTTGTAGAAAATATCATCTTTAAGGAGTATTTTGGCCTGGATCTGTGAAACGGTGGAGGACAGAAGCCTTGGTCAAAGGTGCTCATTAACATAAAACTCAGGCCTTGCATTGCCCATGGGTCCGTGTTTGGCTCCCGAGACCAAACAAAAGCAGAACTCACACACTGGAATTGACCACAGAGTCATGAAAAGTCTGCTCAGAACCTCTGTTTTATTCATCCTTTCTAAAAATCTTTTGCCCCCACTTTGCATAGTGGTTGCTGGTTCTGCTGTTTTACTCCCCTGAGGCTTCCAGATATTAAAACTTTGATGATTCGGTGCAACATTGGTCGAAATAGGCATAATGAGAAACAAGTAAAGAATGTTACAGCATTTCTGTTTCTGTTGAAATATTTTTTGAAGGGTTTCATGTGGTTTCAACTTATCTTGAGTCATGCTGTGACCCATTATTCTTTTGAACTGTTTTTTTTTTTCTAGATGAAAAACACAGAATTGTTGCCACTGGACAGTTTTCTCTCTTTTAAGAGAGCCAGCAGGGATGTGGGGAGGTGCAGCATGAAGTCTCAATAAGGTCCAGCCTAAAAAATGAGAAGGAAAGTCCTCAGGTTCTGCAACAAATTAATATGTTTCTCTGTCCATTTCCTGGAGGACATGTCCTGCCTCCCCTTCGCAATAAGGAGGGGACCCCTCGGGAGATGCCTCAGCATGACAACACTGCACCATGTGGCAACAAGTGGTAAATTATATTACCCGAGCTGTTGTTAATGCACAGTTTCTTGACAGGCTTCTTATACTGTAAGCACTCTCCCTGCAGCAAATGTTCCAAAATTAGCCCTTCGAAATGGGTTGCTGGTGTGAAATGGTGAAAGTGGGGTCAGCTTGAAAGGCAGATCAGAGGTTTAACTGCTGCTGAGTGATTTGGAAATACTAAGATTTAAGAGACTAAGACTAATTAATGTCGGCTTAATGAAAAAAAAAAAAAAAAACAGGACTGAAGTGGATGCTCCCAAGGCTGTGGGTAAGCTGTCCATGTGGAAAAGCTTTAAATCAGATGCCTATAACAACATAGAACCCTCTTTTGTACCTGTGCTGCTCAGGTCCACTGCTATTATCCGCTGCGCTGGATATAAAAACAAACTGCACAATAACTATAATGGATGTCCACATTAGATACCTGAATATTGCTCATGGTGCGTTCAAAGCAATGCTCTGCAATTTCTAAGAAAAATCTAACAATACAAACGCTCATTTCCCCCCCCCCACACACACACACACACACACTTTGTTCATTATTTGCCATGTGTCTTTTTTCTTCCTTCTCACTTTCCAAGCATGTTTTCACCTCATATTAGCTCGAGAAGACTAGTTACACGACTATACCCTTGTGCAGCATCTCTGTATCAGACAAGAGAAAAGTGAACAAGTACGCTCTGAGAGAAGAGAAAAGCTGATGGAAAAGCAATCTATTTACTGTCTTTACAGGGTGCACAACTATCTGTTGTCAAGCAGGCAGCTTACAGGTCTGAGTGAGAATGCAGAATACAAACTTTTTTATTTTGAATGGGGCATTCCCTGCCTTAGTAATCTTGATCTTAATTTCACAGCTGACTTGGAGAAGGGGCAAGAGGAGGATCATGCACTGCTCTGCGCAGGGATTTGTTTTGTGCCCTCTCACATCTGGTCTCTTAATCTGCCGATATCAGCCACTGTATCTGTAAATCAATGTTACTACTGAAACTGAAAGCACATATAGTACAGTCATCCAGAGCAACTCTATTTCACAGATATGCAGCTGCTTTGATTATAAGTTACCACATTGAGTTTGTGGACTGTGGACTTGTGGATATTTTTGCCAGCCAAAACTTCGAAGTAGCATGCAAAGGAAAGTGAAAAGATGCCATTCAGTGCATCATTTTAACTCAGAGAGAGTATACCATAGCTTAAATGGTCAAAATCGTACACGTTCGATTTGCTCCGAGACAAAGAGCTGATCTACTTGTATGCAGGAGTTAAGTGTTGAAGGTCATGTGATATTGAAAGCCAATGCAGTGTAGCATCCAGTAGCATCCACTCCATTACAACATTAGCAACTAATGTTTTGACATTTGTCTTCATTATTATCAATGAACAGACGCGATTGAGCCACCAGCATGCTCCATTACCTTCCTTCATTGCACAGTTGCACAGTTGAGATCCCACATTAGGGCGGATCCAACATGAAATGACAAGTTACGGGGCCTAAGGACGCACCAGATGATTATTTAAATGGTGGAGGGTGAGGGGGTTGTGTGAAAGGATACCGGGATGCAGCGGAGGCACGAATGGGAGTCAGGGAATTGGTAAAGCACTGTACCAGCATTAAGATCTGAGGAACATGAAGTCACAGAGCAGCACAGCACACCTTAAGAAGTGAGGCTCATTTCAATCGGTATAATTAGCCCGTGGTAATGAAATAAGTCAGGGGCTCTGCCACCTTCACTTAAGAGAAAATCGATCCATGTTTGAGGGAGTTTATTAAAGCTTTGGAATAATGGGGATATAGGATAGAAGAAGGTGTGGAGGGGATGGAGGGGACGGCTGCATGCAGAGGAACAGCTAATCAACTAAGTGTAGGTGGAGGTTTTTGGGTAGAGGCCCAGCAAGAAACAGAACACGGATCAGCTGGCGTTTGTGAAAGCGAGTGATTTTGAAATCTCCGCTGAGAGGGAATGCCGGAGCTACACTGAAAACAAAGATGACACAAAGATTTACACAATTATCAAAAACGTGAGCAAACGAAAACTCCAGTTAATTCATTACATGCGATGTAGGGATTCTGATTAAACTGTGATTAACGCGATTGCAGCAGAAACTTTGGAAGTCTGGCCATGACCAGTAGCAGGTGAACAACTTGAGCATGGTAAGAGCAGGTTGGTGAGATAATCACTGATGGACATTTCTCCTCAGGTGCCCCAAATGCATGCTGGTTGATGTGGGTGCCGCTTGCTCATTTATCCGGCCGTCTGGCCAACTCACCTGGAGTGATGGGGGAGACGTCAGGAAGGCAGGCTGCTATTTCACGGCCTGTTAAGCGCTAATGCCGCAACATGCCCTGTGCTCCAATTTTAGGGAACAGGGAGCGTTACTGCCCAGCTCAAGGTTCTGTCTGTCTGGACTGTGGACTTGGACAGGAGTTGAGAAAGGGAGTAGAAAAAAATATCAGCAAGGAGAAAGAGTGTAGGTGTGGATGGTGGAGGACAGTTGAAAGTTTAGTGGATTCATTAAAAAAAAAAAAAGTTATATAATGACACAAACAGAGAACGGTGGAAAAAGAGAGAGAAAGGACTCACGAAACAATAACAGGTGAAGAGAGAGGAAAGAGAGAGTTGAGCCTTGGTTTGCACGGACTGCTGAGCCAGCACCGCAGAGCAGACAGGACAGCAGCGGCACAAGCTGACATCTACTCCTGCCGTGCTAGGCTGCCTCTGGCATGCCCCAGAAGGCCTCATGTTCCCGCACTCACAGCCTCCTCCTCAGCAGAGCTGCTGAACATCACTGGCTTGACCCACCCACAACACTTGTCCTCAATGTACACTAAACCAGGCCCATGTAATAACCACAGAACTTCCATTACGCACTGGGTGGCTGGGAAACCGAAACAGCTAGAGCACAGCATGAAATAATCCTCTGTACAAGAGAGCAAGGTTGCGCTCAAACTACGTTAACTCTTTGTGCTCTGCCTCTTTGTGCGCTGTTCTGCCACTGTGATATTATCCGTGTATTAAAACAGGTTCTGGTGAATCAAGCAGAAATGGATAGCTCTTTATTCTTTTTCTACTACAATCACAGACCGAAGGGTGAAGGTGCAGTGGTTTTAATGCCGGTGGTAAACATGACTGTCCACGATGGGTCACAGTTTCAATCACGGGTCAGCGCCAGCACCAGACAGATCGCCTCTGTCATCGCGGGGTATTTAAAGGCATTTAAAGTAAATCAGCTCAGCACGTTCAACTGGACTTTTTCACCAATCACTTTTGGGAATAAAGTTCTTCTTAAAACTCATTAAACTGCTATGACAAGAATTTTGACATTCACCGCTGCTTTCTGATTTGGAATTTGCCTTTAAGAAAGAATCAAAGCACAGTGAAGAGGACATTTAAGGAGATTTGATGTCTGGCATGTTGTGCAAAATAATCCCATGAAATAACTGGTAAGTGATGCCCTTTTTTATAGGTCTAAATTTATTTCTGTATGCTGGGCCCACTAGCACAATGGCGAATTCCCTGCTGTGCCCATATGGCTCTAGAAACATTTTGGGGGATGGATGAATACTTAAACATCAATGATTGCATGCACATGCACATTAAGGGGCTATGGGACAAATCTGTTTTCTGTGTCCAAACCGCGAGCATTTTATTTTTCTATCAATGCACAAGTTATTTGTGACTCTCAGAATCACACCCTTAAAATGGTCTTCTGCTTCTCAGGTGCAGATGACAACTGCAAAACAAGACAGTCGTGCGCCCCAAGAGAGCAGCTGGAAACACACTGGGCGTCTATCCCAGTGTATTCCACATTTTTTAATCATTTTAGTCATTTTAGTCATTTCTCATCACTTTAAGTCTGTAAGATGATCACAAAGGTACTGCACCACTTCTCTCTCCACCATAACAAAAAGGCTATGCGCGTTCTAGCCCACTTCCGTGAGCAAGCAAGAGACAGCATGTCTGGTGGTTAGTGCTATTGCTTCATAGCCAGATCTTCAAATCCTGTCTGGGACCTCAATGTGCAATGTGTGCACGTAACACCCGTGCCGTGGTGATGTTTCCTGGGCACTCCAACTTCTTCCCGCCATCCACAAGCATCCATGTCAGGCTGATTGTTGATTCTTAATTGCCAGAGAACTAAGTATGACCAAGCGTGGCTGTGGCCCTGTGATGGACACGTTTCTCTTTGACTCACTGATTTGTCTATTTTCAAAAGAGTTATACATTGTGACCAGCATTTCAGCTATTAGTTATAAGTTACTTCTGTTTATTTATAAGTTATGCAAGTGACTGCTGCACGTGAAAGCAAACATAGGAGAATACTGGTCACTGGAGCCCATGCCTAAACTGTATTTCTAAGTGTAAAGTGTTAAGTTGCAGTTGTGGCCCAGTTTTTAAGAGTTCTAATATGTGGCCTTGCACTCCTACAATAAGTCTTGTCTCACTTTCATACCATGCATTATCTCTTCTGCACAGCCAGCATTCAGCTCTGGTAAATGAGACATTTCTTTTCATTTTTTTTCAGAAAAGTCTCTAGTCTCCATGTGTCTAAGGCGCATGATGATGTTGCTTTAATACACTCTTGTATGCTCTTTATCTCCTGTTATGTCACACTGTATACCTGCACTGTCCCAAAGCCTTTGAATGCTTATTAGGACTGATGGGCATAAAATTCAGTTAAAATTAATGGAGCCACACTCAATGTTCATCCCACGCGTCTATTAGGATAATAAGAAAAGCCTATTTTACAAACAGCCAAAGCTCATATGAAATAAATCCCCTTTCACTTCATCTTCATTTTTTTTTTCAGTCTGACAAAAATTCAGACCACACTGTCACTTAAGTGCAGCACGTCAAAAGACATGTGATGCTGTCATTGGGTAAAAATCAACTCAGAATATACAGAAACAAAAAAAGTAAATCACATTACATCAGGTAGGAATGTTGAAGACAGAGATCTGGATACTTTTATGCAGCTTGTCTGCGTTTTTCTTTCAGTCCACTGTGACATAAAAAAAAGAAAAACAAACACAAAAGAACGAGTACTATCCCTGGATTAAGAGAGATACCAAATATATGTGATGAGAACGCCCAAAACACCAGCGAGCAGTCGAGTGTACATTTGTCTGACATATTTGTCAAAGTGCCAGTTAGGAATGATTTGCATCACTGCAAATACAAACTGAACATGACACAGACAGGGCTCATGAAGTGCTGGAACAGATATCGTGTGTACAGAAAAAAATACACTCAGGTGGCTCTAAAAACAGGTTTACATCGTAAATGGCAGAATTCTGTTATTAAAATTTCTTACATGAGTTATTTTGCAGGACAGAAAGGTGATCTGTTGACCTGTTTGCCTCAGTGACGTCAGTGAGAAACAGATGCTTCTCTGAAGCACTGACCACCGACGTTGGAAATACGAAAAACTACATGCAGCACGTTTGTACATGTACTTCAGCCATGTTTATCAGATAGCAACACGATTCTAACACAGTGTATTTTCTCATGCCCAAAGCTTCTTCTTTGAAAGATACTTTGAGGAAGGAAAGTGGGTCAAAACGCTGTGTTTCAGGAGAACAACAAACTTTAAACGCAGCAGAGCTTACAGGGTAAGGATGGACGTGCTGACAACCGTGCACCTGAGTACACTGGCCTCATACCTGAAGGGAAAGGTAAATTCCCTCTTTAACACTTCTCTCATCAAGTTGTATTATATGGATGACTGTTAAAAGCAGAAATTACTACAAATTAGAGGGCCAGAAGTCAAATAGGTTTTTACAGTCAACAGAAGAGCATCTGAATGCGACTCTGACTTGCTGTCAACATACAACTTTGGCAGTAAATGCGTGGCTCCAGTGGATTCAGTGTATGTGAAAATTACAAAGGACGAGTGGGCTTGTACTTGTACTTTATATTTATCTGAGAACCTAGGCTCCAAAAGCCAGTTCTTAGTCAGATCAGGCTCGTGCCATGCACGTGCACTCCCAAAGCTAGAGCTTCTGCACTACAATCAGTATACTATATCTGAACATCTGTATTTCCATGTTAGTTCCACCACAATATTGCACATTGGCTGATTAAAACCTGTGTAAAACCAAAGTGAAAATGTATATGATAAGTCATAAAAGATAAATGTGTGTCCCAACAGGTTATCAGATCCCTGCAGGAGCAGAGATGACACTGAGCTGGGTTTTTTTTCTCAGGAGGGGGGCGGGTTGATAAATATGTAGAAAGGACTGAGACAGAACAGAGCTGAGCCCCTGATGGGAGAAAGCCCGAGCTTTGTCTTTGTCACACTGTGTGACACAGACGCGCAACACCACTCCCTGAGGTGTGTAGTTACGTGTACATTTTGTACACGAGCTTGTGTTGAATGGGAGCCCAAAATCCCCAACGTTCGCATCTCTGACTAAACTCTAGATCAACTCCTGTGCTTCTGGTGCTCGTGGCTCGATGTGTGAAAGAAAGCAGAATTCACACATTTGCACCATTCATAGAGAATGAAGTCTAACAGTGAGTCTCACCTTGTCTCATTAATGGGACGACTGATGCATCAGCCTGGGTTTAAATACTGCAATGCCTCCACCTCAGGTCTGCACGTGAGCCAAGGACAGATACGACTGGGCCTTTTATGGCAGCAGCTGGTATGGGGAGTGACTTGGGGTGAGGTTAGGGAACACTTGCTCTACAGTGCTGCTTTGAGCCAGCAAGATTAATGTAGGCTCTCTGGAGCAAAGGCAACAACCACAGCTTTAATAAGGTACAAACAATCGGTTCCACTCCACTGGCTTCCCAGGGAAAACTATTGTTGTGCCGCATTGTTTCTTCGTGAGGTTCCTTGGAGACACGTGCCTACTGCAGCATGTGACTGTCTCCATTACAGCCAAGGGAGAGCTCAGCGTAGACCTCAGTTTGTCTGTGTCAGAATGAAGGCTGGTTTTCAGCCACCACCACCCCCCACCCCACTCTACTTCTTTCACCATTTACTCCTGTTAAAGTCCAACTCTTGTTTGTTCACTCACCTCAACTCCCTGCACTTTCAGCTTCATGTGATCCTCCCGCGTGGTCTTCCCATCTTTCCTCTTCTTCCAGCAGTAGCCATCCTTTCTGTACTTCACCTTCTTCCTATTGTACAATATCATCGACCCATTCTGCGGCCTGCATCCATGGAGACAGAGCAGACAGAGAGAGAGAGAGTGTGAAAAGAGAAAAAGATGAGATGAGAAGAATTTTAGGCAAAGCTACAGCACAGCTCCGGGACTCATTTTAGAGATGTACAAAGAGGCCTGACACGAGTCTGAGCTAGGCAGAAAATACACCAGTGACTTAGATGACAAGACTTCTTCATGGTGTTTCTCGGCATTGCTATGCACATTCTGACAACGAACAAAGCACCCCTTGGCATGCCCCCCCACCCTACCCCCGCCAATGACTAGTGTGTGTGCTGTGAGGAGTTAAAGTGGCAATTCTCATACAGTAAATTATATGACGGCTAATGTGTAAAGGAAGCAGCAGGAGGGTGGAGGGATGTTCTTCCTTTCTTATCTCTCATTCATCCACCTAAAATGAGTTGTAGTGTTGGAAGTCCCTTGAGGAAAAAGCAGATCCTCCCTCACACTCCATTCATAATTCATTCTCCCTCCACCAGACCACAGCCTGTAGGCTCATAATGATATAATGTAACTATTTGATGATAATCTGCCTTTCCACTTGGATTTGTAACAGAGGGTTTTGGCACTCAGTGTTGAACATTAACAGAAAGTGTATCATAAAACATTTATGACTTTCTCAATAATTGGGAACACTTACAGTAGATACAGTTTTGCGTGTATCTTTTGGTATTTGTGCGTCCTGTGGAAGTGTTGTTTCGCTCTCTCTCTCTCTCTCTCTCACACACACACACACACACACACACACACACACACACACACACACACACACACACACACACACACACACACACACTGACTTTCCTGACTTCAGCATCAATCCTGCGACGTGCGAATATGCAATAGTCGTATCACAGGACATGCAATGTCAACAAAATTAAGAACATCGTGTCTCGCTATTGGGTGAGATGGATAGAAAATCAGTTCGCCTTTTCATGACTAATCTACGGGGAATACATCTCATATAGTCCAGCGAACTTGGATACGCTGAGAATTATTTTTGAACTTTATTCATGAACAGAGGGGGCACATCCAAGCTCTGCAAATGGACAAGTGGTGGAAGAAAAGAAAAAAAAATAAATACGCTGAAAAAGTAAGATTTGGTTGCCAAAGAACACAACCGACTGGAGAGATGAGTTTACATATTGATCCTAGAAAAAAAGACACCTGAGCCCCAGCACCAGGGGCTCAGGTGTCTCACTACTCAGCGTGGGAACGTATTCAGCTTTCCCCCTTCACAGGACAGTCGAGGAAGAGCTGCCTGCAGTTCTGCCATCAGCTTCATTTAACTGTAGAAAAGGAAAATATTATCAGTTTCTTTTTCGTTTCCAAACTGTACTCCAACATGAAACCTGAAGCGTGAATCACCTAGAGAAGAATATGGAGAGAAGCTAAGCTGAATAAATATGATTCATAAAAATAAAATAAAACAGAGCTCGATGTTACAGTGCTGATCTTGGCCTTACATAATTCTGCATGGATCATTTTCTAATAGCTCCTTCCATTTATTCTAAATGACTGAACTGTAGGGTGGAGGGTGTTTTTTCCAGATTCAGCCCATTTCAACATTTGCATGATGAGGATGTGTTTTGTGGTCAGATGAAACTGCACCATGTTACCGTATAAATATATGTACGTCTATAAAGCACAACTAATGCACATACACTACACACAGCTGCTATGATTTGGAGCGCTCCCAAATGAGAGCAGGTTTGCTTGGGTGTTTGCAGCCTCATAGTGAACGAGCGGGGAAAGTCTCCTGCCCAAGCTGTTAAGGAAGCATAATTGAGGTGGGGGTTAACCATCCAGTCAGCTGCTCAGCCTTGTCAGCCTCGCGCTTGTTGCTCTCATCCACAAACACTGCTAAGTATGCAGCCGACACAGACAAAAGCGTGTAAAACTAGAAACTCAAAGAGCTAGAACTCACATCAAAGTAGGAAGAAAAAGTTGATTTATGCTTTATGCAACAATAACCAAAATAAGAAAACCCAACGGTTGTTTTGCATTGTTTTGTTGTTTATTGTTACATTTTCTTTTCACAAGGTTTATTTATAACGCTGCATGCATCATTTTGCAGGGCTGCCTTGTGGGGCCAGGGCGTGTGTTTTTCTTCGTATCACTCATCAATCATTTTCCTCGCTGGATCTCAAGGGCCAGTGGAAAGGGAGGAGAAGGAGCTGGTGGGGTCCCCACAGTCCTGGCTCTGTGGCCCCTGACAGCACCTTCTAATGAGAGACGCCACTCATACAATGATACGCTCACTCCTTACTGATCTCCCTTCCTCCCTCTCCTCCTGCGTTCCTCTCTCCTTCACAGCCGCTCTTTTCTTGCCGTCATTCAGCTCATGCTGTGCACCAGGGAACATCTTTGTCTTCTCCCTCGAACTGACTCCGTCTCTGTTTCTTTTCCCCTCTCGTTTCATCTGTCTCAAGATTCCTCACCTCCACCCTCCCACACATCCCTCTTTCTTGCTGTCTTCTCCTCACTCACGGTCTTATCTTGTTAAGTGCTTTGCATACTTTGCAGAAAACAACTATTAAATAGTCTATTTTAGTGGTCATCTTGAGAAGCGGAACTCTTTAATTGCTTTAAAGGATACTCACAAAGTATAAATTGCATCCTAGTTCACAGTATCTCTTATGTCAGGGGCGTGTTCATAAATGTAGTTATATATTCTGCAGATTGCTGAAATCGCCTCATGTATCCTGAAGGATTCTCAGTTCAAATCACTTAAACTTAGTTAAGGGAAGCTTAAATTAATTAAAATATCTACATCAGCACTTGTTATCAATTAAACATTGAAGTGACACAATCCAAAATTATGACGCTATTATTTGTTTCAACATCACACTAGTCCTTCAAAAGATAGCAACAGTGTGCACTCCTTACGATGTAGCTATGCATGAGACAAAAAGATGGGCAGAGATGAGATAAGGTAGAAAATCAAATGACACAAGGCTATCTGATCTTCTCCAGAGCACTGGAAATTGGGGTGAGGATTCTGTGTCAGAGGCTCCATGCCGTATTTATCGGCTCAGCGCCAAAGCTTATTCGCTCAGCTATTTTTGTGGAACTGCTAGGTAGAAGCTATTTTCAATTCAAGGCACCTTGGACCCAGAGGAGAGAGCCTAAGCACCTATTCTGGGGTAGGTCTGAGGCTAAGACCAGTATAAAATGCATGTTTTGTCAACTGAATGTAACTTCTCTCCCTCTTGCCGTCTCTCTTTCTCCCTCCCACTCATTTCCAACCATTGTATACTTAGGCATTTCCATTAATTTTATCAGAAATACACATATTTATATACGAGGGCGGGGGGCTACCAGCTCTGTTTTCATAAAAGTGTGACAGGACGCTGTCGGTCTTAGATGCCTACAGTATATGTTGCAGATTAATATGGAAATGCTGGCCTCTGTCAAAGTGCAGACAAGGTTGGCAGCTTCCTTTCCTCTCTCCTCTTTAGAGTTTGCAGCGATAATAAGCTCTATCCTCAGGGTGATGTTAGGTCTTGTCCAGTCCTTTAGGAATCATTCATTTACCTAGGTAATGGCATTCGTTCAATCAGATTTGTTCATTTGAAAAAGTCAGAGGAGGGTTGGGGTTTTATGAGGCTGGTGACGTGTTCAGCATGGGTAACAAAGCAAAAGCAAAAGCTGGGGCCCCTGGAATGCATCCAACCTCAGTTTGAATATGTAAAGTCGTTAACAGAGAAAGGAAGAGTAACGGAAACGCAGATGCAGAAAGACAAATCTGCTAGACTGTGAGAGAATCTCCTGTTCAAGAAAAGCTTGGTGTGGAAAAGCTTCAGCTCTTGTGACTCATTCTAAAATAAATAAAAAAGAAAATCAAATACATCAAGTAAACAATTATATGCTCTTGTATAGCTCATCTCTGCCTTGTTTTTTGTTTTATGCTGCAGACTTGACTAAGACCTACAGGCTTTATTTCGGCATGTTTATCTAGCAGGGAGGAGGAAAGATCAGGATGAAACATCCCAAAAAAAAAAAGGAAACAGTTCCCCATTCAACTCCACAGAAGACCCCCTACAGTCCACGTGGTAATAAAAGCCTCCATGTTGCTCAGCAAGTGCTGATATCAATATTTCACCCTGTGCCAAGCCTTCAAAACAACAACGAGGTGCAAACGTGTTGTTTGTAACCTCATTTAGCGAAGTGAATAACCATATGTATGATTTTCTTTTCTTTACCCTTTAATTAGAACTGTATGTGAAATTAAATAAAAATCTTCACCAAGGCAGTGAAACCACCTTTTCACAATATCCAAATCTGGACCGACACGGGCTGAGAGTTCTTTGGCACTTTCCCTTTGTGAAACGAACCAAACCCTTTGCGTAACGCGTTACCCTCCTCACCTGTGATAGCACGGCACCAAGAATCTCTGAAGGAGACGAGAACGTCCGTGTCCCTGTGCCTGATGCATAATTTGAGCGTGTTCTACCAACCTCCACTGAGGCCCATGGAAAGAGATCCAGTTCTATAGATTTCAAACAGAACTTCATAAAAAAAAACAAAAAAAAAACCAAACAAACCAATAATCTTCAAATAAATGCCTATAAAAGCCAATAGAGAGGTCGTGTATTCCATCTAAAACCACCTGACTGACAGCTTCAGTCAATTCCTCTAAAGACATTTCTAAATCTAGAGCTGCTCTCTCCTTGAGGCTGAAGTGTGGATGTCCTTCAAAGATATTTTTTTTCTCTGCATGCAACGCGATTCTCTCCCAAAGAGGACACTGTCGAATTCAACTACATGACTCGTCATCTTGTTTTGATCGGTGATTACTATTCCTCCTGGTACTTTCAGAAAAAAAAACACGGTTTTTCCTGTGGCACACATTTATATAGATTCAAAAAGAAGTAAGTTGAAGCATCCATGACTGAAGTGCCCTTTTGACTCATCTCTGACTCATCTCTGTGAGAAGCAGCTCAATGCCAACCTCTTCTCCTGCAGTAACTGACTAGCACTAGTTGAGTTTCTAAGCAACCCCTTCTCAGCACTTTTTGTGGTGATCTTGAACAGCAGTTTTAATTACAGCAGAAAGATTTAGGTATAATGACAAAAGATGCAAATTTGAGCTTTTTTCAACCTCCCACTTACTGGCCTTCTACTCCTTCTTAAAATGCTAAAATCTCTGACAGAAGGTCTTGCATTGCAAAAGTTTGTAATTAAAATACCAGCATGATTTAAATCTTTCACCAGGTGAAATTATAATACAAGTGCTCACAAGGTGGTGGTCTATGAACCGATGAGGGCTGATGATGCTATGAATTATTCTGGAGCTAAATCTGTGAGAGATACATTTTTGACCTAATCTGACAGCACTTATTATATTCTCTCTAACTCTAACCCATATAAGTTGACCAATTTGTGGATATTTAAACCTCCTCGTATCCAACATATTTAGATACATGACAACCTTTACCAGACTGAAGACATTGTGCATCGGGTTTCTTGTGTGTGTGTGTGTGTGTGTGTGTGTGTGTGTGTGTGTGTCAATTGTAATATCTTACAGCAACACTGCCTAACTTTTTCACCTTGACATTATAGTTTAAAATCATGCAGACTTTTCTTGACTCCATGTTGGGATGAATAGGACCCCCCCCCCCCCAACCCAAACCCAGTGACACGGCACACCCAGCTGGCCATGACTCGCACGATCTAACCTTCTGGTCCAATCTGGATCATTCTTGGAGGAACATGTATGACATTAAGACATGGCTTTACACACCAAAATCAGGACTTCTGCCAGGCTATAAAAAGCCAGCGTGAAAGAAGTGCAAAAAAGAAGGAAAAAACAAACAAACAAAGATGACCATTGTTAAATGTGTATAAGAAGGGCCCTCTCAGGGTATTGATTGAAGACATAGATATTGACAACACAAAACACCGAACTCCCTGTTTTAACGGCAACAGGCGGCAGACTACACTTCAGATAAATAATAGTCACATTTTTAGTTACCTTGAACAGATTATCTACTCCTGCACTTAGGTTTGAGCTATGGCTGAGGGCAAATGAACCTTTCCACCATAAACCCCAGTCTGGCTCATCGGCTGAAATAGCATGGTTTTCTTACAAAAATAATGCATCAACCTTTTTTCAATTTCAATTTCACTTATCAATTCTCTTTTATGTCTATCTCTGCCAGCATTGATGCATAAAGACACTAACTTTCGTGTAAGCACCGCATCAGGGGATCAAAGAAAAGAGAGTGAGCAAAAAAAATGCAGGAGAAAAAAGCAGCAGGGAGATACCACCACGTGCATGCTCATGTAAACTGCCTCATTTGCCTAGTACTCCTTTCCTAACTTTTATCCAACTTATTTGCTTTTTATGACATAACCATCTTCTTTCACACAAAATATCAAAACTAACTTGTTTCTTTAAGTAAACCAAGGGATCTAATAAATACATCAAGTCACTGAAACCGTCACTTCAACCAACTTTTTATACATTTCATCCGATATGCTATTTATTTCCTCCAAGGAATACAGATCTGTTTTATGGCCTGTATCTCCAACAGATATTATGTCTGATTCAGTCCATTTAATCATCATTCACACTCTGCCTCTCATCAATGATCACAGTCATCTTTAGTAATAGGATCTATAGAAGCTGCCATCAATGGATTATGTTCAGCAGGGTGAACTGAGACAATATTGCAAAAACTGTCTGCAGTTCAGAATCCTCTTGCAAACTCTGCTGATTCTGTTCCATCTATTTGACTGTTACAGTCCTACTTTAAACCTGTACCTATAAATTTCAATATCATAATTCAAGCCAGAGTGATGACCTAGTCTGTGGGCTGTGCTACGGGAAGGAGAGCAGGACCAGCAGCAGCTCCGCTCATTCGGACCAAAATGTTGTTCGTCTCTGATGTGTCCACGTGTCTCCACGTGTCTCCACGTGTTTCCACGTGTCTCCACATGCATAACATTTCACCTGTCCTGACCTAGACTACACCATGTACACACCATCCTCGTGTTTCACTCCCAATTACCTTTCAACAACCTCTGCTACAAAAATAATGTGTCTCTTGCATTCTGGTTAAGTATGTTCAGGCTTGTCTGTTACTTGTTATCATGTTCGAGATAAAGACTTTTTGAATTGAATTTCTTGAATTGAAAACACACAGATCTCTTGCACATTTACCGCATCTCCTGCGTTCATTTTCTGGCTGCTCATTAGAAATAGGAAACACCTGTAACAGTAATTGGCATAGAGGGAACATAAAGTGGGGACACCTGCACAAACATGTCTCTAATGAACACACCACATCCGATTAGCTTATAAACACTGAGAACAAATCTTATAATGTCTTACATGGTCACCTAGGGCCAGAAAAAACTCTTCGACAGCCGCTGTCGGGCAGAAATGTACTCATCTCCTGCCAAATAGCTATAGGTGGCATCCTCATCACTACCAGTAAACCGTAGTCCAAAAAATGAAACGAGTGTACCAGATCATACACATGAGAAATTAAAAGAAATCTTCTGAAAGTTTTGCCACAAACAATCCAAACCTCTGTGCCACTCACACAGCACCACCATATCTCAACCTCAAGCCCACACCCATTGGACATGTAAAAGTGAGGAGAGGAGAGAGTTAGGTTGGTCTTGAGAAGCTTTGAAGATCGGAGGGTGAGGTGTTTGGGGCCTGCAGTGACTCAGGAGGGAGGCGATGCCTGCTGTTCTCAATTACCCATCAAAGCCTTCAGCCATCAGAGCCTTTACCTCACTGTGCCAACAACTCTCACACCTACCGCTCATCTAAACACATCAACACATATCTGACAAACCTATCCAATTAAGTTTAAACAGAAAGAACAAATACGGCCCTCAAGGCTCACACTAAAGCACTGTGCACGTGTGCACATACAAAGTTTTGAGCAGCTCTTACATCAGTCTAGGCATGATTTTAATTATAAATAAAGTGACAAAATATAAATAAACCAGTGATACTAATCATTTCTGATTCTGTCAATCCAGGTATGGCACTGATCACACACCTTAAAAGTGCAGAAGCAAGCAGGCACAAATCTAAAGGTGTTAAAACTGAGCAAAGAAATGCCACATACAATGTGATGTAATTGTACTGCAAGCAATGGTAGTCCATTAAGTGACACATCATCTATGAGCCATAGATGGGTGAGCAGAAAGTCGCTGGCTCCACGTCAGCAGCGCCTATTCAGACGCATCACGTGCAATTGATGACTCGCAGATAAGCTGCTTCTTTCAGCCCTGCCAAAGCATGCATCAGGAAGTGGGGCATTCGCTAAAACTACTTTAAATGTAAATCTGCCACAGCCTCAGGATTGAGATTCATCGTCTGCACTGCTCTAAGCCCCGCCAACTACCCCGCTAGTGCGTGTACGTCGAGACGCTGCAGGTCGGGTTCCTCTCGGACTGCAAATGAGGCCTTAGTACCTGGTCACTGTAATGTCCACTGTCCATAAAACTCTGGTCTAGAGTGGCCTCAACCTTCAACCAGAAACACTTAATGATACTTCATGATAATTAAGGTGTGCGAAGGGAAGAGTTGTGTGCAAGTCCGGTCTAATGTTATGCAACATCGTCTAACATTCAAACATAACAAATGTTTTCTTTCTTTTCTGTTGCCGCAGAAATGCCATTGTCAATTTTAGAGGTATTACAGTGTATAAAAAAGGAAAACAACAACTGACATGCATTAGTCTAAAGCGAATAATCAAGTTAGGTTTGCCAAACATGGTGTAAAATACTGATCTCCAAGGCTATCCAGATGGAGCTCGATATTTGTTTACCCAGTGTGTTCAACTAACTGCTATAGTAATGATGAGAGGATAGCTGGGCCCCTGGAGTTGTAATTCAGAATAGGAAGACAGATCATGTGGCTCCCCTATTTCTCTCTATCTATACTGCCTGAGATTGCCACAGAATTCAAGCCCGAGCCCACTGCCTTCCAGCAGGAAACAGATGTTCCCCCCCACACTTATCTCAATGAAAAAATCACAGACAATTTACAAAGAATATAAATTACGGTTGTAGCTACTCATCAGTGTCTCTGTCCCCATAAGACCTTGTAAAAAGGATAAGGGTGAATTGGTGTGGGAGGATGGGGGGAATTGTTGCGGGACACCATAAGGCGAATGGAAGCAGCAGGGAGAAGAGGGTGGCGTGGCTCTTATCTGGTCTGCAGCAGCCAGGCAGAATGAGAGGGTGGCTGGTGACTGGTGGTGATGCTGTGCTGATAGAACTAAGCTGGTTTCATGCACATTTCAGCGGGGCTGCCATCGCTATTCTGACTTAAAGCTCTCAACCGCTACCGCTGGATGAGGTTGGGCTGCTATTTACAAATAGCCATGTCATACACCAGTTCCATTGCTCCACTCAATGTGTCAATGCTTACACACAGAGCAGAAAGGACTAATGTGCACCTTTGATGTACAGCTTAGGTGACGCTGAATTTGAATTTTAGTGCTTGCAAGGCTTTTGCTGTGAGGACCTTTATTATTCACTAGAAATGCACACTGTCACAGCATGTGCACCTGTATAAGTGCGAGTGCCTGTAAGTGTATACCATGTGTTGAAATGGCTGAAACGTTGACGATATTCGGCCGCTTGCTCAAAAGGCTACTGCATCATATTTGTGGTGAGTGTTTTCTTTTGCCTGGTTCTAGTCAGTTTGCATATGCTTACGTGGAGAAAAAAAAGTGACTATACAGATGATGATTCATACCTCACATGCTCTCTGCTAAACTTCACAAATCATCCACGGTGCATCTTAGTATGTGGTAAATGAAGGTGCCGTCAAACTGAGGCTTCTCTACAGCCTGGCTCCTCCTGAAAACTACATGCTGTGTGCATTGTGCAAATGTAACTTCAGGCTCTGTAGCACTGCCTTATTATGACACTTTGTAAAGAGGATGCTTTTGTATATTCAATAATGCATGGCCAGCAGGGAACGGCGTTCAGCCTTATTTTATGTCATGGGCAGAGTTGCTGTTTTAGCAGCTTATGTTCTGTTACGGTATGAAAATACTAATGCAATTAAATGCATGATGAACTAGACTGCGGCAACAAAAAAGTCTGGTTTTCATTATTAGCAACAACAGTCTCGCTTTCTATTAAAATCTGAAGCGGGGGAATTGAGCCACCAAGTTCATAATGTGGTCATGTATTTTCAAGAGTCTGATTTAGTGTGTAGGTTTAACGGTTTTTACTCCTCTTTGCTAGCTCGCGACTACTACGTTTAACAGGTAACATAAACTTCAGTCACTCTGGTCAGCATTAAAGCTAGTATGCCTATAAAAATCATGGCCTGAGAAAAAAACAAAAGTCGGAGCACAGTGTATAAAAGCTGAAGAAGAAACTACAAATCCTTGAAACCTTTAAGATGCTTTCTTGTATAACTGCGTAATGATTTGGATTAAAAATCTGTGTCATATTCATCTTTTTGGATTTTTTTTAAATGATGATGAACTATCCTAAATCATATGTTGCAGATCAAGTTTGATAAAGGTACACTAAATTGCCAAAAGTATTCGCTCATCCATCCAAATATTTGGAATCAGGTGTTCCAGTCACTTCCGTGGCCACAGGTGTATAAAATCAAGCACCTCGGCATGCAGACTCTTCTTACAACTATTTGTGAAAGAATGGGTCGCTCTCAGTGAATTCCAGGGAGGAACTGTGACAGGATGCCACCTGTGCAACAAATCCAGTTTGGAAATTTCCTTGCTCCTAAATATTCCCCAGTCAATTGTCAGCTGTATTATAAGGAAACATGGAAGTGTTTGGGAACGACAGCAACTCAGCCATGAAGTGGTAGGCCACGTAAACTGACGGAGTGGGTGGGTCAGCAGATGCTGAGGCAGATAGAGCAATGAGCTTGGCAACTTTCTGCAGTCAATCGCTACAGACCTCCAAACTTCATGTGGCCTTCAGATTAGCTCAAGAACAAGCAGGGAGCTTCATGGAATGGGTTTCCATGCCCGAGCAGCTGCATCCAAGCCATACATCACCAAGAGCAATGCAAAATGTTGGATGCAGGGGTGTAAAGCACACCGCCACGTTCTCTGGAGTGACGAATAGCGCTTCTCCATCTGAAAATCTCTTGGAGTCTGGGCTTGGCAGTTGCCAGGACAACGGTACTTGTCTGACTGCATTGTTGCAAGTCCAAAGTTTGGTGGAGGGGGGATTATGGTGTGGGGTTGTTCTTCAGGAGCTGGTCTTGGCCCCTTAGTTCCAGTGACAAGAACTCTGAATGCTTCAGCAGACCAAGACATTTTGGACAATTCCATGCTCCCAACGTTGTGGGAAAAGTTTGGAGCTGGCTCATTCCTCTTGACTTGACTGTGCACCAGTGCACAAAGCAGGTCCACAAAGACCTGAATGACAGAGTCTGGTGTGGATGAACTTGACTGGCCTGCACAGAGTCCGGACCTCAACCCGACAGAAAACCTTTGGTATGAATTTGAGTGGAGACTGAAAGCCAGACCTTCTGGTCCATCATCAGTGTGTGTCCTTATAAAATAGTCTAGACTGGTCAAAAATTCCATAAATACACTCCTAAACCTTGTGGACAGCCTCCCCTGAAGCTGTTACAGATGCAAAGGGTGGACCGACATCACATTGACCCCTATGGATTAGGAATGGGACGTCACTTAAGTTCATATGCGAGTCGAGGCAGGTGAGCGAATACTTTTGGCCATATAGTGCACCTGTAAATGTTCCCAGAGACGTGGACAGAAACAGGATAGGTCGAGGACAGGATAACCTTGACATCATAGCTCATGCCAGACCAGGCTTATGGATCACCTGGACGTAGCCCTCCTTGTCTCCCCTCCACAGCAGTCAGTGCCACTGAAATTCCCATATTGATCCTCCGATGACGGAGCACAGCTAAGGCCAGCTATTGAACCACTTATGATTAATTCACAAATTCTGCCTTGTCCACAAAAAAAGTAAAAGAACAGAGCACAAGCTGCAAGAACAAGTGGAGAGAAAGAAGGAGAAAGGTCAAAAAACTCTACTTTTAAAGTGAGACAGAGCTGAGTTAGAAGTGATGTTTTACAAGCTGACCAAGCTGTAAAGCCTGTTTCAGAGTTCCTTTTGTCACAAAAAACCTTGAACATATAGCAGTGTAGAGTGGTTGAAACGAAACAGTTATAAAAACGGGAGTAAATAAAGGGGAGAGAGACAGACAGGAAAACAGAAAAGCAAAAGAAGAAGCTATTCTTCCTCTCTCTTGTACTTCTTGGTCCTATTTTAGTCATGAGGAGAGACGAATGAGGCCAAGAGGTTGGAATTGAGCTGTTACTCTATCTGGGTGCTGGAGCGAATCAGAAAGTCTATCCCACCTTTCACCTGGGAATCACAGCTCACTCTGTGCCCTGTCTGGTCACCATACCAACCAAAGCAAGGCATCATGGCTTTAATTGGAGCCCGGGGCCCAACGGCAGCTCAGGTGGAGCTTGAAGTACGTGGGAGGTGGGAGATATACATTACCCATGGTTAAATGATGGTGGCCATGCAGATCAAATCGAATTTCAGGCTTTGCTTGCATTGCAGAGCCGATACGGCCTTGAGTTAGCACTAAACATATTGGAGACCATGCCACGTCTGCTGACGGATCGAGGATTGGATTTCCTCGCTTTCTTCTCTGATCCCTGTGTGTGTTACGGGGATTTTACATGAACACCGACACACTGTGATTTGCCTCAGTGAAAGCAACCTGTGCCAAAATTGTGCATATACAAATCATCAATCTTACTGTGTCATGAATGCTCTTAATATGAGACAGAAGCGAATACAGCGCACGGAGAGTGGTCAAAGAGCTGATATCATTTGAAAAGCACCGCTTCGCTGTTCACCTGAGCGGTACAGTGGATTACAAAGATTTACCTGCTAGAAGGAATATAAAAATAATTAGAAGCTATTTGCTTGAAAAAGAAAAGTAAATGTCAATGAATAAAATCTTTGAGCTGTAGCCTAAAATGCTGAGCAGTGGTGTATTGTATGTCAACAAGAACAGAACGCCAGTTTTTCTGCACCACCCATATCAACATATAATACATGCTGGTTACTCCTGCGTGGTTTCTAGCAATTAAAAGCAATATTCTCAGAACATAGTTTGACAAATACAGTGAAATCTCGTCTGATCATCAAACTGAACTATGACTAGTCTGGCTGCAGGACAGCAGTGTGTGGGACGATCAGTGTGATCCTCCTTTCTAAGAAACAGATTAAAGCGCTGGTCTGGCAAAAACATCAGACCATGGCTTTGTTGGGAAGCTTCCAGCTGGGAATGTGAGCAACTGTGTCAGTGCGGAACAAGGCGTTCATGGCTAAAAAATGGCAAAACAAAAACACCTTGAACATCCTTTTGTGCTTTTGAAAACACTGTTTGCAAGGTGGATATGACTTTAATAGTTGTGTCATATTCACAACAGTCAATCCAATGAAAAATGCGTCTCTTTTTAATGACAGCTCCAACCTGTTTGAATATAGTTCTTGCATTACATTTGTATAAAATAAATAAAAAAAGAAGAGGATGTTTAGATGCACAGTCAAGCTATGGTTATATCTCAATGAGGCTCTTGATTTGGACTCATGGCCTTGTCCCAGTCTACAAGCACAGGAGGAGAATTGATTTATTGACCAAAGTAGGTTTCACTCTGCTATGATAGGTGGCAATATGTTCTCCAGCTTGTTTTCCATTTAAAACGATTACATCACAGACCCAAACAACTCACAAACAACTCAGCTGATCTCAAACTGGTGCCAAGTGAACAAGTGACCTGAAACATATTTCACATTTTTTCTACGTGCTGTTGCTTTACTCTCTTTACAAATGAGATGGAGGATCATTTTCTGTTGCTATCATCTTGGCCTGTTACTTCCCGGTCCAAGCCCAGGGCAGGAACTGTGAACCATGTGCAGATCACATAAGTGGCTTGAAGTCGATAATGAAAGCACTCACATATACATGCAAGGATAAATTAGGCCATTTGACTTCCAAACAAGTACGATACGATTTAAGACGGACTAACATTTTACATGTATTTTTAAAGCCCTGCTGTTGGACTATGACAAGGATTCATATTCATTCATATTCATTTTCTAGCATCATGTACGCATATATATATATATATATATATATATATATATATATATATATATATATATATATATATATATATATATATATATATATATATATATATATATTTTACTATACTATTTGCTAAAACTCTGGAAAATAATTTAACAGAAAAGATGGAGGCAAACAGAAGGGAAAAAGGAAATGATGCACGTACAAGCATTCTCTTTTTATTTTGTCCCTTCCTCTTCTTATTCTTTTAAAAAGGGCTTTCAGCTACAAGTCACATGATGTATAATAATAACAGATCTATCAGGATTGACCTTTAATTTAATGCACAGAATGTCACAGAGAAAAAGATGCTTGGGTTGATTTAGAAACTAAAACTCTATTTTTTTTCTTCTAAAAATCTCAGTTTTGGCACAGAGTGAAGATTGACGCTGAGAGGACAGTGGTCAGTGGAATTAAGAGACTTTAATGTACATTGCAGTTAGTTAATGCTTAAAAAAACTATATATATATATATATATATATATATATATATAATATATATATATATATATATATATATATATATATATATATATATATATCTATATATATATATATATATATATATATATATATGTGTGTGTGTGTGTGTGTGTGTGTGTCCGAATTTTTCTTGAAAAAAGGTTCATCCTCAGCCCTGCACAGAGCATGACTTACAGACTCTTCCTGCAACAGTATGTTCTAACCACAGCAGTAAGCAGGCCCGTCACACTCGCCTAGTTGATTGACTATTTCCCACATATTTAACACATCAGTGAGTCTCCTCATCAGTCACCTCAGCAAGGATATTGTAAGAGCCGGCGCAGGAAGTCAAGGCAACAGAATAACAATAAAAGAAGAGCTCACACACTCTGTGTTAGTGTTGAGATTTTATGGAAAATGTTTCAAGCTGCCCGACCTTCATCAGATATTGTCATGTGAAAAAGAAAAAAAAAACATCAGCTATTTCAATTTTAAGGTTTATGTATCAGAACATAACCTGAAAAAAAAATTAATTTAGGGCTCATGAGGTCTTAAATTTAGGTACGTACAACCTCAAATGAACAGCGTCAAACAACATAATCAAGAGGACTGAAGAACCTTTTCTTTCATTCCAGTTTGCTGGTCGGGGCATTCATCTCCAAGTTAACACAATGCCAAGGAGAGAAAACATCAGTAATGATCTTAAGGATATGATTGTTCCTGATCATTAATTTTAAGAAGGTTCTAAGACCATTTCCAAACAATTTGGTGTCCATCATTGTATGGCAAGAATGATTATTCGTAAGTAGAAAACGATCAAGGCATTTGTTAATGTTCCAATTAGTGAATTGCCCAGAAAAATGACAAAAAGGCCAACACTTACATCATTTAGCATGTGTGTTTGTTTGTTTTTTACATTTACAACAGTACAAGTAAACAGCTTGCTAGAAAGAGTTGCAAAGAGAAAGCCTCTTCTCTCTAAAATCAGCATCTCAGCACAAATTAGATTTGCAAAGATGCATCTGAAAAACAGCAAATAAAAAACAACAACATGATTTTGGGACGAACACCTTTGGGACAGATAAGACCAGAGGAGATGGATAAGTGGACACATTTGGCAAAAACACCTCCCATTAGCACAAAAAAGCTAATACTAACTGTAAAATATGGACGAGGAAATATGATGTTGTTGACTCATTCTGAAGCCACAGCGCTCGTGCACCTTCCAGTCACTGAGTCAACCCTGAACTTCTTCGTATATCAACATATTGTATAGTCAGGTATGAAGCCAACCGACAGCTAGAGCCAGGACAAAACTACAGGCCAACCATACCCGAGCACACAAACAAATCTACAACAGGATAAAAAAACAAAAGAATCGAAGCTTAGTGCTGCACAGGTCCAGTCAAAGTCCAGACCTCAACCTGACTGAAATGCCTTAATGAACCGAAGCAACAAAAACAATCCTGGACCTTAATTGTTCACAACAATAACGGATTATTTCAGGCTTCTAAATGTGGCTCTGCCAACCACAGAAAGTCTCTGGATTGTGACAATGTGTTGACCATGTGTTGTTGTTGATCGGGGCTAATGTTTCCTGATATAAGTCCTTATAAATACCAATTAAAGACTATTTTTTCATAATGACTTGACTATGGCATAAAAATTAGGGCTGCACATTATTTGCATGTGAGATGCAATATCAGTTGTTTTAGTGTACTGTGTTATTGTGTTTCTGCTTGATTGTCCCCTCACCAGTAAATTACTATTGCAGATACACTGAAATATGTTCCACCAACACGGTTTTATAAATAAACACATACGTGCATACAACAACACTCGTTACGTAAATTACTATCTAAACTGGCAAGTTTCCATCTGATTGGCCAAAAATACTATTGACTTTTTGATTGTGTTTTGCACATGTTGATGTTGCCATAATGATACATTTTCAATATATTGTGCAGACCTACATAAAACCTCTGCAAGCATCTTCATGTTTAGACAAACATACTTTTACACCCACATTTAGTTACCCATTTCTCCTATCAGAGAACCTCATTCTAGTACAAACCTAAAGCATAAAAATAAAGCAGCAGGCCTATTTTTCCAGATTCTTTCATAAAGATTTAGCCTTTGGCAGTCTACATGAGACCTAGCACTTCGTATCAGTTAACAGGACTCAAATAAACGTATCAATATAGTATACAGAATACAGCCCTGAAAATCAAAATCACACACTCCAAAGCAAGATCCAGAGACAAAAGTGGAACTTATTTAATGCCAGATCCCAGCGGAAACACATGATGAGACCCAGAAACTCTCATAACAAGAGAGGACGGCCCAAAGCACCAGTTCATCTCACTGGCACCAGGATACAAACCGAGGCAGGTAATAAGGTTATGAATGCACCCACCAACGTCTATGAAATACAATACTAAAATACTGGAAAAAAAAACATTTGGCTTTTACATTTCACAAAGGTTCATCTAATAACTGCACTTAATGACTACTGTTTTTAGATTCTAAGTTGATCTTAGGAGTGAGTGTGGATGTCAGTTTGGTTCTTATGTTTGGTGATGAACTGGGGCCGTGTGCAGGGTGTACCCCCGCCTCACACTCAGCGACAGCCGGGAAAGGCTCCAGCAGACCCCAATGACCCTGAGCAGGATGAAGAGGGTACAGATAATGGATGCACGGGTTTTCTGAGCTGGAATCTTGACTTCTGATTTGATTATTGGCATGACCTGATGGAGGTCAGACAGACGGAGGTCAGATAGACTGAAAAGTTATAAACAAAGATTCAGCAATGAGTGAAACAGTGTGAGGCAGCACTTTTTTTTCTATAGTTTCCCCAGTCAAATCTTTCTCCAGTGCATCTGTCACTTTCTCAGCTGTGCAGAGTAAACTTTTCGACACCGTAGTCAAGGCAATAGCTGAGTGAGAGTTCTGGCTTTGTGCCACATATGAAGGCTGGCAACGTTGAGATGTACTCATGAATTAAATCTATGTTTTATTCATCATAGCAATACCTACACTTAGTAGTAAACACGACTTTACAGCTCAACAGATGCTCATATTTCTTTCAAATTCCAGTGTAGGAGGGTGTAGGCAACATACACCTACAAAGATGTTCTGCTGCTGCTGGATCCCCATCGGCCTGCTCTGAAAAGTCTGTGGAGGCCAATAAGATAGTGGTGTAACGTTGGTGTTGTGATGAGCCACTTCTGGAAACAATCATGTGAATTTACGTCATCCCTTGACATTTAGCCTTACATTCCATACTGAGGGGATTTTTATATTGTGTTGGGTTTTAACTGTGCCTACAACCCTGTGTGTGTGTGTGTGTGTGTGTGTGTGTGTGTGTGTGTTTTTTTGTGCAACTGTGCCAGAATTGGAATACACAGTTATTAAGTGGGAGACCTGCCACTCATGTGTCTCCAGAGGGTGAGGAGACCAGACACCTTATAGAAGCGAAAGGAGAAGGCAGAGTAAGGGGAGAAACTCAACTAATGAAGGAGAGGAAGAGAGTTGGTGAAGGTGTCAAGATAACCATTGTATTGCAGGGCAGGAGCAGTAAAGACAAGCTAGTGGCCTCCGCAACTTTAAGATTGCCATTAAACTCTGCCTTACTTGTGTTTATGGTGGGCTTTGTGTATCAGAGGAGAAGGGGATCGTAAAGCAGGGCTTTGTCTGTCTGCCATTGATTTATTTCTTTCGTTAGGGTGATGACTCCGCCTGCTTATAATGTCCTAGCACGGACTGTAATTACAGAGCACTTCTGTCTTTATTGATGTCACTTTGTTAGTTTAATTACACTATATTGGGTTTTAGAGTCAAGGCAAGAGCAAAGCTATGATGTAGGGCAAAAATCATCAATGGAACATCCTCTTTTGAAGATGTCGGGTGCACAGAGTTGGGAGATAATTATTTCATAGGCAGACATATAAAGTAGATCCTGTGCATCTCAGCATCTACAAAGGCAAAGAGAAGGTAGTCTAAAATTTAATCACTATTCCGTCTGTGTTATGACCAAAGTCAGAGGGAGGAGGCTGTGAATGTGATGGGGGCCTTAATGGAAATGAAACACCTGGGTTCAGCCTTGAGAACGACTGTTTACACTCCCAGTCCCCAGGTGCTGGAGCTGACTGAGCGTCCCAGAGAACCATTGGTGTATCTGTGAGTTAAACAAGTGTGTGCGTCTGTGTGTGTGTGTGTGTATATATAGAGTGTATATATGATGGGATATGACTCAGGGGGGGATGCAGTGTCATGTCAAGGTGACCCTCTAGTAGAAGAGAGAGGAGGGAGAGGCCACCTGCTTGCTTGCTTGCAGTGGCTAAATGAGGGTGACAGCCATCCACCTGTCTAAGAACGGTCTCATTCCAGAGCCCATCTGCCCACCCCCTTTGGGATATCTCCTCCCTGGGGGAACCTGTGACCCTCACTGTCGTTCACTTGGCCAGGCCTCCTGTCTATGGTGCCAACAGCCAGCTGAAACTGCAATTGCTCACCTCTGACCAGAGGCCGCTCAGGGCCACTTTAAAACAGTAAAACACATAGGGGGCTCTGTAGCAGACTTTTGTCATTTCATCACGCTTCTCCTTTTCTTATTTCAAACGTGCTACAGGACCCCAAGGCCTTACATGCCAGAGTGTGCTATAAGTCTTCCAGCTTGACTAAGTCATCACACTTGGCCAACAGGCAATGTCTTTATTTACTCCACTTTTCTTCATATCCAGTGTTCTCCTAACTAAAGACTCATTACACAGATATGATGGTAGCTGACCGAAACCACGACAACTGAACCGAACAACTGAAACAACGTTCACATATAGTATCCTATTTAGTGCTCTTCTCTTTCCTCTCTCCCTTTGTGCATGCACAAGCCTATGTTTCTTGCACTGAGGACTGGAACGCACAATTATAGTTACATTCCTTTATGAGCTGATACACCCCGTGAATATATCTCTTTCTTCAAGGATATCTGTCTGACTGCAGTCTGGAGTCATCCCAGGGCTCGCGTGTCTGATGACTTGTGGTCTGGGCTCAGGGATGTGTTTGCTTCTTCTCAATAGGTTATAACCACATAACTGAGTGGGCTCTATGCACAAAACACCCACCAGACTTCTGACATGTCTTCTGATCTTCTTCCTCTGTGCTACAGAATAGAGAAAGCTGCTGTACTTTCTCTCTCTGCTGAGAGAAATCTACTCGTAAAAACTGAGATTGAGACCGAATGTACAAAAATGGAAGGCATGACCGAAAAATGAAGGGAAATGAAGAAGAGGGAGAGGATAAACAAGATACAGGAGCGAGAAGCAACACCTCCTCTCTCCTCTTCTCTGAAAAAAATGTTGCTTGGCAAAAAAAAAAAGTAATGTTCACAGTACGGAAAATGTAATTTGGAGCAGGTTGTAAAGGTTTGTAATCAAGGCAATCGAGAAGCTTGACTTCTCTCATCTCAGACTATCAACTTCTTTGCATGTTCTGCATGGGTACATAATGACTCATAGGGTTTTAGTTTTACATTGCTGGCTTCCTTGGAAAAGCACGCAATTATTTTTCTACCTATTCTTTGTGAATGTCACAAGAAGAAGCAAATTAAGTGCTTTGCCTCTTCTCTAGGTGAATTGAGGTCCGTTCTTACAAAGCTCCTCTCACTAGGGAAAAGCTGTAGAGAAAGAAAGGACATGTCAGGGCCTTCAGAGATGCAGTGAAGAAGCTGTGAGAGAGCCCCCAAATATTTAATAAGAGTTAAATTGAGTTTAACAGCTACAACTTCCTCCTACTGCAAATGGTAATCATCAGCTCGCAGCAACTATATTTTTGATCAGCTACATGCCATTTCACACCATGGACTTCATCCTGAAAAAAACTGGGATGAAGAAAAATGCAAAAGGAACCAACATGTGAACCAGAGCTACTGTTCAAATGAAATGACACAATCAGTCAAAGGAATGGGCAACGGCTGCTCACATGACCAGTATTTGACCTCAAAGGTCCTATTTCTTTGCACAACCACATTAAATGTTATAATCTGAAATTACAGATATACTAGGCGAACAAAAGTATTTACCACACCTGTGGTCGGTTCTCTAACGTGTTGACTTTCATATCAACTGTCAACAGTTCCCAAAATGATAAATCCACCTATTTCCTTCCAATGACCATGATTAGTCTGACACAGAGCAGCCCAAAGATAAAAAAAAAAAAAAAGAAACAGAAAATGATTTCAAATGTGACATACAGTAAAAGAGATTGGTGCATAAAGATGCTGCTCAGTGGATTTCATCACAGGGTTTTTGGTGGGTTGGCAGTTATGCTGTATGAAGCAGCAGAGACAAAGAAAGACATAAAGGGACATTACAATACATATACTGCAGATGATTCCTTTTAGGTTTGATCTACAAGCCACATCAGGCCTATTCATGTGAGTTATCTCAAACAAAACTAGATTGGGACGCATTTCGGAGACATTTGTGGGACGCTGTAAAAAATAGTGCTGTAACTCCTAGCAGCACAAGATGCCCAAAAGAATAATTCACTCTGTGACAGATGACTGTTTCTTTATACTCTGATCAAACTTGTTGCTTTTAAGTAAAACAGCAGCTCATAGATAATCTGCAATATATGCCACTCTTGTGCTGCGTTTATGCTCTAGCTCTCTTCTCCTATCACCATCTGCAGATCTTCACCAGCGAGTCAAAAAAATAAACTTTCCATAAATCTCTGCTTATCATGGAAAGCTAAATTGTCTCTCACAGAAATTGCATTAGTGTGTGGTTTGGCCAAAGGCAAAAAAAAAGAAAAAAAAAGAAAACGGCAATAGATAGTAGCAGGGTTTGCTATGCGAGGTGCAGACAGGAAAAAGGATGCTGACAGACTGAAAATGGAAGAATGTGTAAATAGAGAGCAGGAAAAGATAAAGAGAAATATAGAAAAATTGTGTGTGAAGGAAATAAAGGGGAGGGGTAGTGGGAGGGGGGGAGGGGAGGGGGAGAGAGATGAAGAGGGAAGGGAAGGTTGGTCTCATTACTATCAGACCTTCTCTCTCCCTCCAGGCTCAGGTGACCCCAGTTCTCTACCCTTCTGCCTCTTGCACCACTAATCATTTGGTTTTAATCACCAGAATACCCCCCACCCCCTTTGTCCCTCCTCCCTCCTCTTCTTTCTTCCTTCCATGCCCTACTCTGCGCCCTAGCCTCTGCCAAGGTCCAGCTAATTTTATTCTAATTGGCCATATAGCCTGGGACAAGACTACGTCTGCCCGACTGTCTTCATCCATCCATCTGTCCTGTCTCTATTCCACTCCTTGTCCTTTCCGTGTCTCCTCTGTCTAGCAACCCCTTTCTCCTTCTAGATTCACAACTTCATGCTTGTGCTTGTTTCTTCATCTCTGTGCTGCCTCCTTTCTTTCGCCTCTAATTTTTCTTTTTACCCATATGCTGCCTTGGCACACCCCACCCCCTCCACCCCTGTCTTTTATGTTGTTCATTGTTCATTGACATCGCAGTTGTGCGAGTGTTTTCCAATTTCTGTTCTCCCTCTCCTGTTGACCTTACATTCCGCCAGACAAAACAAATAGCCTTGATGTTGTCTGCCAACAAAAAGCTTGATGTGACTGCCTTGATCCACACACAATGGCATGAACAATATGTAAAGCTGTTCAATTAGGTAAAGCTGATAGCTGGAGTCTAGCTTTCTCCCTCGTTTTATGGGGGAGTGTGCAGACACAGTCTCTGCTGCTCTGACACTTAAAAAAAAAAAAAAGATTAAAAAAAAAAAAAGTAGTGCAATGTGAACAACAAAGGGTGATGCGATGCCCGCTGGCCAAAAAGCACACAGAATTGAAAATGAAACAGAGAGACCGAGGCTCAAGCTGTTTTTCTCATGTCTGATTCTATGAGAGCTGTAGACATTTTTCTAATTACAGCACAAGGGGGGGAAAAAATGCTCAAACTGTATGTATCCTGTTTTCCCGTCTGTGATAAATGTGTAAATAATCTACCCTTTTTAGCAGAACCTCAGGTTTAGGCTGAAGAATTTCTCAGGGGTTGACGTCAGTCAAGTTTATTGAACTCTTAACCTGTTAAGAGACATAGATTTAAAATATTACTACACAAAAGATAGTCACAAAAAACTATTGATCAGCGTAAAAAAACCCCACTTTAGTGGTCATCCTGTCTGACCTTACCTGTCACACTACAAGGGGAAAAAAGAAGTAAGGCAGATGGAAATCCTACATTACAATCACACGCTACAAATCCTCTACTTTTCTTTTCTCCTCTGGATCAACAGCTCCAATAAATTTTCATTACACCTGTGTGAAGCGCTTCAAATAGAGCCACAGAAGCAGAAACTAATTACTTTCTAATTTATTGACTAATGGCCACAGCCCTGGGAGACAGCTGCGATTGTTCTAACAGTTCTGCTGCTCCAACCGCACTCAGGTCCACTTTAGATTCATAACCAAAATAATTTATCATTACAAGCACATTAAATTGAACCGTATAGACCATAACAGTGGTAATTTATATCATTTTGTTGTTAGGGATGCTTTTCCCTCCCCTATCTTGAAAGCATGCAATCTAGGCAACGGGAGTCTTGCAAGGAGTAGTCTGTTGCAGGTTCACTTTGTTCTTCAAAGAACTCTTTGTTTGATGCATCATTTTCCATTTGTCAGACCACTGTGAAGAAAGAATACAGAGGATGTTTTGTTTTTTTTTTTTAATTTGCATGCGAAACAGTCTAACTCAGGTTCCAGTTTCTCTTTTTGTGCTGATAATAACGTATATACATTTTGTGCAACTGCCCTTATCTCTTTCTTGCTCGGGGTAAAAAAAAAAAAAAAAAAAAAAAATTCTTACAGGCTGTCAATGTCCCCATCAACAATACTCAAATGGTCACCCAGCGGTTTGAACAGCATGACAACAACATTAGCCATGTGTCAAGTATTTCTTAATTACTATAATGGATGCCATTTGTGCATTGATAGGATATTCTGAGGCTACTTTTAGATGGCGCTTTGCATTGCAGTCATTAACATAGAATGTCCATATGACGATGCAAATTTACTTTGTAGGCACTGATCAGCATTGACCTTGCCCTCTGAGAGGTGAATGGCCAGAAATACTGCCAACAAATCCCCTGTACAGTATGCAGCCAGATTAGAAGTAGACGTGAAAAGCTTATACTTGTATGCAAAAGTCTGGGTGTGAGGGTTCAAAAAGTTACTGTAAATAGACAAAACAGATGTCAAAAAATAAAAAAAGTTTGAGATTGCTCTTTCTGTTTAACACTGCAAGCAATATCAATTTTTATGTTCATTTTGGTTTAACTTTACCGTGGAAAAAAAAAAAAAAATAGAGCACCAGAAAAAAAGTTTTGCACCCAAAAGCTCTCGGCTGTCGGAAAACTTTTAGCGGTGTTTCAGACTGTCACGGTTCATGGTAAGAGAAGACCCAAACACACGCTCATAGGTGAAAGGCAGGAGGATGAGAAATATAAACAGTTATTTAACAAAACAAAACCAAAAGGGCTGACGGAGCAGTGAATCCAAAACAATCCAGATAATGTCTAACATAATCCAAACAACAAGCAGAAAGGCTAAGAACCTAAACTGGAGCAAACATGCGGAAAAACAAACTGGTGGAAATGAAAAGGATCTGGGAATGAACAACAAAAAAAAAAAAAAAAACGTGACGTATTTATGTGATGAGGAAAGTAATCACAACTGAACAACTGGTGTCGACATCAGCAACTGAGAACCAGAGTGAAACTAGCAGGAAACTCAAGAAAAACACACTTTCAAACTGAAATGTGAAGTGAAGCCAAATAAAACACAGAACACTGAAAACAAAGTGAAACTAAAGCAAAGAAAGAAACATAAAAAACCCATAGACCCTGGCACAGACCTAGACTATGGCTTGTTTTCTGTGGCTGGGACAGGCCAAATGATGCAAATAACAACTCCTTATAAAACTGACTCCTTCACCTCCACCACAACCTTCAGCAATGAACTCCTCCACGTAGCTGCCTCTGATGATTAAGACACTTGATATCAGACATGTTTCATCAGTTCATCGTATGATTAAAATATTACACTTAATAGGATTTGGTGGGGGGAAAAGTTGAGGTCTGGAACTGCGAGGCAGCTTTGTGAGAAAACTGTTCACAAAATTGTTAGAGAAGCAAATGAAAACAAGCGTGTGGCTGCAAAACACCTCTGGAATAATTCATCATAAAACAGCCTGATGGGAGACTGTTCAGCTGTTCAGAAATGCCTTGACAAATATGACCCTCGCTGGAAAAAAAATTAAAAAAAAAACTTTCCCAAGTGCTTCACCGCAAAAATGCAGCGATTAAAAACTCCAGTCAAAAACAATGATGAAAGTGGCTGATTTCCACTAGAACAAAATTAACTAAACACCTCAGACCCGCAGTGACAGCTGAAGGTGTTGACACGGTGCCCACTGGTCCCTGACCTAAATATCAACAAAACTGTCAGGTTCAAACTTTAAAGGGCTTGGCATGCAAGAGAGCTGGGGTAAACATGAGTAGAAGAAGCCTTTGACTGGAAGAATACACCAAAATTCAGCCAAAAAACTGAAAGACGACCACAAAAATATCCACCCCTTCTAGAAGGGATTTCATACTACAATGGCCCCAAATTTTGAGTTTGGAGCTTTTGCACTATTTTCTTATGTTGGCACTAAACAAACTGGAAATTAAAAAAGCATTTTTTAAGGTCAAGTGTGTAACCTATTGGCAGAAATGCTATGTAATATTAATTTCTGTGTTTTTATTGGTTTACAAATCACTACCAATTGTGGGATAGCAGATTGATGCCCTCTGGAAGTAAGGGCAATTGTTACCAAGAAATTTAATTAAATGTTAAACCGTAAACGTTTTGCAGGTTACTGTATTGGGGAAGGGGCAGCACGGTGGCTTAGTGGTTAGCACTGTTGCCTCACAGCAAGAAGGTTCCCGGTTCAATTCCCGGCCCGGTGGGTCTTTCTGTGTGGAGTTTGCATGTTCTCCCCGTGCTTGCATGGGTTTCCTCCGGGTACTCCGACTTCCTCCCACAGTCCAAAAACATGCAGGGTAGGTTAATTGATCATTCTAAAATTCTCCCTAGGTGTGAATGTGAGTGTGATTGGTTGTTTGTATGTGGCCCTGGATAGACTGGCGACCTGTCCACGGTGGACCCCTGCCTTTCGCCTGATATGCGTCGGGATAGGCTCCGACAGACCCCCGTGACCCGGAAACGGATAAAGCGGGTACAGATAATGGATGGATGTATTGGGGAAGTTTTCACTATTTTTACCATTTAATTTTGTATCTTGATTACCAATCACATCCAAAGAGGCAGCCATGGATCACATGTCCCCCCCCCCCCCCCCCACCCCTCCCCGCCCCCATCGGACGATCAGACTTCATCGGTTGTCCCTGGGGAACACACTCAACCCCCACCGTACCCCAACATGGTCATCAGGGTGTGATTTTACAAGTAAAAGTGCTATGACTAACAAAATCTTCATATACAATTAATGAGAAACGCCTTCGAGAACCATCTTGATAAGGTTAAAAAGAGACTTTATGACACTGGCTATTTATTTATCCACATGCAGTATAAACTAGATACAAAAATTCACTCTTTTTATTTTTTATATTTTGTTCTGTTATTCTCTTTAGACATTCAAGCTTTCTCAACACAACCAACAAACTTCAGCAGGCCACAAAAACAAAAAAGAGGGTGTGTGTGGATGGGGGCCGTCAGGGACAGATGATAAAAACACTGCGAATAATAAACAGAGACCTCAGACACACAAACTGAAGCTCACACAAACACATGCACACAACCTCTCCTAAATTTCCCAGCCCTGCATTTATGTCAGACCCCTGCTTAAGACACAAGCCACTTAATGGACCATGGCCTCTGTGTGTGTGTGTGTGTGTGTGTGTGTGTGTGTGTGTGTGTGTGTGTGTGTGTGTGTGTGTGTGTGTGTGTGTGTGTGTGTGTTTTCCTGTGTGCAAGTGCTGGACTAAGAGGGTTCACCCTCTACAGCAGAAGCATGAGAAAGACACATCACTACGGTGTAACACACAAAATATAATATACATTAAATCAGAAGCAATCTTTTCACTCATTGCAAATTGTATTCAGAGTTCTTTACAGGTGCATGTATACGGGCATGTGCATAAATGTACACAATAGTGGCAAATACCATCAAATACGATGTGAGACTATTAAGTGTGGAAAAATGTTGGAAGAGATGAATGCCATTCTAACAGTACATCCTCTCCAAAACTGAATAAAATGTGTCAGCAATGGGAGTATAAAATCTCTGAATGAGAGTTTTTTTGGCATCGGAGATATGGAGAGAAATCAATTTCAGGGCCAAGTGTGGTGCCAAGGACATCCAGAAGGGCATAGCTCTGTTGATCTGTTCATATCAATTTGCTCCCTTCTGAAGACAGAGAATGCAATAGTGTTCGGTGCTGCATCTTCAAGAAATATCGCTCAGATAACGGTGCCATAAAACACATCATTTTACAGTCAAACCATCTCAGTCTCAAATGCAGTTGGAGCGGAAGCCATTTTCAAGCAACATAAAGTTTAACATGGCGCTACATCTGCCGAGCCGCTAGCTTCCACACTACGTGGGACTGAGCAATTTCATTAGGGGACATTGGAAAGCATTATGTGACATAACACAGAGCCCCACCCTCCCCATTGGGACTTGATTCTTCCTGATCTTGTGGGTTTCCCTGGAGGAGCAGAGCACACACTGAATTGCACTATCCAGCATGCAGCCTGACAGCTCTGCATCTTTAACGCTGCCATAAGTCACACTTCTGTGACACTCGGTCCCTACATGGATGCAATTATGCAGATGAACAGCTTGCGTGCATCAGCCTTCCACTGCCCAGTTCTGAAAAGTTATAACCAACATTTACAGTGGTAAACATATGAATATCATCTCTGCATTCTGTATATTCATGGTCCATAATAAAGCAGCAATGCACATTACTGCTGGATTCAACATATACCAGCACTTAGATACGGCACTTTTGACCACCCAGCAGTCCTCTCACTGTGGGATACTACACTGTATTCATATTTAATATGTGCATTATACATTGATTGGTATTGAAAATAAACAAATTCAAGAGCTATTGTACACAAATGCATGCAAAACCTGTTTGAAAATACATTACATATTAAACTATATGAGTTGTTTTATGGAAATTAGTCAGCTGAGAGGGGACTTCACCCGTGACTAGATAACTTTCTGAACAAGAACTCCCACCCCAGCACCCCAGCACCCCAGCACCCCCACCCCAGCCCAAAGAAAATCTCCTTTTAAAGTTTGACTAGTTTCTAATGGAGCCTCCCTCCACTGAGCGTCTCAACTACCTAAGTGAGAAGCAACCGGATCAATAATGCACCCTAATTCAGACTGTATAGATTACAGATTGTCAAGGGTACAAGTTAGATTTTTTGCCCTGACCATCTGGGAGCAAATTCCCAATATAAATTAAATGGATCAATGGTAATGGAGGAGTGAAAATTGTATGCAACCATACCACGTACAATTGTGAGTCACCATGGATAACTGGGATAACTATGCTGCGCACAGCCTAACAGAACCAAAATATCTTTACCTGAGACAGAAAACACGTTTCGACAAGTATAAACATGACTTAATAATGCACTATGATAAACATTTTGGGAATCGCTCTTCTGTGTCTGCTGATACTACATGACAGTATCACATGAAAGAAGAATAAATGTCAATCCTGGCTTTGTTTGGGAGCGGACCAGGTCGCGAGATCCCCAAAGATGGTTCAACTAAACATGTGAAGTGTTGACATTGGTGAGATGGGAAAAGACAAAATTTCAATTAAAATTTTGAGGGAATCAATTTGTTTGCTTTCATTACTTGGTTAATGTGTTGAAGCTTCTACTTAAAAAAAAAAAAAATCCTATGGCATTCTGTGCTGTGATAATAGAGCCGTGCAGGCGGGGAGGGCCGGTTGCTTGGGCTGAGTGCTTTTTACATGGCTCACCCTCTGCTTCTAAACACAGCACTCAGTGTGTCTTCCCGCCCATCTTTGAGTCTCTTTTGGTGGGGTGTGCTGGTAATGAGGCCCTCCTGTAGCGATGCGCAACGCTCCTCTGTTGATGCAGAAAAGCGCACCCCCGCCATGCCCTGACATTCTGACAGATATGAGCCGTGGAAAACATATGGCCAACGTGGCAACGCCTCAGACGCCCTCCAAAATGTCTTAAGCGCTCAGGCACAATGAGTGGTAAAAAGAGATCGAGTCCGACATGTAGAAGACACAAGTCACCACATTTTCTCCTGAAATGCAACAGATAAACCAGAAAAAAAAAAGATTAAAGCATATAGGAGTCAATAAATCATCTAAATCCAACTGCACAGAGAAAACCTTTCGGTTTAGCATGGCAGGTGCAGAGAAGACAACATATCTGGATTTACTGCAACAGGTTTTAGTGAGCAATCTGTGTTTTTTGAACATACATTTGAAACTTGGACTTGGACTTTGTTCCTATAGTCTATAGGACTAGTTGGATTAGTTGTTGGGTTTCCTTTTATATGCATCACGATATAGAATAACATGTTAGAGAGATAGATTAGAAACAGAAAGAGATGTCACTGACTGAGTGTAGTGAGTGATGGTTTGTTTGGCCACAAAGTGGCTGCTCGCTCCCTGTCAAGCGTCAGTGTCGTTAGCCTCCAGAAGCGGAGGTCCACAGCGACTTGATGTGATTTTAGATAAGGCGCCCATTCAACCATGGCCTCAACATGGCCTGCCTCCAGCCCAGACTCCTCCGCTACTGTCCTTCCCTTTCTTTTGTCTGGCGCGTTATCTCTGAGCATCTAGACACCTCCCAGGACGCATGCTTCGCCTCAGCTGACCCGGGTCCCTCTCAGCTCCTCTACCCTCTCTATGCTGCGTCATCAGCTGGCTCAGTGGATATGAAGGGCTTCTGAAAAGTACAGAGTGATACAAGGGAGTTGTTTTCCTCACTCTCATTCAAGCCGTTCACTGGAAGGCTTAGAAAAAGCTGCTCAGCAATCCTTGTGTGAGAGGCTGAAATGATCGCCATGCAAAACCAGCAAAAATTCATCAGACACCCTCAAGGGTTGACTTTTACTGTGTGGCAGCCTCCACCAATTATTGTATAATCTAGGCCCAGCTTTGGAGAAACAAAAATAACAAGTGAAAGTTCTTCAAGCACGTTTTCATGCAAAGAGGAAGATGAATGAGAACAATAGGAAAGCCAAAAGGCAATTACAAAGTGGTTGAGCTCGAGTACGTACTGATCTTCTGGTGGCTGACCACCTGTGTGGCTGAGTTCTGCAGCTAAGACAGTCAGTTCAGGAAACCACAGGCCGTGTGTCTAACCTTCCTGCTTGGCATCCTCATTGCCCAACAGTTGGAGTGCATTAATATTAAGGCTAATGCAAAGCCCTTTAACCCCTATGTGCTGCAGGAGAAGGCAAGGGTTGCGGTAATTTATCCTCCCTACACACAAAGCCAGAGCTTCACAATCATGACTGATCTCTATTAAATTACATGGATTGAATCAGAGATCCTTAATTAGGCCCCAATAAAGGTGTCATGTGGCTTTTTAAACCTCTGAGCATGCCATGATTGGATAAAAATGTGAAAACATACTAAATGAAATTGGTTTACTGCTGAGCGTGCGCTCTATGACTCTGGAGTGAAGCAGCAAAGCAGGGGGGGAAAATGAGGCGAAATAAGTAAGAGAGACAGACACAGATGCAGAGAAAGAGCAAGAGGGGAGTCTCAGGGTGAGTCACACCTCTTTGCCTCAGAAAAGCTCTTAAATTCCATGTGTGACCTGAGGGAGAGAGCTTTAAAGACTCGGTCTAAGATGCTACGATACAGAATCTGACTGTTGCAAACTTGTGAGCTAATACAGTTTGCCATAATCCACACTGAAGAGTGCTAAAAGTACGGCACGAGACTCTTAGAGGAAAGATAGTCTTGCATGTGTGTTTATAACAGCCTCACTCGAGAATGTGTCAGAGCTATGTTGAGCCACAGCACAACCGTTTCGCAATAAAGGTTCATTAATTGTGAAATTACTACATCTGTGGGCTGCACGATCGTTACATAGGCGTCTGCCTTTTAAAACTGTAGCATTCTTATATTTTTCATAATGTGAAACCATAGCGCGTGCTTAAATGAAGTAAAACTGCTATGCTTTCAAGGCTCCATAAATAGACATGCATGCATTTTCTGCTGCAAAATGCAAAGTGTCGACGTTCTGTACTATTAAATTAAAAAAACATAAAGAGTTGAAAGGGTAGATTGTGGCATTAGACTGCAGAAAGTCATGGCAGAGAACCAAAAATAAAGGCCTGTCTGACACCTTATTGTGAAAAGACTTTTAAATTGCCAACCGAACTATCAGTTGTAGTCGGCTGAAGTAAGGCATAGAAAAATAAAACATGATTACTCTAAGATATTAATTAATTCATGGTTACAGGTTGGCATTACGTCATGTGAATGATTCCTCATGCAAAACAACATACAAAGAAAAATATTAAAATACCATAATCCCTGCTCCTTTCTCGCAACACTGCATTTTGTGCATTTATACAGATTCGTTGGTTTGATGTTTCCCTGCGAGGCTGGACTGGCATATGTTGTATGTGCACGCAGAACACGGGCCGACAAATACACACTTGTAAACACTAAAGCAAACACATCTGGGACCTGACAAGCGTAACATAATGGTTCCCTGCTCTCCTGGACCCTTGCATCTCCTAATGTCAGGATGACCAAAAGCTTTTAAGTGCTTTAAACCCATAATAATCCAAATGCTTTGTCTCCCCCCTGTGAGCTCTGTGTATGTCAGTATTAAAATGGAATGCAATTGAAATAAAAGCAAAGATGGGAGACTTTTAGACATTTTGGGAGATGCTGGGGATTTGACATCTAAAGGCATTAACAAGGGAAGAAAAAATAAAGAGGCTCCCAAGATGTGTCACATGGTGACAGGGAAAGTAGGAGAAAGGCAATTGTAAGACTGAAAACACGCACAGGGGCACAGCGCATACTGGGCTTCTTATTTTGCCCCCCTTTCCTTGTGCACATTTTCTTTTTATGTTGTTTGTGATGTTTTTATTTTTGAAAACATGGGATTGAAAAAGAAGAAAAAACAAAATATTGCAGATCCATGGCCACAATGCAAAGCGAAGAATTCTAAGAACACAAACAAAAAAACAGCCCCCAACCACCGTCCCACTCACCACTAATCCTCTCATGCCCTAATTGTGGGTGCAGTCACCCCAGATTCACTTCTGCAGGGAGACAGAAGAAAGAGAGTGTTGGCTTTGGCTGAAAACAGACCTCCCTGCCTTCCCTTCAATAAGACTCTTCTGCCAGAGGACCCCAGAACGGTAGGTGGTACTCTCTCTCCATTACATTTCACTTTTATCTCACTTCGCCTTTGCCTCTCCATCTTCTTGTCATTTCTAGCTCTCCTTTCCACTCCTTCGACTCTAAACCGCCTTAGGTGATTATGGATTGTGATGGTGGTGGGTGGAGAAGGCGAATCCCTGTCTTTGTTTCCTTAAAATAGGTTGAATATACTATTACCCAACACAGTGGAGAATCTCAGTGAGATAGTTAATATGTGTGGGTGGGACAACAAAACAGCGCTGGGGTCATAATGGCACTGTACCGAAGACCGAAAATGACCAGGTGTTAGTGCTCAAAGGTTTACAAAATAAGTTGTGTAAAAATGAACAAAACAGAATGATTTCAAAACTATTTAAGCTTGTTTCAAAACAGTACAGAGACATAACTAAATTATGTATAAAATTATCGCATATGAATTTTTCATAACTGGATAAATTTCCTTTCAGGGATTAATAAAGTATTTTTGAATTGAATTGCATTGTATTGAATTTAACTAAGTTTTTTTTTTTTCTTTACATTTATGGTCATTTATGTTCATTTGCTGTCGTCAAATCATTTTGAAAATGTGGAACAAGGGCAGCAAAAGACTGGAAAACTTGTATTATTGTTTCTGCTGGAACATGAAAGCACTAAATGCATTATTTGGCAACAGGTCTGTGAAATGTTTGGGATTAAAAAGAAGCTTTAAAATATAAAGAAAGGGAAGGGTTCACTTCTTTGTGGGCAAATCTTTTAATTCAAATGCAAACACACAGTTCTGTTCCGGAAAATTGTGCATAGGCTGAAAACGGTGTTCAAAAAACATTTATTCTGTTTAAAAATCCAATTTAAACCTCTGCTTTTCATCCAGCTGTGTTTCAAACCTGCTCCATCCTGTCCGAGGCGGTGGGAGACTGGGGCCTATAGGCGGGGAACACCCCGGACAGGCTGCCACTCCCATCACACTTCTACACACAGTTTTCACCCACCAAACGCACGTTTTGGACTACAGCAGCCAAAGGCATCAGCTGCATCAAATGCATCAGATCAACAGGATATGCTGATTATCATTTAGCTGAACACAACTCCACTCCACAGGCCTCAGAAGAATGATGGAGAGAGGAGTCAGTGACTGGTGGCTGGCTGTGTTTTGTCTGAACAGTGCTGCTACTGTCGGGAGGTCTGAGTCGGAATAGAGTCATGCCAAGCATTACAGCATCCCTCTATTTCCCTGTCTGTCTGGCTTTCTGTCTTTTCATCCTTCACTGTGTCAATATGTCTGTCTCCTACTTTCTTCCTCTCCAGGGCGCACATTAGGTGCTGGTGCTGCACATTTTGATGCTTGGCTGTCACTGTCTCATTGTCTGGTGACATAAAGCGCAGTAAAGCAGTGAGCACTGATGAAGTGAAGGGGGTTTAAACCTGTGCTCACAGGCACATTTCTCGCCTTTCAACTATTGTCATTGTCCCGCTGTGAAAATATAGCCAAACCAAACGCAAAATAATGAACAGAGAAAGCGCGGAGAGACACCCTCCTCCGCTGCGGTTCTTGCTGCATTATTCTGTTAGAGGCGTGATTAGACGGAGAGGCTAATTTACAAGCTGACCTGTCTCCATAACTCTTCTCATCTCCAAGTTTTAGGAAGCAGAAATTATAAGGATATTTGACCTCACAGAATGATGAAAAATGTAAAATATGAGATATTTCCCCACCACACACTCACACAAACAAACTTCATTCATACACAGTAGATATACATACACAAGTGTGAGTGTGTGTGTAAACTGTATAAATATAAATATACTGTGAAGAACTGTTTATAGAACGAAAAGAATGAAGAATCATCTTCCTCTTATTTCTTCTCTTCCCTCATCATTCAAGCTGCAGAATAAACATTTCAGGATATGAATTACGGCTGCCATTATAATAAGTGGAAAAAGACTACAAGAACAAAATCACACTATATTGTCAAGTGTTGTATTATTTTGGAAGCTGTCTCCTTCAAAGACTTTTAATTGTGCCGGTGTTTAAAAAAATTCTGGTAATCTTCAAACTATTTTTCTTACCTCATTTTGTAGAAGACACAGATTTAAATTAATGTAATCTGCAATGGTCCTCACCTTCCCTATACAGTGAGCTCTTCTTAAATGTGCATTAAAAAAAAAGATCTGAATGATTTATCAATTGTCTTTTATTTGAATTGATTAATTCACTAATGAAAAATTAATACTTGGCTGTCCTGCACATTCAAACTGCTCCATCCTCTCCCATCTTTAATGAAGCAGTTAGAGCAGTGTGGGTTTTGTCTTGAGTGAAGTACTCACTAAGGAAGTGGGCGGAGGTGAGGGGGCCTGAGGCATCTATCTAATAAATATATAATGATGATGATATTTCATCAAAATCAACAGTCTATCCTTCAGATTGAGACAGGAGAGAAGTATCCCAGGTGTTTCATGGTGTGTGTGCCACTACTCTAAGGATCAGCTCTCTAAGTGCTCGTGTAACAAGGGGAAAAAAAGAAGAAAGCAAAAGCATCAAATAGGCTTAAAGGGAAAGATGAAAACAAACAGTGGAAGTCAGCCAGATGGATGAAGGGCAAAGGTCAACCAAATGAGGAGGCTATGAACCACAATGCTCTGTGAATGAATGGCCTTAATGCAGAAGGAGCGCAGCAAGCCGGGTTGCTGCACTTTCTTTGTTGCCTAATGACGAGAAGTGCAAAGGGTCAGTCCTGCCATTTGACGTTTTTACACATTTAATGGTGCCACATGGCAACTTATCATCCGCTGTACTTCCTGTACTGGGAAGCTCAGTTGGGGCGAAGAAATGGGACAGAATGTGTGCCAGTGTGTGTGTGTGTCTGTCAGTGTGTGAGTTTTTGCACACTTATGTCGTGCCTGTTCTTTGCCGGTTAGTCACCCAGCTCTCTGGCAGCCATCCAGGACCTATTTTCTCCTTGTCTTTACATAACAGCAAACAATATCACTGAAACTGTGTGTCCTGTCCTGTTTTTTTTTTTCTTCTTCTTCTTCCTCCTCCACCTCCGCCTCTTCTTGTTCCTCTGCCACTTGCCGGTGTTCCTTGCCCCACCTTCCTGCGTGTGTGTGGGACTTTTTATAAAATCTCTCAGTGTTTTCCTCTATGCAGCAGCGCTGCTGCATCGCCCATGGGATCGTGATGCACCCAGTTAGGAACAGTTGCTGCCCGACCACACCCAAAGCACACTGTGGTACAGCACATTTGATAGAATGGCACGGAGCACTGTGTGGGAGGGGAACCTGCGATTAACTAAAATGTCCCCAAGGACTTCCTAAAGGCCCTGGATCAGTTATCCGTTACACCATATGCCTACAGGACAGCACCCTACTGGGCACCAGGGATGCATGAGCTGAAAATAGGGATGGACAGTCGCAATCCTTACCGTGCTGGCCAACATACAGCGATCCAGCACAAGAAGAACACTTTGATGAGGTGGCAGAGACGGTACAAGAGGGGGTGGAGAAAAGAGGTGTCCGAAAATAGAAAATCAAAAAGAAAGGGGAGAAAAACTGGGGAGATCTTACCACGTTGATAGGGATGATACATAGGAATGAGAGTAAGGCAGTGTGTCCGAGTGTTGTGAGTGTCATGGTGTGTGTAGGAGAGCGGCGGGCACGGTTTAATGTCTGGATTGCTCAGTGACTCCGGTGTGAATAATACGTTGGGTCTACTCTGTGTGAGTAAGAAAGAGCCAGCATAGTCAAGAGCAGGGCCGGTCGTCGGCGTGTGTCAGCGGCGGAGGGCGCGCTCAGCTGCGTCTACGGCGTGCTCCGTGACAGCCAGCCTGCATGCTGCTCACCGGTGCAGAAGCGCTAATTGAATTAAGTCTTTATTATCAGGCTGCAGAGGCAGCACTTCTCGCCATCTCGGCCCGCTTGGCTGACACTTTCTCCTTGAACACCTGCTTGACATCAACTTCCTCTTCTATTTATTTATCCCTTCTCTCCTGTGGCCAGCTATTGGCTGCATTCCTCACACAACCTCCACCTCGTTCTGTGAACTGGCTTACCGAGCATGACTATAAGCATCCTTATTTTTCATGCCGCTTTTCTGTTTTGCAAGATACCTTTGAACTTGCATGGTCCGGATTGGATATCTTTACCAGAGCCCAGCACGTCAGCGCCAGTAATCATCCAAAAAGAACACATCATAAACGCATTAGTTCGTTGGTCTGATCCTGCCTGTCTTGGCCTTTAGCAGTATCCACTTTTAGTGTAGCGGGAGTAAAGGCGATAAAGTTAGATAATGTTCTATGTTCTATTGAATGGTCTCTAGTGGGCAAGCTGGCCAGTGTAATATACAGCAGCTGGGATGTGAACTAACATATATCTAGTCCCCTGTCCATTTCTACCAGCCTCAGGCTCAGGCTGCTTCCCTGGACTCAGATTGGGCATTACTTTAGAGGACAGACAAACATGAGGCACTATTAAGTTGGCTTGCAGTCTGAGGCCCTTGGACTTGGCACAGCACTAGCTGTAATCTATTGACCGTTTGCATTCTCCCTCCCATGCCCCAAACCACAGGACTTTTCTCTATCTGTCAGTTGAATCCATTGCTCACCTCCCTCCTCCACTATCTGCTGTTTACCCACTCTATTTTTCTCTTTTTTCCTCTCTCTCGTATGTCAGCTCAATCCTCCTCCATTCCATCTCACTCTTGCACTTTTGTCTATTTGCGTAAATCCGTTGCCCCCCTCGCTCCCGCTCTTCCTCACCTTATCCATCACCATCCTTCCCATCTCCATCTTGTCTGTTCACTTCTCTTATCGACATGTTTCCATTTTCTAAACTGCTCCTGCTCAATCAAATTCCATCTGCCTTCAATTACCATTTTTCATTTTCCCTTTCATTCACTCTTACACCGTGCCGCCTGGCTTCACCTCACTCCTGTCCTCTCTGCTTTCGCTGGTGTGCTTTTTTTCTGCCCAGCCCACATGGCCCCAGGTGGGCATAGCTGTCCTTGTCACGCTTGTTGACTGGGCGGAAACAGCGGGGTACAGTGTCCTTCAGGAAACTGACACAATGGGGTAACCGAATGTCCCTATTCAACAAACTAAAGTTTGACTCAGGATAAAAACAACAGAAAAGAAAGAAATGAAGGCAACAATGCTACTGATACTTTCTAAACACCTTTTAAACATTTACTTCATGTGATGCATTTTTTTTTAATTCAGTGTGGTTTTATCAAATGCCACTACATCCCTCTTGCCTTTGTTTTTGTTTGTATCCCTCTTTCCTCCTGCTGTCCCTTCGCCGTCTCTCTCTTTTCTGCAACTCCTGTCCTTTCCCCCTCTCCTCTGAAACTCTGCCAGCGAGCAAGTGCCACAAGGCATTAGGACCAAACACTATCAGACACCCCTCTCACGCGCAACTTAAACATCGCTTCGCCACCCCCACTCACTCCCATGTATACACACGCATGCACAGAGTCCAGCACTTCTTCACACCATTTGCCAGACTTGGTGACAGAAACACAGTTTACACATAAGGCTTGGGGGAGGTTTTATTCTCAGTGGCAGACTTACTCCTGCACTACCTCTCTCTGATTAAAAAAAAAAAAAAAAAAGCATTGAGACAGAATACACAAGTAGTCTGATTTTAATTCAAAACACACACATGCGCCATCTGTATACATTCATAAGTACCTCCATATGTTCAGGCACAATGTGGTTTTCAAATGCATAGCCACTGTCTCTCAAGCTCTCACTGTGTGCTCACACAAGTGCATTTATAAATGTGTACACTTGCATAAGCACAAACTCCTCTATAAAGAAAACACACACACATACTCACACACACATAAGTTATCCACAAACTCACAGGCCTCATACACAATAGCAAACATACAGTCATTAGTAGATTTCAGGCTGCCTCTTAGTTCTGCGCCACTCTGTTGTCGGTGTACGCGTGCCTCTGGGGTGGTGCCACTGCTGTAGGTTTTAATAAAAGCATTGTCTTTGGAAGCTGTCTAAAGGGACCTGGTTTCATTTTGGAGCACCGCTGCCGCTGTTGCTGCCGATGTTGCTGCTGCTGTTGCCGTGGATGTGGGAGGAGAGAGGGCTATTGTGCGGGGACATGGGGGCGGCGAGGTTCAGTGTCATTGCCTGGCTCTCCAAGGACCGGAGCTTATTGTTTAATAGTTTCAATATAAAATGTGCATTGCGCGCGTGAGTGAAAGGCTGCGTTCTGTGGACATGCACAGCAAGCACGTGTGTTAATTAGCACAGCTGACACATCCGAGTAGCACAACTTGCCAGTATTTACAGCACATTTATCGTATACATTTATCCAGTAAATAGATTACATAAACAGACACACACCGACACGTAACAGTCATACAGCGGAAGGGCTCTCTCTGATGTGGTCGGAGATAGGTCTCACTTAGTCAGTCCCATTAAACAAACAGCGGAGACAAGACACACTAATGTGCAACTGCTCCACTATGAAACCATATGATGGCTGTGGGATGCTCAGTATAATGAGCTATAGCTATACGACACACAGGTGACCATTAGGTCTTTGGGCTGACCAATCTGTGACACCATTCAGTCAACAGTTACTCCATCTGTCAGCATTCAAAGACTTTGGAAAATGCCCCACAAGAGGACATTTGTGTCATTTATGATGGACTATGAAAGTCTGCTCTCAACAGGAGCGCAATGCTTCGCCTATGATGAGGTCAAATCTAATGTTAATGTCTAGATTTGAAAGCACAATTCTTCGCCTCCTTCCACGCTTCTCCCACAGGTATCTTCAGATCCCATCAGCCGAAGCAATATGGACACATCTTTAAAGAGGCAAACAGAAAGAATGAGTATGGCTATCTAGAAAGCTGCAGTAAAGGAAAATCCTAATTGTGCCTTTAAGTGGGTTCCCTCCTGTGGATCGGAGGTGCAAGGTAACGGCCATCTTAAATCACAGCCTGGCTGTGGCCTTCATTAGAGCCATAATGCCAGGCTCTCCCTTTAATGGAAATGGAAGCCAGCAAGGCTGTGGGAGTAAATTAAAGTGTAAGGCCCGAGTAGGGAAAGATTTCCCCGGCTCTGACAGGTGCGGCCTGAATTAGCTGTAGTGCTGTCTGAGCAGTCAGTGGGAGAACACTGGTATTGATTTTAAGCAATGTTGCACTTCCTATCTGAAAGGGAATGTGTATTACTAGAGCTAAGCACATCAATCACTCAGCATTCCAGCACTCTCCCCTGGCAAGCCTCAGATTTTGAAATGATAAACAAACAGAATCCGACCATAACAAAAAAAGAGCGCTGGCTGTGCTGTTCGTCTATGAGCTTTGCTTATGCGCATCGGCACGAAACTCATGAAATACACCTGTGTGCGCGTGCAGTCGGTCCACTTTATCTTCTGTCCTTTGTGTCGACAGGATGCCATCCTTATTCTGGGCATGTCCTGCATCGCATGTCACCTTGGTCAAACAGCTGGCGTCAGCTCCTTGAGCTCTGGCTGTGGCCCACTCCCATGTTTATGACCTGCGTGTGTCAGGGTTGTTACATGCATGCAGCGCAGCCATGCAGCGCTGTGCCCCTCCGTGTATGACTCCTTTGCTTATCTCTGCTTCCCATCACACCCCGCTGACCCAGTCTAGAGGCGCTGGCTGGGGGAAAATTAGCCTTTTTAGCCTTCTCCCCAAAGGGGTCAGCCCACAAACAGACATGCAAACAGCACATCTGCAGTCAGACACACACCCACCAACCTCCGCCACAGCAACACGCCAGCGTGCACCTTCAGATGTACAATGACAAATGATAAGACAGCACTTAACCACAGGTGTCCCATGTATGACCTCTCACACGTGACCTTGAACTGAAGGCTTTTCATGCGGAGGCCAGCCATCAATCAGCTCCCATCAATCACACACACATACATGTACCACATCCTTTCACCTCCTTACAACCTTTTCTGGCCTCAACATCCATCACTATGCCCTTTCCTTTCACTGACATCTGGGAAAATACAAACACTTCACAACCTTTCTCCTGGACTGTACAGTTTGGAAACAGATACACACACACACACACACACACACACACACACACACACACACACACACACACACACACACACACACACACACACACACACACACACACACACACACATCTCTTGCCTTTCATTGAAGACTCTGTTATAACATGTAATGTGCTGCAGTGTTGTCAGGTGTTTTATTGTGTCTGTAGGGGCACTCTTGGAGATTCTCCCTGGTGACACATCTGAGATATCAACACTTGTACTGAGACGTGAGCAACATTAGCCAGCTGGGAGTTGACCACTGCATAGCAGGCTAGCGGTGGTGACAGACTGTAGCCAGGAGCATCCTGAGACGCGTTTGACTAGAAAGTCACTGGATCAAAAATCTCTCACGTCTCACACATTTTAAGGCTGTCTTGTGGCAGAGAATGTCAGGATTTGTAACATCCATAATACTCCGGTTTTGACAAGTGTCACAGTACTACTGGCACTTGTCTAAGAAAGCGCTGTCGGTGGTCTTTACCTCTGTTTTAAATGCAATTCCTTAAGCTCATTTACCAGACTACAGCAAGATAACACACACATCTTGGAGAGAATAATAAGGGTGACTCCAACTCAAACGGCACAGCCTACATTTGATGGTTGCTTAAGCTCAGCATTGGATTCAGTTGAGGAGCAGGTGGATGAGAAGGACAGGGCATAAATAAATAAAACCAAAATGAAAAAAAAAGAAAAACATTTAAAAAAAGGCAATGAGCATAAAGCTCTTTCAGACTGTAATTACACCAGAGGGCATATTCTAATTGGCAGTGTCTTTATGCAGAATTATTATCAATGCCACCGAGGAAGAGAAAAAGGATGAAGTGAGCAGTGGCTTCTATGTCAGTGAGCCCGGGGTCCATTTACACATAGGCGAGGGCTGCGAATAATGCCAACATAGCCATCCCAGCTCACAGAAAATGAAGAAAAGGGCTTTTTTTTTTTTTTTTTCCAAATGTATGAACTTGTACATTTTAGCAAAGGAAGGTTGTGTGAACAGGATGTTTGCTGTAGTGATGAAACGAATGGGCAGTCTGACTGTGCAGCAGAAACGTTCGAGGCAGCCCAAGAGAGGCTGTGAATACTGAAGCTGTCCAGTGCTATCAAATGTCACGCAGTATTATCACAAAGTCACAAACATTATTTATTGTCACCATATGCTGAATAATCACGGTCACCGCTGCCACAAACACATTAATTTGAGTTAAAACTAGACAAAAAGCCAAGCAGGACATGCCTGTCATCTAAATGCATCTGCGTAAACTAACAAACGCATTAAATGCAAAGCTGGAACCTCAACTCTTTTCCAAATACCACAACAGCTCTTGGCATTTCGGTTCTTATGTGGGTGTAATGTCTGACCTGACTATTGAGTGTTGGATATGTATTAGCACATGATTCAGAGGAGATGGTGTGCTGCTGCATCTCATGTTCACTGGCATGCTAAAAAGTAGTTGTGAACGTTTGTGAACTTTTCTTTTATCCACCCTGAATCTGAGAGAGATGGGAACATACTAAAAAAAACAAAAAACAACAGACCACTGTATCACCAGATGTGGTCATTTTAGCCCCTTAAATGTAATGCGTGTAAGACCATTAATCTTAAATAAACATATGTTTTAAAATAGGACGGGAAAGTAATTGTCTTACCTTGTTTTAGGGGATGTCGTTAGCCATTCTTCATGCTTTTCAAATGTTATCAAGTAAGCCGCGATCTCCTGTGAAAAAGGGAGGAGAGGGGAGAGGAAAGGATTGAGGCTTAGATATGTCATCTTTAATCACTGTTCTCTTGTGTTTGTAATACATTTGTGAGACTGCTTCATTGATATTCAGACAGTCTAACCAGCAGCACAAACACGGTGAAGATGGAAACGGGGCCGGTGCTGGGGAGCTCAGGCAGGTAAAGGCACCCTGGTAGAAGTAAAATGAAAGACAGAAGTGGGATGCAGCTGAGGTCAGACCATCTTCTGAGACCATCTTTGTTATGAAAGCTTTGATCAAGTTCCCATCTGAGAACATCAAGGTGCTCTCAGGAAGATTGAGGTCTCTGTGTTTGAGAGCGTGTAGCTTTAACATTTTAGGTCCGATCCTCCCCCAAATCCCTTTGATCTGCCCTTGACACTCTCTTATGGATCAATCCACTCTTTAACCTTTGAGTAATTATTTCACACAAGTCACCCAATATTGACATGCGTGTGTATTGCTTCCTTAGAAAAGGTTGTAAATCCTTTGGAGTCAGTTCCATACAAAGAGATGCTATAGAAACTGAAATACTGAAATTAGAGAGGGGAAAGAAATAATAAAAAACAACAACTGCCACTGGCATAAATAGAGATACTTCAAACACTTTCATGTCTCCCAAGCTCACCCAGCCTGCTGCATCTGTCTGAGTGTCAGGGGGAAAAAGCTAGACCGTACCCATCCATTTTCTCAACAAACAAATGGGCAGAAATAAAAGACTTTGGATACTGGTAGACAACAAAATTATTACCAGCAACAGACAGCAATTCACTCATAACAGGGACATTCATCAGACTATACTTACAGAGATCAAGACATTCCAACATACTTGATACCATCTTTTACTAAATTATTGTCACCTTATTTTCTGTGGGTCTCACCACATATTTGAGTGTCAACAATAACAGTCCATTTTTGTTTATATGTGGCCTAGTTTACTTTTCGAGGCTTTAACAGGTCAGGTGACGGCAAAAAATAAAATAAAATCTTTTACCTGAGGGCGTGTTTGATTGGCTCCAGTGACTACAAAATCAAAAGCCCTGACATAACATAATCCTGGAATTTCATTTAGGGCTGCGTAAGTCTGAAATATGTCTGTCATAGAGCTGTTCAAACGTACAGGGAACTGTAATGCCACTGACCCAAATCAGAGAGCTATTCACCCTCCGCCTGTTTATATTTATCCAACAAAATACTATTCTGCAAGTGGGTAGTATGAAGTTGTATCACAGGTTCTGAAAGCAGCATACCCTGAGAAACAGGAAAGGGAAGTGGACTGCGTCTGACTCCTCCCCCTAAAAAAGGCTGCTATGACCAGAGCTGCAACGACATGGTTGAAAAACGAACTGCTGGTGTGTTTCGTTGTCATACATTTGACCAAAGAATGACACAAACTTCTCATTAAGACGTGAAGAAGTAGCGATTGCATCAATAAAATAAATAAAAAAATAATAAACCTCAACCTTAAAATAACAATGGCTGCCTCATCTCCTCAAAGGCCGCTTGGCTTTCAATCTCCAAAGGTAAAGATCAGGCACCAACCACCTAACGTCCGCAAAACCGGTCTTCAGAAACCAGTGGGTCATGTGACCTAATACTTCGTCTATCGTTTTATATTGTCTATGGTTAAAATCCAAATTTGTACAGCAGAAATAATTGTGTTCATAGGTAAGCTGTATTAAAGCAGTATTATAGGTGAAGCTGCTTCAAATGACAGTGAAGAGTCGTCACCACTGCCTAACGTAACGCGCACCGTCACCTCTGTCCCATTCATTCCTTACACATCATTTTCCCAACGAAAGCCAAGGCCGTAACAGCCAAATGGGAAACTCAAAGTTTCCAAAAAGTCAGCAAAAGATGTAACGGTGAGTATACTTATCTCTTATGCAAGATTTATGGAAAAAAGACATGTCTATATAGGTTTGCTAAGTGAGATTTTAGAAAAAGTGCAAAGCAATCACAATAACTGAGCTAATTGATTTTTATCATCTTAAGACTCTTTCCCGCCTCCATTTCTCTACTTCTGAGTATGCACCGTGGCAAGAAGGCGCCCACTGGCTCATCAAGTCTGTGTCACGAGTGTGACCTGGCACAGACACAGCACACTGGCGATAGCCCACAGGGATGCTGCAGGGAGTTGCAGTTAGAGGGGTTCCCGGGCTGGCAGGGGTCCCAAAAGGAAGGGGATGGTAGCATGACTGGCACCGCCAGCTCCAGGTGCAAGCTGGGAGATAATGCTGTGTTGATTAACTTCCTGTTCTTCTGCCATAACGACCGGAGGCACTAAAGCCAAGATGGAGTCTTGAATTAAGAAAAAGATAGAAAGGGGTTTGGCTGACGCAAAGAGTTCAGGGATGCTTCTCTGCTTAAAAAATAAAAATTAAATAAAATTAAAAAAAAAAAGTTATATAACAGATATAACAAATAGGACAATGAAAAGTGTTTCAGTAGCCACCATCCAGAAGTTTGTTCACTGTATTAAAAAATTAAAACATTGAGGATACGAGGTTCAAAGAGACAATAGGACTGCTTACATACAAGTAAAATAAATTCAACAATCAGTGATTAATTGAATCCCTGCTATTCTGTGTTAATTTTGAAAGAAATAAATGGGAGCGAGTCGCTCCTTCAGTGACCTCTGTGACTGTTTGCAGACAGCCCCTCCATCACTCTTGTCTTTAAAATCCAGCCACAGACCCTGCCTCAGTGGAGAAGGATGAAATAGAGGGCCACATGGTCTCGTATTTAGAGAAATTTAGACAAAACGAGAAAAAAAGGGTGCCTGTACCTCTGGCTCGTTGCTCACCCCTCCCTCTCTGAACAGATGCCAGGGATTATTCCAACCCCCGACCAGCCATAAAGGTGCAATAATTATATGGTGAGGAAACAAACAAAAACAGACGCGCAGTCATTAAACAGCTGCAAGGAGACAAAGTTTGCATGGGCGGCATTATGGGAGGCTAGCACACGTTCAGGTTGAGCAAACACGCTTGAGGGTTAGTGGTAGAGGTGGGGAGGGGGAAGTGCGTAATCGGTGTTCTGAAGGCCGATGGTGCATCAAAGTCAAGCCAGCTGCCGTCAACGGGCTCTGGACTCTATCTGCTGACCTCACTGCCTCTGGCCTGCTCTCTGTAACTAGGAAAATATTCTGAAGAGGCTCCCAGGGCTTCTACATCTCTCTCCCTCAAAGTCACCATCCACCTCATGCGAGGTTTTTGCACTTCACTCAGTTATGCATCATCCTCCCCACTGACATGATCCTTGCTAAGGTTTTATCTCCAGATGTTCTTGAAATATGCTGTACGGGTAAGTGCTCTGTTGTGCAAAACTCGCATTAAAGCAAACTCCCATCCAAGCCTGATCTAAATAAACAGTAATCAGCATAAGCTGGCAGTGAAGAGGAGAGCGAGTATGAGCAACACCTTCTCTAACTGAAGGTTAGAGACTGAACATTAAAGAGTTTAAAAAAAAAAAAAAAAAGAGGAGAAAAAAACCGACTCTGAGCCGTTTGTCGTAACCTCGCCATCTCATTTGTTTCTTTTGTCTCAGTAAAAGTTACGACACACTGTTAGCAGAGGGGGCCGCCACCAAACATGACGGATCAGTTTCAAAGCTGATGGAGGGAGGCGAGAGCTTTTTTGTGCGTTTCTGTCTACCATGTTACAATCACAAGTCATGATTACCGGTTACCTGTCTGTGCATGGCACGTTATTAACATGCTCTTCAGGGGCTGTCACTCCTGTACTCATCAGTGTGTTTCCTCTTTGGTCCCCATCTCTCATAGCCTCCACATACCCTCACCTGGCTCACTTATGTCTTTTTTTTTTCTCTCTCCCTCGTAACAGCTGAGGTGAAAAGGAAAGCCACCATGAGAAGATTTTCATTTTGAGATGACTGGCTTTCACTGTCTCGCTTTTCAAATGATATTTCCATTCTGAAGGTACAACATTTTCTCCAGAGAGAATCATCTCTCGAAAAGTCTATCTATTTGAAATCAGAAATGACACTAACATATTCATCCCATTTTATGTCTTTGCATGAAGACACAGAGATGTGGGAGCAGTAGCAGTCAACTTTCAGAATAATAAACACTATTAACCCCCTAACAAAAAACAAAAAAAAAAAACAGAAAAAGGTGCCTCAATTATAATGATGATTCCAGCAGAAACTGTTTGCTGGGCTGAGCTGAATAGATTTCTGAAAACCTGTGCAAGTTCACGTTCCACAACAATCAAACATGACACCTTTGTATGATGGACATCTTCCGCTGCAGATTCACTGTCCGCGGGCGATCGGGCGATCAGTGGTTTTAGTGTACTGTTCTGATTCTCCCCCTCACCAACCCAGACTTATGGGAGAAAAGAGAGGTGTTGAGAGAAGCACTGCTGCACACCACTTTTGAAACAACTGTCGCCGTGTCATTAGATGGAGAGATAGGAGTCTTTTGGCATTATCTCAGGACAGATCAGACATCTCTCTCTAAACACCATCCATAACATCTCTGGTCTTCTGCAATTTGTGCATTTGAGCTGACACAAAATAAGCATTGAGGATGACGCAAAGATGCGTCGTTGTATGTGTCAGTCACCCACTATTGCATCACTGTCTGAGAATGTCGCTGTAGATTGAAAATCCCAATCTATTAGAAAGTGTGTAAAAATAGAATAATGATTTGGTCGTCGTGAGGTCAGCCAAAAGCGTAATCCTGCACAACACTCATACAAACACACGCACACAAAAGAAAGAAAGAAAAAAAAAAAGTCAACAATTCCAGCACATGTTTGTCCATTACAGTATTATTCCAGTTATACTGGTGCTCCAGTGACACTAATGAAAATGCACTTAATGAATAGCTGTATGAGAAAAACTAACTTTAGCAACAGTATTGATTGCAGTAAAAGCTTGAGCTAATGAAATGAATATGAGCGAGGAGGAAGATGTGAAGGAATAGATGGAGTGAAGTCTGGTGAGAGAGCAGAGCACAGCGCCTCCAGTCTGCCTCGTGGTGAAGTCTGGGGAATGCATCCTCAAAGCGTTGACCTTGCTCTGCACTTGAAAGCAGGAAGTGGATGAGAGGGGAGCCAAAGGAAGGATACGGTGAGAGGAGTCCTCTCCGATGACCTGGGTTTTACTGTGGAGTGCCAGGTTATCTGATATTTCCTTCAGGGCAACCCAGGAAACCAACCTGACCAGGGCCAGGCGCAAATGGACCGCTGGTGTGTTTGGGGAGGGAAGGGGTTTGCTGAAGCATGAGGCAATCACAAGATTACATACACAAAAAAGGGAAGAAAAAAAGAAAAACTAATGCAATTAGACACAGATGGAGATGAACACTGGAGAAAAAAAAAAGAAAGAAGGAGGGAGGGGGGTGGGGTGGGGGAGTTACTGAAAATGGAGAAGATAATCAAAAAGGAGAGCGGAGGAAAAAAGTTTCAAGTTTTTCACCATGTCTATAAGAAATGCATTTAAAGCAGCAGAAGTGTGAAGGTATGGTGATTAAAAAAGAGCTTCGGTTCAATTCTTCAAGCAAAAGCACCTTGGCCCTATCTCCTTCTTTTTTCTTTTTCTTTTTTTTTCTTTTGCTTTTCTTTTGTTTTGTTTTTCATGAATTCTTAATGCACTAGCAATAATATATCCTGCACTATGTCTACGTGCTCTCATGCAGCCATATTACTCTTTTAAGATAGGGAAAACAGTAAGGTGGAGTGAATCTACTTCAGCATGCTGCAACCTCCAGCTAGCCTTTCAAATTGTTTGAGCATGTCTTATACAAGCAGCCGGTGCATCTACTATCAAGACAAATGTTACAGGCAGAGCAAAAGAGAAACTGAGAATGATGAGACAGGAACGGAGGAGAGCGATCGAGTTTGAAAAGTGAAAGTAAGCAACAATGGAATGTGCCGTTGACAGCTGCACTTGGCATCTGCTGAAGAGGAGTGAGGCTCTTCTATGGGTCCCTGTGCTGGGTTAAAAAGATGCCCTCTCCAGCATACTGCTCATTAGAATCGGCATGGGGCTTCCCTCCTGACAGGGAGGGGTTGAAGTCACACTGTGTCCACGCTGTTACTCTACTGTGAGGAGCAACAGAATCGCTCTGCTCCGTCTTCTCAAAACCATAAGCCGTCCTGTATTTTGGCAACTGATGTGTTAGAGTAATATGAAAACAGAGCTGAACAAAATCCTCTGAGCAGGTTCACAAGAATACATCACATCCATGTTTGAACGGCTTACATGCAAACCTTCACTGAGGGCTTTTGACATATGTTTAAAACACACCCGGAGCAATATTCTTCTGTTTGTGCTCGGAGCGCTCTGTATCCGTTTGCCTTTCTTTCTCCATAAGGGACATAGAAAGACCAAGATAAGCGGCCCATTGGCCTACATTATACATAGTTCTAGGATCAATTTTGCATTGATCCTGGATAGTGATGCTTTCCAGTAGATGGTCAATGCTTCTCTTCCCATTTCTGCTTGGCATGCTGGTCACAAGACTGTTTTGAAAAAACGGAGGCGTTCTCCGGGGGAAACTCCTCACACTCCTCAACACTTCCCTGCTCCCACGATCAATGTTACCTACAGTACCTGCCCCGCCAGCACTCTCTGTTTTTGCCATATCATTTATATGAGCTGGGCATTTCTGTACAATAGGTAGCTGTGGGATGGGTGTCGTGTTGTGGGGGTGTTTGAGGCGGCGCAACAACATACAGACGCAACAACTGTCGCCTTCATTTGTCAACCAAATCAAGACGACAGACAGGAGCCGAGTATCAGGCTTGTAAACGGCGCTGATTCAACCAGAAGCATTTTTGAGTAAAAAATAAGTCAAATACAAGAAACAAGCTCCGGTCACTTTATTCTAGCCAGGTTCTAGCTACAAGAGAGACAAACCTGTAAAGAAATCTGTCATAATTAATATTCCTAAATGTTCACATAATTGCAACAGAAACCTTAATGACACAATAAATCATTTGCTATAATAAGGGGATTCTCTATTCTTTGCCAGCTTTCTACATTAGTTTTCATTAAAACCATTACTGGAGCTTAGCTGGGCCAGCTTGAGGTCCAGTAATCGTTCAAAAATGAGAAAAAAAATTAATTTCATTTGTGAACAAAATGTTTGTCCAGCGTCTCACAGACAAAAATAAAGTATTGCACAAACGTGTAATATCGTTCATTTTTCTGTTGTACTCTGATCTCCTTACACAGTGTGCATTAGGACCGTTTTCACATCTTCCTCCTCGTCTTCTCTGCTTCAGAGTGAGAAGCTGCAGCCATATGCTGAAGGGAAAGGGGGACAGGCAGAAAGAGAAAGAGACCAAGAGGGAGCTGGCATGAGGCTGGTCTTCATTGGCTTTGTTGCCATGGCTGCCATCTTGGATGTTTATTGAGAGGATGTAATTGTTTGGCCTTGAATGACTACAATGATCACTCACTCTGTCCCACAAGCAATAGCTGGGTAAATACAAGAGTCGGGGAGCAGAAAAACCTCCGTCCCGCAGAGCACGGGGTCGGCATGGAAGACACGTAACATAAGTTAGAGCAGGAATGACTTTCCAGCATCTGCTTGTGTCTGTGGCAGAGGCTGAATGAGGACTGGGCATGAGACCCAGATGAAATAAATCCATCTTTTCCAGCCACGATGAAGGTGCACTATGACTCCGTTTGTTGCTGTAGTTGTGTGTAGCTGCTGATATGAAGCCCAAATAGGACCTCCTACTGCTGTACCCTTGAGAGATGGATGTGTAGCGATTCTATTATATTTTTTTTCTTCTATCTTTCCCTCTCTTTCCCCGGGGCTCTAACTTCCAGTATGACTCTAAGATGTTTTGGGGGGATTGGCAGAACTGTGGAGACTGCACACACAAAAAAAAAAGAAAAAGTGAGGGCGCGTCGCTATAGGGCACAGCGGGGAGCGACCAGGTTCACTTCCTGATGGCCCACGGCTGCCTGACCTCTGGCGTCGTCGCTGCATGTCCTCTTCATCAGCTATGCAGCAGTAGGAGTGTTCCCCCCTGCTGACAGCCCAACCGAGGAGAACAGAGAGCTGTGGAGCCCCGACGATGCTGACCTTACTGCAGCCCCACTGCTGAGACTCCAGGCTGTTCCTGCACTCCACCGCTGAACTTTTCTTCTCTCTCCTTTGTCCACTAAAAGAGGGAAAGAAACTGCAGAAGCAGTCAAACCGACTTGACGGGGAAACGGGGGGGGGTTCTTTCCCTGCTACCTTTCTGTCTTTTGTTCCAATTCTTTTCTATATTTACAAAAAGTACATGTGTTTCTGTGTATAGTTTTTATCTGGCAGACGCTCTTATTTCTCCAGACAGCAGATATTGGAAGCGCCATGTCCGACTGTGCAGACAACAGCAGGTAAGTCTCTCTGAATCCTAATGAAATTTCATATTTTGAGGAATGAGTACATGCATGTTGCATGTGTTGCTTTCTTTTGCTTTTGTCTGAAACATATTACAATAAAGGAATCCACTGAGAAACGTTCAATGTCACTGAAACATAACTGAGGTATGATTTCTCCGCAGTAACGTTGTAAGACTGTATATGCTAAAATTTCAGCAAAATGTTCCCAAGAGTCGAAGAGCAATGGTGTTAGACGCGAACAAAGTGACAGTGGAATCTAGAATGTCACTGTTCACTTATCAATCAACTGATATTATCTTTCATTTCAGAGCCCCTGCAGGACTGATCCAAAGAAGGAACGGGGGAGGTGGGGGGGTTCGTGTTTTCCTCAAAAGGCACAAATAAGCTTTCTTCTGATACCGAAGGCCTATTTATTTCAGGCCCAAAAATAAATTAGTGCCGGCATTATCCTCAAATTCTACTATGATTCGCCAAAGAAAGCCAGTTTTGACTCCCAATCCAAGATCCCCAACAAATCTGGGGCACATTTGTCTTCATACAGTATGTCTGTAAAGATGATAATATTTAGGGGTTTGGTTCAAGCTGGTTTCAAGCTGCAGCCACATAATGGAATTGAGTTTTCTCACGAGAGAACAAATTGTGATGCACAAAGTAGATTGTTATGTTAAAGGCAGGAGAAGAACGGTATAAGAGGGGAGAAAGAAGCAATAATACAGGCCACAGAGATATATTGTTTATGAAAGGGTAAAATGTCAAATCTGTAATAGACTATTGTATATGTTGTGAAGAAAAACAGAATGAAATATTGAGCCCAGCTGTCCTGCCCATCCGCACAGAGTGACATAGTCTGCTCTTATGAGTGGGAGAAAAGACATGAAGATAAGACAAGTGTGAAATTTCACCCGAGAGATGACCAGATCTCCAGCTCAGGCCAATTAGCCAACAGAAACTCTTTTATTTCCCCAACAACTCGTCAGCATGAAAGGATCCCCCTTGGTCTGTCAGACTCATGCCGTCATGCCCTATCGCTACTTCCTGAACACAGTCTCTGCAAAAGCCAAACACACACACACACACACACACACACCCATGCACGTGCACACACAATCTTTTAATTCTTATGTGAACAAGTTACATTTCTACAGTTCCCTTTTCTGTTCCTGTCATTTTTTTGTGTTTCCTGACAGAACACACACACACACACACACACACACACACACACACACACACACACACACACACACACACACACACACACACACACACACACACACACACATGTAAGAACAGTGCCTGCAAATGCAGAGCACTGTTACCAATCAAATCCTCACATGAACTGTTCTTTTTTTTTTTTTTATCTCCTTTCAGCCTTTACCGACTTACTGACTGACTGATGTGATTGTTAGTTCTGGAGGAGGCCTCTTTTTAATTGAAGAGCATGTGAGTGTGTGTGGTTATCTGTACAAAGCATCACCTGACCGTGGCTGGCATTGTTTGGCCTATCAGACACGCTGTCAGGTGTTCTGCCTCTCTCTCACTTGGCGGTTTGCCTCTTTGTGTTCACATTACAATACCGGGAATCTGGGACTGTGAAGGTCACAGATGCCTGAGGCTGAACGAGCCTGCCGATATGCATGTTTTGTCACCTAATACCAGATATCTATGTAACATTAACCACCCACATGAGATACAGTCAATGACCACTCAACACAAACAATAATCATGTTCAAGGACAATTTCACAAAACTCTTCTACCAAATCTTTAGGTGCATCTGCACAGTGAACCTCTGCACTTCCTTTTTTTTTACAGAGCAAACTTTGCCAAACTTTTCTGCCTCCATCTGCATACTCCCATTTGCCTTGTGTGCATTATCACGCTCACATCTCTCCCCTCTAAATGCTCAGCCTGTTGAAAGACGCTGCTCTTGAGAAGGCTGCTCGCCACAGACGGTCAGGAATCGATCAGGGAGACGCGCCGATGTCCTGCTTTTGTGAGCACAGTCTGGCTTTCTGCAACTCTTCTCTGTTTATCTCCCTCACGTCTCTTACTGGCTGCATGCTCTTAATTAAACATGCCAAATGGCTATTAATTGTCAACCAGATTCAATTTGTTCCCTGGGCAGGCTATGAATGGGCCTCTCCTCCCAGAACAAAGGTGTCCGAACAGCCGTGTTAGAGTTGAACAAAGGATCCTCGGCACGACTGCTATCTCAACCAACCTGAGTTGCTGTAGCTCGCAGGCAGCCTTTGAATGACGTGTTATCCAGGCAGATTTTCAGACAAGAGGTCCTCTGAGAAAACTGTCATGGACATCGCCGCACGAACAGTTTTTTTTCACTTAATCAGAAATCAAGCAATCCACCAGAACTTGGCTGCCACACCATTTCAAACCACCACAATGCTTTTATCTGCACAAATCTGAAAAAAACAAAACAAAACACTGAAATCTGCTGTTTTAAATATTGTTATGTATTTATTTATTTATTTTAGATGGCAACTCTTTTGACAAATTGTGGAAACAAATAAATAAATAACCCAATGACTGCCGAGATGAATCTGGGAGCAAGCAGCTGCCAAGGCATAATATAATTCATGGCCATGCATCAAAGTTACTAGAGACTGTTCCAGCGTCCAGCCAAAGCACGTAGAGCCAAGTGCCACCACATCCACCCCCATTGCAATTCACTCTGGCTTCCCACCACTCAGTCACCCGAGCCATCAACCCAATCAATGCCCCTTTCCCAAAAACCAAAAGATACGGGCCAAGAAGTCCTAGCTAGGGCTATTGTGTCATTGCCCCAACCCCTTTTGCAATATAAGCATAAACTGACCCACTCTTGGTCTCCTAAGTCGCGCAAAATCTGCTCATATACTCTCACACAAAGACCTATATAGTATTGTGCAGCAAGCCTTGTTCAAACACTATGTTGTGGAATTTTTAATGAGTTAGACGGGGGTGCTGTAGCATACAGAGAGAGGAGATATTTTCCCCTGTGAGCTTCTGTGCTTGCCTTTTCAGCAATCCCAATATTTTGCTGCTGGTGAACTCACTGAGCAGTTGAGGAATTACTTATTTAAAAGATAAGGTTTCCTCTGTTGTCAGCAAAAACCGCCTCTTGTCCATAAGAGAAGAAAACCAATGCAGTGTGAAATCAAAGGTCACCCAGAGACAAATAGCACTAACAGGCAAGAGCAGGGGTGACAAACGCTCCCTCTATGTGCTCTCCAAATTAATTAAGAGTGGAGATTTAACATAGCATCTCCCTCACAAAGAAGAACAAGCAGACTTTTAAGAGAACAAACACATTCCCCTTTCCTCTGTAGTAATCAAAGCATGTTTACCCATGCCTCTCAAATGACTGTTTCATTGAATGTTTTATGTGGCAGCTTTGAGAAGTCATTGATCTCATTCTATGCACCATGTTACTTCTGTTGAGATTGCTTCAGCTGCATGAGTCAGCCTGCCTTCAGTCCAGGATCCTCGGGGCACAGCAATAAATGCCTTACCCCAGGCACCCCGCTAATCCACAGCATTCGTAGGTGTCTCTGTCTGGCCGTGACCACAAGATAAGAGCGAGCTTTAAGGAGACAGCGGCGAGCAATAGACACAAAGCGCACATACGAGTGTGTCTTTGCATCCAGTCTACAGTCAGTCACCCAGCTGAGGAGATGGGATGAAAACAGCTGGTCTTAGACTAAGCCTGGATAATGACACCTCATTGGTGAACAGCTAGCGAGAAACATCTGCATCCCCTTATCTCTGCAATGGCTGCACAGTCAAAACGACACAGCGATCATTTACCGGATTACTCCATGGTAAGCTGCTGCCTGATGTTCGTTCACAGATCAGTGTAGTGGAAATGTGTATAGAGAGCGAACTGGGACAAGAAAGTTGTGTCAGTGTCTAAGATAAGCATGAGAAGGCACCACCATGCTGGCCTCAGGCGTGGATCACAATGAGCTCACCCAAGCATTGATCCCAGTCACAATGTTCAGCCGACCAGTTGTGGCCCAGAAATGTCAACAAGCTTGAGCCTAATTAGTCCAAAAGGACTTTAGTGTTAACTGATATAATTGCACTTGATCTGTTCAACCAGAGTTAAGGTAGAGGTACAACACTCCGGAAACTTGTTAAATACAGTCAAAGGCCTGAGCTAGGAAGATGAATTTCATTTCAATAAGTGTTGAATCTCTCCGATTGGGCCAATTATTCTTACAAGTAGTTGTTGAATTCAGATGGAAAGCCTGTGAGGAATAAAAGTTTGGCTAATTAGATTTACTATCAAGGGCAGTCCCTCCACAGGACATAATTTCCTACAAATATATTGCGTTTACAAGCGCTTCATTTACACTGCATTACCAACGAGGCCTCCTTGTCCTTCATGGTGATGAAATATGGAAAGGGGAGCTAATAGCACTAAGTCGGATTGTTCCAATCACGTGTAAGGCCATGCTCAGTTGCAACTTGTGGCCTTTTAATGGTCATTCATAGTTCATCAAGTTTGCATCTGTGTGTGTAGGAACGCTTGCAGGTTTCTAGGTGTGTTTTATGTGTTCTCTCCCCCCGGCGGGGGGCAGCACCACCCTGGCCTCTCTGCCTCCATTCACTCATCCATCCCACGTCTTGTCTAATTAAACATCGTTAACATTCATCCCAAGGTCTTATGCAGATGAGCACAGAGGGAATGTGGTGCACTGCGCATTAAGAAAACAACTTGGGGGGGTGGCAGAGAGGTGAGCACAGGATGAGCTGGGGTTGTAACCGAATTGAGACGTGCCTGGATATCTCCGATTTGACCTCATTCATCAATTAATTACCACCATTAGTAGGAGGTGATGTGGAACTAAAGCTGGAATCAGTGCACTGTGGCATCTCCATCACCGATTTGTTGACTGTGTGTATGTGTGTGTGTGTGTGAGAGTGTGTGAGAGTGTGTGTGTGTTGGGGTGGGGTGGGGGGCATGTGCATGAAAGGCAGGGACCCATTAAGCACTGATCCAGGTGTGTTTGAGTGTGTCTATGTGCATATGTACATTAAGATGACCAGAAAGGCAGCCGCGTAAAGTGACAGGCATCAAAGCGATCTCTGCCATCAGTGTCTCCTCAACACCGCTGTGATCACAGCTCAGTCCTGTCATGCGGCTGTTACTCTATCACTCACCATCACACCAAACCACAAACTATTCTGTTGGTTCCCAGCTGCAGTGGGAGTGCTGCCTGGTTCCCAGTTCTAGTTCGGGCTCTGCTCTTTCTGTGTAGAGATGGGATGCTCCACCCGGGCTTGTGTTTTATCAGGATAGTTCCTGCTTCCACCCAAACACTGTCGGTTGACTGGTGAGTTGTTTTTGTCTTGTTTTGGGATTTTGTGTGGCCCTGCTATCACGCCACTGAGGCGTGAAAAGTGCTACATAAATATAGATTATTGTTATTATCGTGGTGTGAATTAGTCTGACACAGTGTTCATACCACCAATATTCTGAAAAGTGCTGAAATTTCAAGTCACTTTGTTCTACAGTTTATTTTAAAACTTAAGCTCATCAAGCAGATTAACAGGATACAGAGAAAAACCTGTCCTGAATCTGGTATCTAAGTGACCGTAACATTTTGTAAAATTTAAAGCTTGTTCGGGAAAATACCTTCTATTTCCATTCTGCTAGTGACTTATTTCCCTTTCCCCCTACCTTTCCGTCTGCGCGTCAATCTCTCATCTGGCTGTCTGCCTCTCATTTATAACTAAATGACAAGTGACTGAGTTCACTGATGTGTTCAGCAAAACCACTGATAGAAAGAACAAAAGTGCATAGGTTTGGATGCCATCATATGTTCAGAGAACAAAAAACACTAAGGGCAATGAGATCTTATATCTCTGCTTTTGCATTTTACTGCTTTCTTTTAGCTCTGTGCAGAGCTTGAACCAGAGAATCAGGAAGAACTGGCCAGGTTAAAATAATGTGTCTGCACGCAGTCAGTGAATTATAGTGAATTATGTGTGTAGTGTATAGTGATCAAGATACCCACAGTTAGGAATCCCATGATGAAAAAGCATTATGTGGAAGGACTGAGCCAGACAGACTCCGCCCACTTTAACCCTTTCTCATGTCTCTCATGGACCTATTATCCCTCATCAATGGCCCTTGTAGGGCTCTTAAACAGACATTGAAAAAGCAGACTGTTACCGTTCCCTTCATCACATGATCAATGCTCCACTTTAGCACTACTGTGATCAATCAAGTCACAAAAACATATTCCAGCCACTTATAAAAGAAATAAATATGGCATTAGCTGTCTATGCATTGCGTAACACTCTCAACAAAGTATGTATTTCTTAGAGTCACAGAAATAGTTTTGATTCAAATGAACAGGAAAGAGGCTCCAGTATTCTATATGTTTGAAAGAGCACCTGGCATGACAGCGAGAGGGTGCGGCAGCACACTGCACTTGACCTAGTATTTTTGAGTCCACGCTGACGGTTGGCCATGCATGGCAGCACTTTCTAAGATCCTGTTGTAATTGTCTCCAGAACAAGGACCCGAGGGAGGAGCCACCTTAAACTCACCCACCTTCACCGATGGCCTCAGATACAGCTCTGCACAGCATGCATCCGACATGCACTCAAGCGCACGTGCACCAAGTCAAGTGCATATGCAAAAAAAATATAAGAGCAAACACATACTTGTCACAAAAGCTGTGTGTGCGCACGGCACAGGGTCAGCCCACATATGGTGTGCATTGCAAAGATGAACGGTCTTCTTTAAAGGCGCAGCGTCAAATACGCATAGGTGGAAAACAAAAAAAAGGGTCAGAAATCGGATTCAGGGCAGCCAAAGTCTGCTCCAATCTTGTCCTCACTGAAGGCCACCTGAATCACCTTCAAGGATCAGAAACTTTCATTAGGTGCTTGCCGTGTCTCTACATAAACACACAATACTTGAGTTCCTATCAGTCTAACTGCAGGACAGGAAAATGGTGCTACTGAACGCTGCTGTAGAGGAAGCTAAACGCAGAGGGCGCTGTGTAGGTAGCCAAACACTTGTGAGGGTGAGCAGGCGGGCGAAGGAAACGATGATGAAGTGTAGCATTAGAGCAGTGATTAACTTCTTTCCTCGCTCTTCCTCCTCTCGTTCAGTCCCATTTCCTCCCACTCCGGGATGGGAGGGAGCCTCTGATCAGTGTGTGTGAGATTCCCTTGACACACCGTCCATCTGTGGGTACGAGCTAGCAAGTCAGCAGGCCTGCTTCACCAACATGTTGTTGACATCCCATCTCAACGCTCCTCATTACAAAAGTCTCCACTCAGGTTCTTCAAACAGCACTGAAACATTCAAGACTCCGCCCCAGTTCGCATGACATCATATCATGCTTAAGAAAATAAAGGCATAAGAGCAAAATGAATATTACAGGATCTATGCCATCATAATTATCATTTTCACATGACTGATGGCAACGCAGGATGACATCTCTTGTGTCAAGCCTTTCCTATATTTTCATAAATGTGATTTCCCTGTGTGTTTACAATGTACAGCTTGTAAAACGCCGTGTTAGAGAGGAATGTATGAAATATAAATTAAATTGAATTGAACCACTTGAGTAAAAATGTAATTTGAGGAAAGTACGAATTGAAAGTTAACATGCTCAAGTTTGTTTTTACACTACTAGTGTAATATACTAATACAAGTTTTAGGCGTACAAATGTAATAATTGTTCTGAGACATTAGGGCTTAACTTTCCCTGATTTGGTTTTTAATTCTGCTAAGACGTTTTAATCTAAATGACAAATATGAAGTGTTACAACACAAAATAGGGAATAAACTCCATTAAACCAAGTTTATGAACAATACGCAATGTTCTCCTTAAGACATATTGTACAAATTCTAGCTTCACAATAATGTACAATAAATATTGCTAAACCTATAAAACACCACAAGCATCTCTGATTAATTTAAACATGTTCTTGTTATATATTTTCTGCCAGCAGCCTGTGCAATCTAGTAGTCTATGTCACTTGATGTTATTATTTTACTTAGGAAACATGAAAAATGTGTCACAACTTTATTATGTGCAGTAACAAACACTTAACATTGAAGTCACTGAACTGAAAGTGCACTAAAACAACACTGTCCTCTGCAGAGACAAGCAACAACTGGACCCCATCCCAGCAAAGGCTCAAACACAATGAGCTGACCCTAATGAGATGCTTCATTTGATGAAGTGACAAACACTTCCTAAGCTGCGTTTTTAGCACGTGTGTTAACCTCGGTTTCCATCTGATTTGCTCTCAAATCCGTCAAAACCTGGACGTGCCTTCAGGAAGCACACGAAAAACTTGGATTTGCATTATTAAAAGTAGAGTACAAGAGGATGCTCATACATAAAAACATTTTATTCTGAATAGAAGAGGAGAAACCAATCCAGTTGCTATATTCCTTTTCAAGCAGTAATCATATGGCCAAGAGGCTGTGTGGCAAATGACCTGCACTCAATAGTGCTGTCATAGTTTCACATTTTAACCACAGAGGCTATTTTTAGATCACACATCCCCAAACTCATGTAAGAGCTGGACTCTTTTTTTAACAGGTATGGAGATGCGGAGTCTTGTAAGTGACAATAACTATGTAGCAGTGACCCCATTTTCGCTCGTCTCACTCATAATTCTACAGCACACCAGTCGATGCATCCTTTTTTTTTGCAGAGGAAAATCATGCTTGGGTTACCAGAAGTTAATGCAGTTTGTGGCAGATTCATTCCTCTTGGATGTTTTGCACACTCTCGTATACATTTCAGCCCTCTCAACAGGTAATGGGAGTGTCTCTGAACACAGGTCAAAACAGCACCGAGCCACGGCCCTCTGGAAAGCACTTAGAAACTCCTTAGCTGTCCCCGTGTTTCGCAGGGTGAAAATGACGCCTGACGAACTGCACACGATGGCTGCATTTTTATAATAATTCAATAGCGTTCTGGCACAATTCCCTGCCAGAATAATGTTCCTTCTTGTAATTCCAGCAGACATTAAAACTTTGTATCATTTGAAGACTGCTCCTTCTGTTCTCAGCAAGAGGCATAAAACCCATGAAAGAGGGGCACTCACACATACTGGCAATCAATTTTAATCACAACAGCATTTACAATGTTTGTGATATTTTGTAGACTTTCTCTTGTTATAACCATCATTAAGTGCCTTTCAGGAAAGGTGATTTTTACTATGGGTTGTGTATCTCCTCTTGTCTCTATTTCTCCCCCGTGCCCTTATAAATTTTCAACAATTACATGCCAAGGCTTCGGGTTTTTTTTTCTTTCAAAGAGTAGAAATTACAGCTGTCTCCTCTACTCTCTCTCATCCTGGCATCGCTCATCTATTATTCAGTTTTTAATTTGGCTATTTGAGGTTTGTTCCCTCGTTTGGCGACAAGTAAGCCTCTGCTAAACAGGCACCTTATCCATTACACTAAATCTAGCACACAGCAGACAGCATTGTGGAATTGACCATTAGTGGGGTTATTGATATAACCACCATTCCCTCTCGTCATTATCCCTCTAATTTATCCGTAATTGTATAGCAGCTTTTTGGAGTTATTCTCACCTTGGTTGCAAAGAAAAAGAATCCTGACTTTCTGAAACGTATTCATGTTTGGATGATTTGCACAAAAACCTATCCATCATATTACAGAGGGGCAGCATTCAACCTCAGCAAATCCAGGTCTCTATTGTGGCCATTTTGTTCAAGAGCTTTTGTGTTTAGGACAAAAGTTTCCAAATTGTAATCGGCTTTTAACCAGGGCACCACTGCACTTCTGACCATCGTAGAGAGACGAGCCTGTCTGACTGATCATCAGACTCCTATAATCATATGCAATTGTGGTAAAGTGAGGAGAAAGATATGGCTCTTTACTGGGATCTATGGCTCATTGTATCTTATGTGTCACACGAGCCAAGGATCAATAGCACTCAATAGTCTATTAATAGGCAAGTCTTGGCTCTGTTCAGACTATAGCATCAGCCCGTCCACTGGACCAGGCCATTAAAAAAGGAAAGGGTGCAATAGAAACCGATCCTCACTCCTCTGTTAGCAGCTAAAGGCTCTTAATCATCTCAGTTTCCCATTGACTTACCGCTTTTCTCCTCCTCAACGAAAGCCCATCTTTGAGGACAGAGTTAAGTGACACCCCCCCCCCCCCCCCCCCCCCCCCTCCCCCCTCCTCCCCCCATCTCCTCCTTGCCACAAGGAAGATGATTCTGTCTATTAAAGAGTTTGGAAGAGAGGTCAATGAGGTTTTCTTCAGTTGTGCTTCAACATATAATTCCAGCTGAGACTGATAGGTCTGCGTATTAAATATGTGTAGTGCACTACATTAATGCAGCATCTCAATTATTTCAACCAAATTTTGTTATTAATTATGACACTTTAGCCCACACTCCTTCAGTTCTGATAATAATAAGCCGTCCTTTACCAGGAGTGATTACTGACAGGCACTTGGACAAATACACAAGCCTCTCCACTCCAAGTGGAAGTGATCCACCTGGTAGGTTGTAGACGTAAGACAACAGAAACATCAAAAGTCCAACTCCAGTCGCCCGCCCGCCCGCTCGCTCGCGCAGTCAATCAAGACACCTGAGCAATCTAAAACAAATATTGATATTGATCTCCAGTCTTTAATTTCCTCCCACCTCTGATAATGTTGAAAACCGATTAGATCTTTCGGGCTTCTACTGTTTACCATCTTGCAGAGATTAGTGGATCAATTCTAGTCCAAGAAGATTTATTGATGAATTGTTTAAGCTAAGAAGCTTTTTCCTGGGTGCTGTTATTAAATACAGCACTTAAATTTAAGCAAGTATTTGTCACTTCCCATTAGTTATCCGTTGGAAAATAAATACATTCTGGACTTTTTCATTTCAGGTGCGATGTATTTCGGTATGTGCTATGTGACGGTAAGGACATCTCTTTTGTTATCGTTTTCTCCCTGATTCTTCAACCGCCATGCGTACAGCCCGTGGGGGATTTAAACTTGGAAGGGGAAGTGGTCAGCATCACGTGACGTCCCCTAGGTGGTTGAACCCCGCCCTCCTTTAGGGAGATGGGGGTTGTCACATTCGTCTTTGTCATGGCGTGGCGTGCCACCCATTCATCAGGCCTGCCAGCAATGGCATCCCTTTCCTCTGTGTGCCCGGAGAGCGGGCACGTCTGGGCCTGACTGCATCCCAGATACACACAGATAGTAACGCAGACACTCTGATGGATTCATTTATTAGGCCTCTCATTACCCCAAGGGCCAATGGTGAATCACAATGCAATGAAAGCCACAGCATTCCACGGCGATACCGCTACCCTCTCGGTCCTCAGCTCCCTCAAAACAGGCTTTCAGAAGGCAGAATAATCTTCTAAACAGTGCCTCATTAGACACGGGAAGCCATTTGGATTACCAAACTGAGAGTCTGTATCAAAAACACTGTCACCAACTTAAGTGCAAAAAACCTTTCAAGTATATAATCTTAACTTGACAGAACAGGATTCTATCCGTAGGCTTTCTGACTCCAGGTTAAGCAGTCGAACACTGCTTTTGTTTTACTCTGTGGCCCAGTCTGCACAATTCCTTTGGCTTTATGAACCTTGTTTTAAAAAGCCAGCTCTGAATCAGTTCTTTTGTACGTGACAGCCTGCAGATTCCAAAGCAATTGGGAAGAAACCAACCACCAAGTAGGTGTGTGAGGATAGAGTTCAATACTGCCTGCAAAACTTAGTATTATTGATTGCCCTGGATGGTAAATTCAATATAGTCTAAAGAAGTTAGAATTGTGGATCTACAAGCCAAGCAATTCAATAGTGTTCATCTCATGCAATGGTGAGGATCTGGGCACTGTCTGATTCAATCCCAGAAGCTGTGGAGAAGGCTAGCAGGGACGGGAGAGCCAACAAATGCAATACGCTGCAGCTTCAGAGGCGATCTTTGCAGTCAACAAATTTAATAGAGCCACTTTATCCCCTCATATGTTCGTGCAACTAGATTTAGTGTGTGGAGGTTCCTTCTGCGAAGCTCCTAGGAGCTGTGGAGTTTATCCTAAATAAACTGTTGTCTTTATTGCATCTTTCACCAAGTCCTAGCCAAGCCCTGGTTTAATTACAGCAAATCCAGCACATGTGTTCGTGCTCGTCAGCAACGAGGAGCGCTTACATAAAACTGCTCAAAGCAACTTCTGTCAATAACGATGGCAGAAAGGACGCATATTTGCCTTTCTGTAAAGCACTGAAGTTTTCGCCTGAGTGTAACCACTAAATTTCTTGCCTCTGATCCTAGTCACAGGGAGAAGAGGCTGATGGGAGCAAGTGTCACAACAATAAACAGGCTTTTGTCTGACGAGAGAGATGCTCGTATGAGAATCACTGCTGGAATTCAAAATTACCTAATCCTGCGAGACTACGCATGACTCAGACACAGGCTCACCAGCAGCGAGATTCATCTCACCCTGGACATTTACAATCAAAGCTGAATTAAGTGTGTCACAAATTAGTCACAGATAACATAAACTAGCACACGGGGGATGGAAGAGGGATATGACGCTCACCACTTGACAACATTGATACATTTCTTTTCCAATTAAGAGCTTAAACAATGCAAAAGTCTAATTTCAAAATTGCCTACAATCAAAAGGCTCATTTAAATACGTGTTCCAGTTACTGAGGATCCCGAGGACGAGGAATCACTAGTCACAACACAAGAAAAGAAACTGAAGCATTTCTAACTGCTGACATGTTTGTTTCATTTCTGTGTGACCCACAAGACTAAAATGATGCAGTTTAAAAACAAAATAATTAAACAAAGAGGAGAGGCATTAAATAGGAGGAAGCAAAGATTTTGGAGCAATGCCCTAATAGAAATGTCTTTGTGAGAAACTCTGAGTTACACAGGCTCTGGTTGTAATCCCAAAACTACACCGCGCTGTCAAGCAGCTAACACAAATATGCTGGAGGCAGATCAAGTCTGCGATTCGAATACATTCAAAGCCTTTCTTAACTGAATAGCAAAAATCCCATTCTGCTTCATTTGAGGCTGTGCGCCGCTCTTTCACGCTCCCTTCCTGCTTTCCCGTTGTTTTCTATGTGTCTCTCTCATCTCTCACTCCATCTCTCCTCTTACACTTCTGTATCACTGCTAAATCTATTTGGAGCTGCCTCTGGGAGCAATTGACCAGAAATGGGTTTGTGCACATCTTGAAAACTATGTCTGTCATAACAACACAGAGGTTCGGCACAAAGAACTGGTTAAATATCCATGCGTCTGGCCACTGGTACCCTGCAGGTGTCCTCAGCTGGGAAAACGGTTGACTTGGAACGACATCAGAGCAGCACACCCACTGTACAGTAGCTTTGCTGTAGCAATGTCTACCGCAAAAAAATCAATTCCCTGTCTGTCCGGGGATGATGTCTGTGCTACACTTTCTATTACACAGCCTGACCATAGAGATGGCAAGCTAGAATGACCAGCATGTACAAATGTACTGCTGCCCCAATAACAATACCTCAGAACCAACCGCAGCACAGCCGTGCCTAGAGAGACATCACAGCCTATCCTTTCTGACGAATCAAGTCTTGGGGATGACACCATGTGACAGTGCTGCTTCCATTTGTTGGAGTGAGATAATATGACTTCAGCTAAAGCCTTCTGAACCTCAAAGAGCACGTTCATCTCCATGACTTTGAATTCATTACCCATCAAAGATAAGTCTCCTTTTCACACACGGAGCTCTATTTGTCAGTGTCACCACACAAAGGAGAGGGGAAACTTATTCATGCCAAACATGCCTCCAGTTTCAACTTTTGGTTGCCCCTTTGAGCACTGTTTTTTAATTAAAAGAAGTCCCCATCCTAGTCTCTCTCTCTCTCTCTCTCTCTCTCTCTCTCTCTCTCTCTCTCTCTCTCCTTTATTTTATATATTTTTTTGGGGGGATATCTCTTTGATACCACTTTCTCCAGCTTGAAATAGTCATGATAACATATCTTTCAATTACAGTTTTATTGTGAATATCATCTGGTTGTCATTCAACCCTTCACTCCACCTGAAGCCACTGCGTACCTGCAAAGACGAAAAGTGATGGGTCTGCATGTGAAAACAGCTCTGCTTTTCACTCATCACACACTGGTGGGAGCCTGGGACCAATGGCTTTTATCTGCAAACTGAGGAAACACACACCGCCCGGGGAAAAGCTGTGGGGTGACGGCGCATGAGGGAGGGGACCATAGATGAGTGGAACACATTGGACGGGCTGATGCTGACCCAACTCCTGTCATCCCATACCTCGGCTGCTCCCTCTTCACATTGACAGGCGGGTAGATTGAGGGCTAAGATTAGAAGCCACTTTCTCACAGAAGGCCACTGAGATACAGTATTGAGAATGAATGGCCACATCATGTTGTCAATGTTGTAACCTTGGCAACAGACAGAGTACTATTTTAGTCGTCCCAGTTGGCCACCAGGAGGGCTGCAAAGACAAGTGGTAACTACAGTGCTTCCTGCCAGTATTGTTCACATGTGAAAAAATAAATGCATACATGATTCACCCAGAAACAATATCTTTCATTATCAATACATCTCGTATTGAAAAAAACAGTAAACGTATAGTAAACGTATGTAGAGATACGTTTGTCAGCAGTTTTTCCATATTTCTAGATAAATAGTAGCTAAACCTCTGGTCATGGGCGCTGAGTATGTATGAGATGAGTGCTGGTAGCAACCATGGAAACAAGCTCAAGTCTGGTGAATTGGCAACGAGGCAATTAAATCATTTCCCTTGACCTGAGTGAAATATTTGGCCATGTTTTTACAGTTCCCAGGCCTTCTCAAGTAACAGATGTTCCAAAAACTAATCTCAAATGCTTATTATATTATATATTAGAACGTAAAACAACGATGCCAACCAACTAAAACAGGAAATGCTTCTTGAAATGATCACCTACTCAACCTTTCACAGATGCGAGAGCTTTTATTTGGTTGGCAGTTACCCTTAGATCCTTTGTTACCTTGCAGAACATTGTTCTTAAAGTGCCTCGTCTGACTGCAGATGGGTGAAGTCCAAATGCTTCAGATTTTGTTTCACAGCCTTTTACAGTCACTAGCAGCAGTTCTTTTTCCGAGGTTCTAAGGTTTTGAGGTTCAGTGTGCAAATGATCAAAATTAGCATTTTTTTCTTTTTTTTTTGAACACTTTAAATGTGGATGTTATTTAATGAATCAAAACGTATTCGCAAGTGCTTAATAGATCAGGACAACTTGCAGGAGCAGACATGACTTTGAAGTTGTGATGTACATACTGGGGATGTGGTTGGAATAGTCTTGATGCCTTTTGATGTGAGGGCGCTGCCATAATTCAGACGTTTAACTTGCAGGCTTTCAAATGATTCTGCTTTACTGACTCACATCCCACAACACAACAGACCTGAAAAGCCTAAATGTGGCAGTCTGTGCAGGTTTTCATCATGAAGGGCAAACTGACACAGTCGGTTGTGTGAAATAATCTGTTTGTGTTGCATGAACTAATTTATAATTTGCCTTTTTTTCCTGTGATTATTTTACAAGCTGAGTGAAGCCAAAGCGCTGTATTAAAATCTAATCTTCAAACCCCAACCTGGCTTCTACTGATCAGCCACAGGCTATTCATCACTGCCATTACCTCACCACACATTTTATCCTTTCCTCCTCTCGAGCTGCTGGCCAGCTTTACTCCCTTTCTTTCTCCATCTGACTGACCTCACCTCTATCCCTTCATCCTCGGTCCTTCTTTTGATTTACAGCCTTCTGTCCAGCCCATTCCTTGCTCTTTTCCTTGCACCTTTTCCGTAGTTAATTCATTATTTCTATCCAAGTTCCTATTTGTTATTTCCTAATCTGAGAATGCATTCATGTAACTCCCGTCTTTTTTCAATTCATTTGCTCATAATCTGCCAAACTCATATGGTTTATCAAATTCTTACGCCAGATTAGTGGTCTCACATGAAACCAACCAAAGCAGTGTGTTGTCAGTAAAAGGTGTCACATGACATCGATACCTCTGGATTTATGATTTAATGAATGCTGAACAAGGTACACTTGGTTCTGAGTTCATCAGACACACAAGGCCTAAATTAAGCAAATGCGATAGTCATTCAACAAATGTTACTCCAATGATGGTTATTATGATCACTTTTGTTCCCTCTTTTCTTTATGTTTTTCATTTGGTGCTGCCCATTTATATCTGAGGGTAGCCTACCACAAACTTCAAAATGACCATTTAAACGGATTTAACATCTTTCTAAAACAGCTTTAACAACAACATAACCTTTGTGAAGGGAGGATTTAATGGAGGGTATACAGTAGTTTTATTACATTGGAAAGTTTTTGGAGTTGTATAATCTTCTAGACCCATCATCCATTGTGGTATGCCTCCAAACCGAATCCTGGCTTCACTGAGAACTGACATATATCGCTTATAAACATTTAGTCCTACTGGCTGCTGCTTAGTTTGTAATTGGATTGGCACACAGAGGCATTTTTCTCGCTATAAGAATATCTCTCCATTTCTCTCTTTTTCTGCTTTCATGTACTTTGCTCCTCTAATTTTGCCAAGTCGTTGCGCGCACTGTCAGCAGAGGCTCCCACTTTTTAGTTTTTCAGAAATTAAAAATAGCATCACTTCAGGGCAATTTAGCCGCAAGTGTTTTCCCCCTACTGCTTGACGGCAACTGGAAATGCTCAGAAACAGGCTGACTGCTGAATCTGGAGGATTAGGGAGACGTCTCTTTGATCAGGGCTGGGTGAGCCTTGAGATCTTTTTCACCCTCTTTCTCTTGTTCCCACATGCCTCTCTGTTCCGTCTTCCTACTCTCTCCGTTTCTATCAATCCCACTCTTTCCTTTTCCATTCTTCTTGCTCGCATATTCCTTGTAAGCCGCCAGTGCTTTGGCTATGCCTGCTGGCACCCCAGGGCCCCCAGGCAGGAGATGGCACTGTTACACAGTTGAGACAAATGGGAGGACACCGTCCCGAGAGAGAAAGCGCTGGTGAGAGGGAGGCAGAGGATAAGGACGGCACATGAACTACATGCTTCTTGTACAGATGACATGGTGAATAAGTAATCCCTGAGCATTTCTTTTCTGACTCAGCAGCCATTTCTCTGTCTCCCCCAAAGGAGATAAGTCTAATGGAATTTCAGTATAGTGCTACATAGCCGAGGTTGGGTAAGACTCACAATACGCCTCTTTCTCTTATGACACAGATTTGTTTGCTTTTCCGGCCTACCAAGGGGCCTGTGTTGTAGGCAGCTGCCCTTCTTTACATACGAGTGTGGGAGGAGTTCTGAGCCTAACGGAGGTGGGTGCTCGGACGAGGTGGTTGCAACAATTCCCTTATCGAACCTTCTTTTTACTTTTCTTGTATGCGGTATTAGGGGCTGCTGTTACGATTCAACGCTACGTTATTGCAGACAGCTGAGAAGTCATGAGCAGTTACACAGACAGCAGCACATCTGTGTGCCGCTGAAATATTCAGGAGTAAGACAGCTCTCCAGAGGAGAGCAAGCTACAACTCCTCCACACTTCCTCCACCGGCGTTAATCATTTATCAATAACTCTACCCTTGTGCAGACTGCCTGAGATGTTGGGTCCACCTCATTAAAAACACCTGCCCAAAATGGGGAGGGACTCCGCATCAAAAATACATCTATATAAAACATAAGAGTGGGCACGAGTGGGTTGGTCTTGCCTCAGCAGAAGCTTTACCACTGGAGACAGAGAAGTTTAGAAGCCCCCCAGCACCTAACCGCCCACTACCCCATTCCAAGCACAAACTGTAGGAGTTTCAGCCACTGCAAACAGTATATTTACAGTGTTGATCCACCTGTACAGTACACTCCATACAGTTCTTTGGACCTCTGAGTCAGAAGAGCCTTGATGAGGCAGAAAAGAGCTTTCATATTCCAACTCAACCACCTCGCTATAAAAGCAGTGCTTAAACATAAAGAAAAGAGTTGACCATTTCCTGTTTTAAGGTTTCGAATCTATTCATCCATCCATGCATCCATCCCAGTTGTCATTCTAACAGGCTACACCCTGGGCACGCCGCCAGTCCATCACAGGCTGGTTTCAGTCCCAGAAAATCCATAAATTTTGCTCAACTGGATCAAGCCACATTGATTACAATGATACCTTAGGTAATGGTCCAAGACCCCTTCAAATTTCCACCGCAAGGTGCGTGTGTGTGTGAGTGTGTGTGTGTTGGGGGGGGGTTAGTATTAGTAGCCTTATTCCTTTCAAATCTATGGAAACGTCTCTTGTGAAAAGGGGGTACGTTAAGGCTCAGAGTGAGGTAAAAGAGTGGGGAATAAGAGATAGGTGGCTCACAGTGAGTGTGAATGTTGAAACTATAAAAGCAGTGGGTCGATTCAAAGAGAGAATAAAGGGAGGGGCATGCACAAAAAGTTCATAACCATAGAGGAAACCCATTAACCTTGGCTGGCGCTTTAAATGTCATTATTTTTTGCTGACACAACAAAAAAGCCTGCAAGAGCTGTTCTCTTAGCGATGCGCCATGTAAATCACTTTCGCAAAAAGGAAATTACTTCCCGGGGTCCAGTGTTATTAATCTAAATTCTCTGGTTAGTCAAATTGTTGCACATAATAAATATGGAGCAGCTTGTGATGTTTATCTGCTGTGACATCCCATTCTCGCCAAAACATTTTTTTCCTCATTTTCTCTTTATTCACGTCTCGATGGCATTCTTGAAAGAGACAGTTCTACTAAACAGCACTAACACTAAGGGGTAGGAAGGGAGGGAAGGGGATGGAGCTTGGGAGACACTTTGTCTCTCACTCATCTTCCCTTCTTTTGCTTATACCATGCCTGTCTTGGCCGGCCTCTCTTTCTTCTACGTCTTCATCTATTCTCTGCCTCTGAGCTTGATGCCACACATGCGTGCACACACATACACGCACGCACACAGGAACACATCCTCTACCCTCTAGCTGGCAGCTGCAGATCTGGTTGCCAATATAGAGCACACCAGATAACTCACTATACTGTCATATTAGAATAAGCAGCCTTGACAGAGAGATCATTTGCATGCACTCCGACACCAAACACCAAGCTGTCTCCTGTTCTCCACAGAGGCCATACCATACGAGTCGAGACAGCGAGACAGCGAGACACGGAGAGACACATAAGAAGGCTTGGTAAAGGGGGTGAAAGCTGTGATAAGAGGAAAAAAAAAAAAAACTGAAATGAAAAACACACGCACAACATCACATGCGCAAACGTAAGAGCAGAAGACTTAACCTTCAAACACAAAAACCCGCTGTGATTATGTCTGTGATCATGCTGGAAAATAATAACTGTCTCTGCAAAGTAGCACTACCACCCCCTGCGATAATGTGACTTTCCATAGTGGGACTGTTGCTCCTCCATTGTGATTCACTGACTCTGAGACTTGCAGGATTGTGACCAGGGGTCTTTAAGTTTCACTTATTTGTGTGCATGTGTGTGTACATATGTGAGTGTGTGTGTGCATGCGTGTCCTGATTATGCAGGTATAATTGTGGGGAGGTGGAGAAAGCAGAGCCTCAAGGTCAGGGTGGTGTGGCTCATCAGCTCTAGCCTCTATCACTTTAATTAACTCCTCCGAGGGGCTTAGGAAAAGGCCCTTGTTAAAAATTCACCACAATGGAGCTGACAACCATTGTACGGGGGGGGGGGAAAGGCAACATGCAGGTTGCCAAAAATAACTCCTCTAAGCACAGCACATGACTGCTAAGATGGGCCATTATGTAATTTCGCAGGCTTGGAAATAAGACCGAGTTATGTTTATATCAACTTTTGTGTTTCTTAGGCTGCTGCATCACAATTAAACCATCAGATAAGAACTTCTCTCCAGATTTCGCTTGATCATATGTATGTGAAACAAATAATGGGCAAAGCTCTGCAACAGTCTTGTGATTATTCCGGGATGCAGAAGAAGACACCGGCCAACTCAGCACATCATTCCTCGCAGGAACTTAACCCGGTGACGGGGATGATGATAGTGTCCGTTTGGGAAAAGACACAAATACCAGTAATTAGAGAATGATAATAATTAGTGCTACATCCTTCTGTGGTTTAAATACACTTTTTTAGAGTTTAGGCTTTTAATCAATTGTGATGAAAACACAAATCTACATCGTTGACAAAGAAAGTTGCAGTTTTTGACGTTCCTCTTTCATTTACACCATATTTGCCTAATAATACTCTATGTTCTGCTATTTTTATTGGCTGCATCTGACATTTTTCTCAATGTAGTCACTCCAAAACTAAACATCATTCAAAGTCGCAAACAGATAAACAGATGTTAAAATCTATCGCTGCCCCCAACACAAGAGTGTCCATCACCATGACTGTAAAATCAGGTAATATGATGGACAGACATGTACATATCAGGAAGCCGAGGTTGGCACTGGAAATGACCTCAGCTGTTGTTTTATGAGGCCATCACGGAGAACTCTCCACAACAAGATGTGATGCAGAGGGTGGCAGAGGACAGATCTGTATCACGTTGTTTGTGGATCAATTTGAGAACTTTAATTAGCCAGGGGGTCAGGGCAGCCAGTGCAGCAAGTCCAGGAAGCCCAGGTAAAGCTCATCAGCGAGGGGGCTTACAGGTGCCTTCAGCCCTAATCTCTCCGCCCATCTTGCTGAAATTAAAGCGGCAAATGGGAAATTGATTTCTAGCCCCCCTGTCCATGGCAATATCTTTTTTGTCTTAAGGACATTAGGTAGGTTTGCACTTGCCTAAGCTGTTCTTTAAAACGTTCATTACTGATACGGAGGCTGTGCTGGCAGACCGCCAGGGCTACCATGAAGATGATGAAGCGGAGAGGAGCTCTCTGAACTGCTGACTTTTTTTTTTTTTTTTTTTTTCCAAAGCAACAGGTCATTACTGCAACAATCCTCAAAGCAAGTTGAGTGAAGAAATCATCTTCGACCTCCCTTCTCAACATCCAGCCTAAGCTGCTGCTGACATGGCAGCTACTGCGCGATTGAGGAGATTAAACTACTGGGAGAGCTGGGCTCAACTCTTCAAATAAAACCTCTTATTTTCATTCAGCAATCAACTAAAATCAAATGTGTTAGTTCTAAGCTAACATAAAAACCCTCAGAGGAACACAAACCCCTCCAACTCCAATCCATGGAAAGATCAGAATGACTTAAATAAAAAAAACAAGAGTGAGTCAGCAGAATCTTTAAAACGATGGAATAGTGAAGCTGTGGCTACTGATATCACATAGAATCAAATGGGGTCTAATTCATTTTCCTCCCTGCATGTCACTACCCTCAGATCGCAGTTTCTGTTGTGCCATGTTGATGTTTTCCACTTTATGGCAGAATGCTATTTGTCATTCTAATGAACCTCTCTGTGGGAAAAAAAGATCCCAGGGAACATTTCTCAAGATGTCAGGGAGCAGAGAATGTAAAGTGTGCTACACAGTTAATTCAAGTGGGCCTGCCCTGCAGGCAAGAGGTCTGCCTGTGTATCAATTCTAAAGAGGACCAATTCATGCCGAATTAAGAGCGGGAATAGAATATTTAGGAACAAGCATTGAACAGCCTGTTCTCTTTTTGGGAAAAAAATTTACAGCAGACAACGCAGATGGAGCCGCCTGCTGTAAGATTAACAGACTTGGTTTATTTAGGGCACCTACCACAGAAGTGACGGCCAGGTATACACTCTGTACCTTTATATTTTATGTAAAATGGAACAATATCATAGTCATGCGGCCCCATTCTTCAAAAGCCAAAGAAACCAAAAGTGCACATGGCTAATGTATGAGGGAAGTACAGAGTGTGTTTTGCACTTTAGAGAGGGAGAAGAAGCTGGGCTATTGCATGCACGTGATAAATCTGCTGGTATGCCAGGGCTCTTTTCTCATTTGTTAAGCAGCCATGTGTGAAAATGTTAATGAAGGCCCATATAATCTAGGAAATTCTCACCATTAGAATTTCCTTCACGTAGCCAGGCTTTCTGCTTACACACTGACTATTGTGCGCATCAATCCTTCCACTGTCGTACTAATAATAGACCTAATTGCCTCAGTCAGCCCACAAGCTTTCTCTGCCCCTCTATGCATCTCAAAAAGAAGCAGAGGACAGTCTCATGACAAGCCCCTGCCACAGAACAAGGAGCAAATTGGGATCCATATAACAAGCAGGGACAAAACTCAGTGGCACTCTGCACGGTGTCCATCATCTACCTAACCTTCATCATCTTATTTCCAAAAAGATGAAGCATCTAGCTGTCTAAACATTTGCAATGGCTGAGACGGATGGTGCGACATGTTTTTTTTCCCCCCTTTATATCATTCATTATAAAAGGAGCAGAAGAAAACGTGTACTTGTGACATGATGTCACTCCTCTTCCTTAAAGACCTACTCGATTTGCAGGGGTTGTTGTACCTGGGGAAGCCTTTATGAGAATAAAACACTTCCTTGCTTGACAATATCACCTATAATATAACTTTATAACTATCCTTGTACATGTGAAAAAATGTAGATCCCTCTAGAATTTCCTGCTTGAATTAGCTTCCAATGAATCTGAGTGCCTCTTTCCCCCCCTTTGCTCACAAAGCCAGAATTGCGTAATTACTCTAAAAGGAGGAGAGGTGAAGGTTTGGCAGTCTTAATCTCTCAGAGTAGAGTCTCTTTAAGGGAGTGGTGGCTGAGGAGCCAAAACATCCATAAACCCTCAGGGAACAGCTAACACATCAGAGCATGATGGTCCTGCACTACATCATAGTAATCAGCAAAGTCTGATACCCAGTGACTCAGATTTCCAAAGCTAGGCTTAGATTTGAAAAGCAAATCTTAATATTTACTTCTGAACCCAAAGATTACACAAGGAGACAAACATTAGAAAAATATCATCCACTTTTTTTTTTTTTTTTTTTAAAACATTTCCATTAATCTGACAGCAACCGAACGTATCAACTCATGGCTCACTGTGGACCCTGGTGCTTCTCCGCAACCAGTTGCCACGGTAATCTTACTAAAATGGGCCTGTCTGAACTATATACAGCTATACCAATTAAAAGGCACACACAGCACGTCATTTGGCAGATGATCTGGTTCTCAAAGGTATCTAATAGAAGTGTCATTAAGTCATTAAATAAACAATGGTCAAACGTCCCTGTATCGTAGTGGTTTTAACCTGATTTGGTAGAGCACCCAGGAGAAAACTGAAAACTGCAGCTGCCAGCCAGGAGGTGGCCGGCAGAATACCCAGGTGAAGGGTTATCTCTTTCTTTAATTGACAATTACACTCTTTAAGGTTAAGTGATGAAAACCACACCAGTGACAATCCAGTCAGAGCCCCTGTTGGAGTGAGAAGACACTGGCTTGATGAGCACTTTGTTGTTAGTTGATGTGATATCAGGCTTCAGACCGCTGCCACGTAGGGCAGGAGTACGATGGATGTTTCAGTACCGTTGTGTAAATGTATGAATGAAGCTGTGAGGGATTGCATAAATGTAATCAATAACAAGAGTATGTGAAAGAATGTTGTTGCTTTAGTAAAGTGATGAAGCCATCAATGATACTCAGACCTGATAGGTGTAAAAGTCTTGACGTACATAAGAGAAGTCACATGAAGTTTTTGAAAATAAAAAATAAAAATAGGCAGGAAAATATTACTTATTGAATGAGACAGGTGATAAACCAACTTAACATGGCATATTAATACTAATGATACAATAAAAAATATCACTGAATAAAGACATCAGCTTAGGCTTGTACATTAAGATCTTTCTGAATAATTTTATCAACATAATTGAATCTCAACAGAAGTGGAGTATAAAGGTGGTGCAGAAAGTAGTGTTGCACTATGCAGTATGTTTCTGTTTGAAAAAGAGGGAATGTCATTGTCATTGAACATTACTACACCCTCACCACACGCACAGAAAGTGGGCCTTGTCTTTCATAAATTCCTGAGAGAACTTTGAGTTGATGTCAGAATTATTCAAAGGAGCAGTATAAATATGCATGCCACCAACAATGTCACAGAAGACGCAAAAGAGTGTAATGAAGCCGTTTCCCCGTAACCTTGTGTTAAGGTTATCAAGGTTTGTTGCTGAGGCTTGATACCCTGTCCAGGATGATGGTGATGTTGATGTATCCTCTGACTCACGCCCCCCCCTACCCCTAACTTGTCATCCCGTTTCTCCTTGCCATAGCATTTTTGCTGCACACCATTGATCTCTAGTTGCGATAACAAATTCTATTAGTGGAACGCTGCATTAGCAGCTGTTTCTTTGTCATCTTGGAAATTCGGTTTTTAAGGATCCCTGGGAACCCACTTCCTTTGCATATAAATCTCTGTCGACGTGTTTTTTTTTTTTTTAAAAAGTTTCTCCTGCTGCTCACTTCAGCTTCTTCCCAGAAAAGCCTTTACATTTGCCTTGAATGTCCCGGCCACATGATCAAATGTTGACTGTCTGAAGATATTCACAGTTGGGTCATGGATTAATTTGTTTGAGCTTCATGAATCATCAGTAGCTGAGAAGCACTGATTAACTTCTGTGGACTATAATATTAATTGACTGCTTATTAGTCCTGAGGTTGCAGCTACATATACAATGCTATGCTCTGTGTCATTACAGAGCAATTAATAGGCAATATGCTTATTATTCAAGGTCTTTAATTTATTTCTTTCTCTTTTACTGTTCATAGCGATGGTTGTGGCTGTGCAGCCTGCTAGCACTGCGATGCCTAGAGTTTTTGCTATTGTAATGCAAAGAAAATGCCCCATTAATTAAAATAACAGATTTAAAGAGGCCAATAAAAGTATTCGCAGCAACTTGAAAGTATTCTTGCGTAAGCTAAAATAAGTACATACAAGTTTTATGATAAAAATTAAAAAGGAAAGAGGAATTTAAGGCTCATTAGAGGGGTTGCTATGGCATTCTAAAAGTTATTTTAAACCATTCAAACAAACGACAACAAAAACATGTTCTCAATTATGTTGACATGCATTGTGATTAATAGCAACACACAAAATTATACAAGCAGTACGAAGTACTGCTATATTTAAAGCAGTGTTAAATACAGCAACACAATCAGGAAGAAGATTATTGTGTTTATTTCATTTTCATATAGGAGCCCCTTTTGTTTCACATGTATTTTTTCATGGTCACTTAGGTGATATACAGCATTACAGTACATTATCTTATATAATATATTATAATTAATTGTATATTATCTTATGAACAGTACACTATTCAATGACGTCTATAAGGATAATCTGCTGCTACTTTCTGTAGCGTGACAGTGACATGTCAGTCAGTTTGTTTTTTGTTATTTTTTTGTTCAGGCTTAAGACATTTTTCCATTCCATCTAATTCCGCACCAGAGAGTGAACAGGATATGTTCTTATCTTTTGATCCTCAGCAAAACATAAGTCGCATCTAAATTGTGCTTGTGCTGTTTTGAATATCTTGAATGTGCGCCTGCACACGCCCACGCACACGAACCCTTTAGGCTCATTTTGGATTTTTATAAAGGAGTCTCCCACTGCAGCCACAGATAGATGAGCAGGTGTGCTAACCCCGGGGCTCGGACGTCTTCCAATTAAGACACATAGAGGGAAAAACATTCCTCCACACTGACCTCACCAACACACCATGTGCATTCACTCGACTGGACGCACACTGACTGCCTGTTTCTCTAAGCTGTCCCTCCTACTGCTCCACCCAGCAAATCTATTTATTTAAGCTGTGTTATAAAGCCAATTTAATCTGCACCCAGCTGTTTAGTGACAAAGATGTATGGTAATATATATTTTTTGTTGACAAGTTCCAGTTTGAATGCAGTGTGTGTTACGCACTAGTGTGTGTCTCTGTCTTTATATGTGATTTGCGCTTGCATGTGTACATATTCTTTAAATACACCGAGACTGCATTTTGTGTCTGATTCAGGCTGTCATCAGCTCGCTGCCTACTTACAAATAGAGGTGGAAGTTAAGTTCCCGCTGAGCTAAAATACCATTTCCTGCTTTACTGATGTCAAAAAAAGAGTCTGTGCTGCACGCGAGGCTTCTATGAAATTATCAGCTCTCAGGCACAATAATGAGATTTTTGTCAGTTCAAATATACAACCAGAACTATCAACAAAAAAAGCTTTTACAAGAATTTAAATAAAAACAAGATTCGATGATTTGCATTTAAAGGCAGAGTTCACTAAGAAAGGCGCAGAGTATATATCACATTTTGAAACTGAAAAATATTATTGTTTCTTTTTTGGGAAAAAAACTTGCACAGATTTTGAGTTTGAAGGCCACAGTTTTAATTGGAAAAAAAAATTCATTTCGGCATCACTATGGTGACTGTCTTTTCTCTGAAGACACCATTTGCTCAAGTTTTGAACATAAAAGCGATCATCGTAAAGCATGTGCCTCTGTCAAGCCTCGAAGGATCACAAACGACAGGACGGCCATCGTCCTAATCCCTGACAGCAATGAGCCTGCGTGTTGGAGGGAGGTTAACAGCTGGAAACATGCTGCAGTTGCAATTATCTTGAACTAAACACTGACAAGACAGCGGAGATGGCAGTTGATACCACATCTCCCTCTCATCACACCGGACAGCACACTGGTGACTGTGGAGTACTTCAGGTTTCTGGACACCCCCGTCACGAAGGGCCCCATCTGGATCTTCCGTGTTGACTCCAATGTGAAAAAGGCGACGTAGAGACTGTAGTTCCTCCAGCAGCTGAGGAATCTCAACGTACCACACGAGATGCTGACCTGGCCAGTGTGTACCATGAACTTCCATCACTATCTCATCTGTGCTCTCCCATAAATACTTGATGCCTGAATACCAAGAGAAACGTGTGCTTGTGAAAGTACACCGGCAATAAAAGCTCTTCTGATTCTGAAATGTTTTCCTAGTGTTTTTTTCTCAACTACTATCTCTGATATCATTCTGGACACTGCATTTTAATATAAGGGAATTGCAAAGCAAGCTGTTCATAGTTACTGTTTTTTCTCTCTCATTTCAAACAGCAACAGTGATTCACGTAACACCTGTTAAAACTGCATGTTAACCAGCAATCACTGATTTCACAATTCTGATGTCTGATAATATTAGCTGTGAAAACATCTGTGATTTGATTTTGGTTTTGTGACCGTGAGAATGTTAGTTTATGCAGCTCGAACCCTGGTTGTAGCAGAAGGAGTAAAAACAAGTGTTTGTGCCAGTAGGACAGCTCTGCCAACACTCGTCAGCGGGATTTGGCCTCCGATTCTTTTACATGTCATTGCATTTAATGCTATTTACTTATTTGTTGTGTTAATAAATACACAAGAATAAATAAAGTTGACAATAATGAGGAGAAATAGTGAGTTTGCAGCTCAAATACAGAGGTAAATATGGGGAGCGGGTCTGTGGTCTGATTGAGAAGGCACATATGGTGTCTCTACAGAGTAAACAAGTCTGTCAGTATGGTTTAGTATTTGTGGTGTTGCCTAATGTTGTTATTTGTTTTAAAAAAAAGTAAAAAAGTAAAAAACTGATAATAAAGAAATGTTGGTTTGAATGCCAGCCCTAATTTCAGCTTCTCATTCAACTCTTCCTGACTTGCTTTGACCCTTCAGTAGCAGCAGTACCCAGACTTTTCTATACACTCCTGTGGTATGTTGTGATCCCATCTGAATATGATGTATCTGGTCTTGTGATCTCATCTGATAAAATAAACCACACTCCTGCAGTAGAAAGTCGTGCAAAAATGTACTTTGGTATGGCCTTGCTGCAGTAAGTAAGACCTTGTCTAAGGGAAAAAACTGCTCCGACCAAGAGAATCCTGCATAATTTGTAAATCTTGTTTATTTTAATGTCATATTTTGAACTTGCAATTTTTTTTATTAAGCAGTAAACAACTGTTTTCTGATTTTGCTACACTACTATGCTCGATTTTCAAATTAGGCTTAGTACTTAAAAAGGGTTAAATAGATTAAAAGTCATTTTATCTTTTAATTTCCACTTTACACTGTGTTCAAATTTATTTGAAAAACAGTAATAATTAAGATTCCTGACCTCGTAAAGATGGATTTTATTTATGAGGGAAGATCCACTGTCAGCTGTTGGAGTATTTGCAGAACCACATAAGAGATAAAGCGAACTTTATTCTTATTTTTGCAGGTTGACCATTAACATCAACCTTGTCAAAGTCATTTGTCTTAGGATTTGTTGAATATCTCCAAAATGCTCTTTTGTCTCTGCTTGAGTGACACTGTTTTCTGAAAGGTTAATTGCTTCTTGTAGTCATAAAAGGCCAGATTCCAGGCGGTGATTGACATAAATAGAGGTGCTCTCCCTCAACTTTGAGGTTTTGCACTACATCCATACTTACTGCTATGTCAGTTTCAGACAATTGTGATTTATTATTAATGACATTATGTGCACTTTCTGTGACATTCCTTTTATGGGGTCTTGCGCCTTTATGTGGCTCATCAAAAAGAGATGCTTGTCCACCCATGTCCGGCTTCATGGGCTATGAGAGAATAAATTCTTCAATGTCACAGTCTCCGCCAATAATGACTTATTCAGTGCTAAAGATCAAAAGATTTATTCTGCAATTGTTCATGACAATTTACTTCTAAGTATCAGCAACCCAGCAGGTTGGCAAAAGCTTTGCTTCCTCATGCTTCTACAATACTCTGTCTGCAGAGTATTGAACTTCAGACACAGGGACAAAAAGTTCAGACAGCCATTTACTAACAGTCTGCTCCAAAGAGACCACAGAGGATGTATTGGGTAGATGAAAGTTTACAACTGGACCAAAAACAAAAAAAAAAGCAGCACTGGAATGGCTCGGGAAAACTTCACAAGCAGCTGAGGAGAATTGGTGATGCATAATTTGTATTCAACCGCAGGTTCACAAATTCTCTGCGACCGGCTTTGTGGCTGAGAGATTTTAAAAGTTTAGAAGGAGTTGCAAACACATTACACATTGCTGCATGCGAGGAGTTCAGGGAGGATGAACCTCCAATGGCTCAACTAGTTTTTTCGTGTACACACTTGGAAGAGTGTGCCAGGCCTGAAGGTCAGCCTGTCTCTTCATCCGCCCTTTTGTGCGGACCGCACAACGCACAAAGCAGCTGGAGGCTGGAGGCTTGGGGTGCAGGGCAGCCCGTCATTGACCACCACTCCCTGCCTAATTACCTCCGTGCCCTGGCCCTGTGTTCATCCAAACCTCTCCAGTAAGTAAGGCTGGGCTGCCGAGATGGCTCTGAGCCTAGCCTCATTAGATCCTACAGAGTCCCTATGACTTAAGCAACATCCACACACTTCTAGGGTTAGTGGGAAGGCTGAAACAGACAATAAAACACAGAAGGACATACATCTCAGGAGCACAAATCTTAAGAGTTCATCCAAAACATGACTCTTGAAACCTGCGTAGGTGAAGAGTATGGAAATGAACTCTCCTTTACACCTAGTTGTTATCATAGTGACTCATATACACAGCATTTAGATGGTTAGTCCTCTAATGGGTCTGCTAAGCACTCACTCTCTCTCTGTCCCTGTCTCTCTCTCTCTCTCTCTCTCTCTCTCTCTCTCTCTCTCTCTCTCTCTCTCTCTCTCTCTCTCTCTCTCTCACACACACACACACACACACACGCTAGCCAGCTTTGATTCTCCTCCATGTCAGCAGTTTCCTTGTCAGCGTCTTTCCTGCCGTGACTGAGATGGAAAAAGCTACTTTTCTTAGGGGTCTTATTTGTTTGGCTGTTTGTTTCTCTCTGTTCACTTTCATCTTTATCTTTTATGACTGCCCCCTTCTTCAATTCAAACTCCTCAGAGAGACAGGCACATAGTGCGGGGAGGCTGGGGAGGGCGAGGTGTTGCCAAAAGACAGCGGGGGGGGGCGTTTGAAGGAGAACACGGAGAATCGAAAATGGCCGATGTTATGATGCACTCGTTCTGTGAGTGAACGAGTCAGTGAGAGAGAAAGAAGAGGAATGAAAGAAAGGTGTGAGAGGAAAATTCTGCTGAAGCTCCTTTGACTATGAAGGAGGGAAATTAGGGGAAAAACTAAATCAAACACTGTGTAACTTTGACAGAATAACCCTTACCCAAGGAGCCGTCTCTGCCATGCAGACTGAAAGGCTGCTGATGCAGACAGAGGCCACAGGGAGGTGCTGTGACAGAAGAGGCTTCGAGAAGGAAGCTCCTCTCACCGGCAGCACCGCTCATCAGGCAGCGTGCTGCTCCAGAGCACAAGCTGCTTTTTTCACTGAGCTAGAACTGTAACGATACAAGGAGGTCCTATAAAAACTTTGTTCTCGCGTAACAAGAATAGATGGCGGTCCAAGTTTCAAACGGGCCTGGTTTTATCACTAGTTTTTTGATATTCCTACCTTAGACAGCAAGAATCTAACCATCCACAGGCAGATTTGTAATTAAGATTGCCTTTCTCTCTCTCCTCAAGCTCCTTATTGTGTTTTTTTTCTTTAATTCACAGCTTTCCGTTGGTCTCTAGTTCGCCAGTCCTCCAGACTGTGATTGTCATAATTGTGTAACACGAATGGGACGAGAAAAGATGAGTCAAGAGTGAAAACAAACGCACCGCACAAATCTTTTGATGTGAACCAAATGAGGAACTCCGTACTTCTCACATTTGTACTTTCATCTTTTTTCCCCATCTTCAGGCACTGATAAATGTCATTTATTTATTTGCTAGTTAATTTCTTTAGCTGCTATACTCTAGGGCGACTATGTTGTAATAAAAAAAGGTGATTTGTTTTCTCTCCCTCGCTCATCCTTGTGCAGCTCGCGCTGTCCCCGATGGCTTGGACCATACAGCGCCTGTAAGATGGAAGTCACTATATTAATCAAGATGGTGACAAGTAAAGCATCCAGCATACTGCCAGGTCCCACTGGTCTGCATCACGGCCTATCCCAAGTTTCACTCAGTAGCTGAGGTCATCCAGTTGTACAGAAATGCAGCGTGCAGGCTTCTTTCTAGCTATAAGATCCATGATTCAACCGGATCATGCTGCTTCAGAGGATCAGACACTGTCACATGCACCGACTTCCCAAATGATGCCCTTGACACTGACCCTGAGCTCAAGTTCAGTACAGCTGTGGGTTTAACTTGTCAGCCCTCATCCCACCCAAAAAATGTAGTTGGCAAAACTGCCCCTAAACATGCTCTATAGGCAGTTTTGACCCTGTGTTGAACTCGTACCAGCCCCTCGAGAGCAAGTCTGTTTGTGTTTTGAAGGGAGTCGCGATGAAAGGCTCAATAAAAACGAATCAAACTATTCCTTCTCAGCTGTTCTCTCAGACATTCCTTCTCTGTTTTTCCTCTTTTCCCCTGTACTTCAATGGGTGCACTAAATCTCCCTCCCTTTGATATTCCCTTCTGTTCTGTCGTTCTGACTGCCATCCTTTTCATTGTTTGCCATGCTGCATTTTCTTTTCCTCACTGTATCTTGAGCAGTTTCTTTCTTCTTTCATTTTTATTTTTTATTCACAGCTTTCTAAGACGGCCATTCCTCGCTGATGTTTACAAGTTAAATGAATGAAAATCCTTGAAACATGACTTCTCCACAGACGGATGCTCCGTTGTACCTTGATTTACTCGCAGGTTCCTCCCTGCGGCTGGCCAGAAGCAGGGACAGTAGACTGAACTGGGATACCAGAGATAGCAGAAGAATCAAGGAAGTGGAATAATACAAAAAAGTGAGCCGTGCTCAGTGTATTTTAGCCCTTTTGAAAATTGATTTTTTTTTTTTTTTTTGTTACCAATCCAACAATCCCAGAGTATCCTAACGCAATGAATGAAAAATGAAAGGTATCATTTTTCAGAAACCCACTGGTCCACGCATGAGAGCAGAATTTGTTTGTGGACATGGACAAAAATCTCGTATGTACACGCACGGCGATGTGTCATCCGAGTTTCCTGTTCTCTTTAGGACAGCAAATCTGAAAAAACTGGGCGAACTTCCTAGGCAAGCGACACGTTTCTGCTTCTTTCTCTCCCACAAACATTCCTTGAATTGGATTTTCGCCTTTACCCCCAGCACATCAACCTGTGAAATGTTGCAAGCATTGTAGAACAGAAGCCCTTCAAAAAGATTGTGTTTAACCTCTTTGTCATTGTGAGAAAAAGGAGAAATGTCTCTATTTTCTTCCCATCTGTATCCCAGAAGAGCTGTTATGTTTCCCTCTCCTGTGAGGATGAGCTAACAACCTTGAAGCTTTGTAAACATCAGATGAATGTAAAATAAAAGAAGTAGATTATCAAAGGGATATTCCCAATGACAACAAACATTTGTTATGCTAAGTTATATTTTATCTCTTGATCAATCCATACAGGGAATTTATACCCATTTCCTATTTTTATTGCACTGCTATCTTTATGACCAGGGATGTTTATCACATTCTAGTAACTAGTTTTTATGTTATTTATGGTTTTCAGCTATTTATATGACACAAAAACAAGACAAAACACTAATATCTTTGTATATACTGTAGTACAGCAGAGATATCAAGAAGGTTAAATTGGTTTGAAATGAAACAAGCTGTGGCTGTGATGGAGAAATCCCAGCAACTGCCAATCACACGATCAGAGCGCCACATCCCCAGATCTGTGAGGCATGTAACACAGGTCAATGTGAAGACAAGTACGCTTTCCTCAGCTGATGACAAAACGGTAACATACAGAGCAGCGTGGTGAAATAAAATGCAACCAATTCAAAAAACAGCACTGGTGTTTTGGGATCCCACCTCCCACTAATCCCGGGGCTTCCAGTCTTTCAGTATCCAACACTGAAAGCTGGTCCACCTGCCTCCCGCCGCCCCCCCTGCCTCCCCTACCCTCCCTGTTCACAACCAGCCTCGCTTCCTCCCATCATAAATCTGGATAAATCCACAAACCACTGTCTGGCATACTCCATCTGTCTCCCTCCCTCATGTACTGCTGGAGGAAACCTCTCTGCATCCCTGACTGCCAGCGGCTGTCCTCTTAGCCGACAAAGAAAGTGAACGAAACAGGCACAAAAAGTATGCTGTAAAGACGACACGAAGGCTCTAATCTATTGTATAACAAATTATATTCATCTCAGGAAAACACATTTTCAAATGCAATTATAAAACCCTGAATCTATTTACCAGTTATGTATTATGATAATGTCACTCAAATGAGGGCACGAGTCCTAGGTTTTGTTTTGTTGTTGTTTTTATTTTTTCAGATTTACTTTCTTTTTTTCGCTTTTAGGCATAGACCTCTCTGATTGTGACATTAACATCATAGCTTAACTTTAACACACCGTAAGGCGGGACGGCAGCGGCGTGGAGTCGCACTACAAAGGCCTGTGATATCCAGAAACAGGAAACACAGAAGGAAAGCAAGCTCAAACACACACGTACACAAATGCTTTTCCAACACACCACAGCTCCAGACTGGGCTCATTACGTCCCGCCCACCCCTTCCCACCACTACCACCGGGGTCCTGACCACACAGTGGGTCGACACCCAGCCACAGGGGTCCATGTGTTAGCACTGAACGGAGTGAGAAACAACACCACCAGTGGGCTCGTATCATCATCCACCCCACATCTCCCAGGGCCTGACATCTCCTTACGGTGCTATTGTTTCGCCTGAGCGCTGCTCTCTTGCCCTTTTCTCTCCACTACAGCGCACAGGAAAAGGGCTGCACAGTCGGGGGGTAGGGGCTTGTTTAGACAGCAGGGGACCCCGACGGCACTCAGTGGCAAACATCAAATATGATTGGTCAAGGGAGGCAAAGGGGAGCTTGACAGGAAAATAATCTGACCGTTCCAGGTGCCTGGAGTATTTTATCATCTGTGTATAACACTGGATAAATCAGAGAAGAAAAAAAAAATCTGTTTACCTGTTGACGAAAGAAACAGCCCCACAGGATCCACAGACAGAAAAAAGAAAGGAGGGAAACCATTAGTTTGTTTGCTTTGTGTATTATTGAGGACAAACATGCAGCATGCGTGATTATAATTACAATAGACATAAAATGACTTTTTCTGGTTAAAAGGGAGACATTTTGACTGAAGAAAACCTGTGAAGCGTCATTCTTTGAATACACTACAGTACATTAGTTTTTGTTTTCTTTTTAAGCTGCTACTTAACAAAGCTGTTTGATGTGAAGATGAGTGAAAGACCTTGTACAACAGACTGCTGCAACCTGCCACTTTTTGCATAAATGAATGTGGACAAACAACAGTTGACTGATTTTTATTCTTCAACGAGGCCTGTAGTTCTGTTTCTTTTCTTCTTCTTTTTGGTTTGTTTGTTTTGCTTTTTATCCAAAATGCCTTCTCTGTAATTTAAAAAATAATTCCTGATTGTGCGACCTTGGCTTTGACTGCTCATGGACTATGGGGACCACAGCGATGAAGGTTTGATCAAGTCAAAACACTCACTATGAGCCTGCAGACACATAGACATATGCATGCACTTACCATGACTACACTCTAGCCAGTATCAATCAGAAAGGCAGAACTGCTCTCTTTTCAAACTAAGTGGTGAAGGCCATGCATCAGATTTCACATCTTTTTTACTAAAATAAAAAAAATTCCTTTTGAATAACCCTTAAAACTTTTGCTTACTGTACTAATCAATTATCTATGAGTGTAACTAGATGATGCTTCCTAAGTGTCTTCACAGAGACGGGATAACTGGAGTTTAATGACCTCTGGGTGATGAGCAGAGGAAGGTTGTGGTCTCTGGCTAATACCACTCATTCAGGTCTACTCTGATTATAATAATCACGAGCAAAGTCACTGATGAGTTGGCTGTCCCAAATGACTTTCCTCATAGGCGTCAAAACAAAGAAGAAGATCCTCTATATAGTATATGTCATAGCATCTCTTGATTTATTCATCTCTCGCTCCCGCCACAGATCTTCAGGAGTCGCTGAGATCTTTACATTTTGCGTGCAGGGGGTCCACAGACGCTACACGGGCAGTCCACAAAGCAAACAGACAGCCAATGAAAACAGCGTTACACCATTAATGTAAACGCCTAATGCAAAACCGCTGCTCTCACCGTGATCAAGTTTGTGCTCTGCTGTAATAATAATTCCACTGGTCGCTCCTTTTTTACATGAGGTGGAAAAAATGTATTTCTTTTTTTATATAATACGCAAAGTGATGATGAAACTAGCAAGAGCATTTGGTCTTCTGTCTCTTGGACCGCAAACCCATTGAATTTCATGAATAAATGAATGAATTAAAATCCATCTAATCATACCTCAGGAATCCCCCTCGCACACACATCTTTACTACTAGACTTCCCAGGAACCTGTCAGTAGTTCCATTTGCAAACAAACAAATTTAATCCTGCCGTACACAAAGAGCAGACTTCACTATGGCAACAGCACGTTACATCTTTTGCAGTATTTCTCTTTCTGCATGCTTCTTAATTAGGATTTATGAATCGTCAATGAAAACAATTCTTTGTCTCTCATTTAGCTATATGTGAGTGATTGCTTGCACATGAACACGAGGGAGACGAAAACATGGAACCTCCATATTTAAACAAAATTGATTTTCTTTCTTTTTTTTTTTTCCCTGTTTCTGGTACTTAGGCTGCAAGATATCTGATCATTGAACACCTGCAAAGTGCATTTGAAATGTAGTTTTCTGCTGCTATACTTTTGTTTAAATCAATTTATTAAAAATAAAATAAAATATAATAAAAAAAAGTTATACTGCTGCCTCCTGGAAATCGTATATCATATACTTTAAAGTGCAAGAGGCTCAAACCAAGAAGCATATTACCATTACAACCACAATAACTCTAAATATTAGAAAGCACACAGTGACAAATATATATATATATATATATATATATATATATATATATATATATATATATATATATTTATATATATATATATATACACCAAAAATTTACAAAAAATTGGCATTTAAGCCAGAGAGGCTAAGCCGTACATCTGTATACCTATTCCTACTTGACAGCATTACAGCAGCAAGCTGTTTCAGAATGAGTCTGGAGACCACAACATGCTCTAATTGATATGACCTTTAATTGCTCATTCAGTGCAGAGGAAAGAAGAGGAAGACATCAAGCCAGTCCACTGTGGCTCGAGCTAAAGAGGCTCTGTGTAGATTGGCCTACACTCCCAGGCCCCGTGGACATAATTAAACCTGAATAACAAAACACTTACACAAGTGTTCAACTCTCCCGAACAAGATTTTGAAAACATGCAGGACACCAGCACAGAGGTGTTTTACTTGCTCCCTCAATCAGGCTGCATGTGCTCCTGCGCTTAACGTCACTAGAACTTAGACAAATGTGGGAACCACGAATTAAGTCCCGCTACCTGAGAATAATATTTGGTTATTTGCTGGTGTTTATGTCCGCTCTTCAGATGAACTATTTAGAATACCTCATTTACAACAATAGAAAGCAAGACAATGGGAATACAATCATTTTAGATAGTTACATTCACGTCTGCATGTCTCTCAGTTGCATACTCGGCACCAAAAATGTGCATAATAAGAATCTCTAACTAAATATCACCCAGATGTATTAGAAGAAGTCATAAAAACTAACTCTGCATACACATCTCAATTTTTCAGAAGTAAACATTCAAAACATAACACTCTCGCTGCGTGCTTTGACATTTACATACTTCTATATGTATATGTTCAGAGTTCAAGCAAAACAACTGGACTTTTGCATGGAATTAAATGTCACTAATTTACACTGAGGACCAGTTGGCTCTCGTCTTAGCTGAGCTTCAAGTAAGCCAAGGGTTCAAGCTGTCCACTGGGGCCATCGGAGCAGTATGCTTGACTACTATGTATGCAGACCAACGGACTACTGGCCACTGCATGATCCCCCTGGTGGGGCTCACAGTTGGCCTTTTGGAGACCTCCATCATCTCCACCTGCAGTGTGCTCTCCCCCAAGAGAGCTCCCTCCTGAAAAGATATGAATGCAGGAGCTGGATGTCTAGACGAGGGGCTCATTAGCTTTCCTGTGGCTCACCAGCTAGTGATTGCGGAGGCCTAGGTTGCCTTGCCTGGAGGGCGGGGACAGGTCCTGATTAAGAGTGTGTTTTATTAGAGGGGCTTAGGTGGGGACTTTGGGATTAACACATAAGTCTTCCACCTTCATGGGTGCGAAGAGCACTTGTTGTGCTTCATGCAGCTAGAGGGGGAGAGCAGCACAGGGAGTGAAACAGCTTTTCTCACTTTGCGTTGATAGACTGATCAGAGGCTTAACTCACACGTCCTGGACGTCTGGATAGATTTATGTTGCTTACAACAGCCAGCCTTAATCCCAAAGGGCGCAGAGAAGTTTTTTAGATGATAATTCAAGTTAATTAGTTTTAATAACTTTGACTTCAATGCACGAGGCCGGGTGTTTATGTGAGTGTAACATTCTCAGACAAGTCAGAGTGAAAGACCTCTCGGTGACCTGTAAATGTTTTTCACCACGGTGAAACGCTGGTAAAAAGATTGGCAGCCCGTGCCCTTTTGTCTCAGAGGTTTCTCACAGACTTTACACTTAGCTGCCGCCGGACTGAGGAGGAGCAACAGGTGCACAACATTGCTCCAGATTTATGCAATACAACATCAATTATTTCTTCAGGTTGATGTTTGCCAAAGACTAAGGTTGGCTCCTACTTTGAAGCATACAGTCATGCGCACACTAAGTCAACAATTTTAGAGTACAATATAGTGATATGTGTAAGGGTGTTTCGGTTCATACATTTCAAAATAGTGTCTCAAGAACAGATCTGAATTGCAAAGTTTTGCTCATTTGCATGGTTCAAGACTCAGTAAATATCACATATTTCTGATCTAACTTTAAGATTGCTTTCAAGTTTATTGTTTACACTCAAAAAACTCAGACCTCTTTTTATATTATCATATTCACTTTCCTCGGATGATTAAGTGATGATAAAGAAATACAAAGCAATTGTGGAACAAACAACTTTTGTTTGCTGATCCCTTTGCATAATTATGATGCCTGTGGGCCAACTGATTCACTGAAATCTGTTTTCTGCAGGGAGAGGGAAACCTAAAATAGCAGCCTCTGATTGTCACACAATTGGCTTAGACTGCACTGTGCAGCTGTGCAGCTGTGCTCTGAGCCTGTCTTTCTGTCATTTAACTGATTGCAGCTTTGTTGCCAACATATCAGGTGCAACATCACTGAATCGTGGGCCGCCAAGCGCACCGCAAACTTTATCCCCACCTCTTTGCGGAAACATGGGGTCAGAAACTGAGCGTGTGCAAAGCACAGTGTGCTACTGCATTAAACAGTTTCTCAAAATGTATTCCATTTTTGATTAACATTATGCCACAATGGCAGAGTTCAAAGCTTGGATTGTACAGCTGCAGATATGAACAGCGACAACCCCCACCCTTCCATGAGAGGAGAGGGATAAAGGGAGAAGAAAAGAAACAGAGGAGCAGACAGTGAATTCCAGGAGCGTCTTAGTTAATTACTGGGGTACAAGTGTGATAAAACACCCATCCACCTCTGAGGGCTACTACCTCCTGCCAATACACTTACCGTAGTTTTGAAAACTCAAACGAATATGCAGATACATAACATCTGGATGCAATAACCTGTGCTTACAGTTTATACGGAGGGATTGTTGAAGGCTAATTCCCAACAGGGTTGCAGATTAGTTGAGAGAAGTTAGCGAGGGCTGAACACCACCCTCAAGCTTTGGCAACAGTACAAGTCAGCATGAATAATGAATAAAAATAGAAACTCGTGTGCACAAAAATATATTCCATTATTTTTGCCACATAATCAGTTGAGGCAATTTTGAAAAGGGAATATTGATTATCACCTTGAAAACAGTTGCGCAATGTTACGGGACATCGCTGTGAGAAAAGACAGGAAAAAAAAAAAACCAGTGAACCCCGTCTTTAGTCCAATCTTAGACGTGTGCATTTTCTGTCAACTGCAGGTTGTTTTTTGAACACCGCCTCTGCGTGATAACATGGCCGTAACTCAAAATATTAATTAGTTTTGTCTATGTATCTGATTACCGACATGCCTAAAGTGAGGGTGATAAAATGCCACACGGTTTATCTGCTCTGCTCTATTGAAAGGAGGCTACAGATAAAACCGGTATCATGAGGTTCATGGATGATGAATCATGTCCACAGTATTTTCTCTCTCTTCCGAAGTCAATAGGCCTGTAACGTGAGCACAGCACCGGCCTGTCCCTAGGCAGGCTGGCTGAGCTCACAAATGAAAACAGAGGAAAGGAAGGAAAAGAAAAAGAAACAGAGAGTTTTGTGTCTGATCAAACACAGCGGGGATACCTTCAAGGTCACTTCCAGGGGATAAAAGAGCAAGGGAGCGTAAGGGACTGAGAGGCGGTGAAGAGACAAGTGAAGTGTCGATGAGACTAGGAATTTGGACTCAAAGGGAAAAAATTTTGGGGAAAAAAAAGTCTCTCAATGTGCAGAACTGGCTGAGCATGGTGTTATGAGATAATAGCTCCAGAATAATCATTTTACTTTCACAGTTCACAGATCTTTTTAAGTGCAGAGGATTGCATGGGCTTTACGACAATAAAGCAATTCAGCAAGTACAAAGCAAGCAGGCACAAGTTACTATGAGGCAAACAAATAAATGAGCTGTGTTTCATCTTTACGATCATTTTAACATTACTTTATCAATAACAAATCAGACATTTTTGATAGCTCAGCATTCAAAGTAATGGGCAGCAGAGCAAACCACAGAGCAATCTCAAAGTGTAGAGGGAAAGTGGGCTGTGAAGCTGGAAAAGGGCTGGGAGAAGGCCTGTCATAAGAACGTCAGAAACCGGCGTGTTCCAGAAATGCCCAAGTGTGGACACACACTGAGGCGTGACGTTACAGCGAACCCATTATCTACTTTTCAGTCATTTTGGCCTTTCCACATCAAACTTGGGACCACTTTCAATTTCAGCACCAGAGATGGCTGCTTCTCTGACCGTCACACTCGCACTCTCTCTCACACCCTTGCTGAGTGGGTGTGTCCCTTCAGGGAGAAGGGATTTTAACAGCACTTCACCCAACCTTAAAAAAACACTTTGCAGTATAGATCCCGAGTTGATTCCTTTTTTTTTTTTTTCCCACTGCTATTAGAGGTGTCAGTGCTGCCTGCCACTAATCAAAAACCAGCTTGCAAACAGAAATGCAGTGTTCGCAGAATATGTCAAAAGAGATAGCTCTCCAAATGGAAACTTTTCGGGAGGATACACTCATTCAGCTCTCGGGAATTTATGGTAAGAAGGGAGTAAGTATGTGTGTTGGTATGAGCTGTTTGCAAGATAACAATTCAGTCCCAGCAAGCTTATCATTAAAATTCCATCAGAGGTATGTTACGGGGGATGAGGCAGAGGAAATGCCCAAGATTTAAGAATGGAAGACCTTAAATCACAGATGGAAGCGTTGCTAGCTCAAGACCCCGCTTTTGATCTTTTCGTTTACCCGGGTGAGACTCGCTTGGAAAACAGACCAAAAAAAAAAACAAGCAGCCAGTCAAGGGAGGCCATCAGCTGAGGGTATGACTTCCTGGGCATATGTGCACGAGCAGAACCCAGCGGCCCCGCAACCATATTTAAATCGGGCACTGTTTTACTTTGTTTTATTTTATTTGACTTTAAAACACAGCAGCTGTGGCAAGACTCTTGTATTTTCCTAGATGTAAAGCAGCCATACGCCCATGCAACGTCTATGTTAAACACAGCACAAGGCCAAGCAGAATGCATGTCTCTACAAATAAGCTATTACAAACACCATCCTCTGTAACTCTCCTTCAACTTGTCATTTAACACAAGGATCAGCAGGAGCTGGGACGGCAATCTCGAGTCACTTTGTGACAGCTGAAAGCCAAGAGCCTTGCATTCCCTGTCTCGATGTTCCTTTGTTTTCATGTGTTGTTGTTTCTCATCTTTTCCGTTTCAGTAGCTCAACATCTCACACGATCAGGCTTTTGTCAGAAGAGGCCTGTGTGTTCAGTATTAAACTCATATAGGAGAACTCAGCATGTCACGCAGATGAAACCTGAGGACTTCCAGGCCTCTTACTCTTTCCGATCAATATGCAGGAGACTAAACCCAGCATCAAAAGGCAGTTGAGGACATACCAGTAAACAAAGATAACACTTACACCCCCTATAAACATACAGCCAAATGACAATGGTTGGCTGCAAATATACAAAGCTGTTAAATTAGGAAAATATCACGCAATTATGCCAGACTGTGCGCTGTGTTTATGCATGAACAGATCAATGCTTTGCATGCCCGCGTGGTCAGTACACCGTCAACCGTCTTCTTTTTCTTTCTTTTTAGTTTGCACTCAACTGTATCGATACATGGGTGCCTTTACTTTGAAAGGTAGCCACTTTGGGCAATGCAAATGTCCCTCCAGACTGTGCAGTCATAACCTGACTCGATAAAAAAAATCTGTTTCTGGGTTTCTCAGCTGGTGTGGCCAATTAGTGTGAAATTTGGTGACAGAACTGTGGAGGAGCCGGGACAGCCCTTGTGTAATTATTGATCTAAGTTTACTTGCCTGCTTGGTTACATGTGGGGAGAAGAGGACACAGCACAGGGTTGTTCTCAGACTGCGTCTAATTAATCGTGACATAATCTGATACTGTAGCTTAAAGTTGTTGAGGATTTCTGATCCCTTCCGCTGGTGTACGGACTTAGAGGGCTGCCGGTTGCACCGTAATTGCAAGGCTTTCTCTTGGTGTCACAATGAGAGTGGAACCCGTATTATCATATCCACCATTATAATCTCTTCCAGACCCTATTTATCCCTGCTCCAGTTTGGTTTATGTTCTTTTGACAACGTGCCAATCTGTATAGCATGCAGACTCTAATCCCTGTAACTATACGTTTTTAATAGGGGCTCATGTTTTGGCAAACAGCCCAGATTTTTACAAGACATGTGCAATAATTATAGTGACAAAATAATAAATATTCAGAGGGATATCTAGCAATAGAAGATTTGCAGCTAAACATCAACGTCAAACATCAAATTGTAAGAAGAATGTCGTTTTTGAAGTGGGCTAATAGAAAGCTTATTAAAAAACACAGAATTTGCACTGTGCTATCTGCAAGTGAAAAGCGAGAGGGTTCTCTCTATTTTTGTTTTCCACAGACGGAGGCCTCCCTCTACTCCACACAATCTGTTGGTTGGAATGAAAAGCCGCTTATTGATCTGGTTACTTCGCAGGCCAGAAAAGGACACAGGTGGAACTACAGAGCGACGCCGTTTGTAGAGCAGTTTGAAAGAACTTCATCTCTTATTAGACCCCGTGGTTCAGGCAAAGACACACAGTGGGAAAAGCACAATGTATGCTGAAATAGCATCTTTCTTCTTTTCATGATTTTGTGCCACATCTCAGAAGAAATGCTAACTAGCATCATTCCTTTTTGGACCTCTCTCTGGGATTACTTCTAACCAGGCGCTCTCTGAATGCTCCTCTGCAGTGCTTCATCCAGAAAGACATAATATTTATCAGAAGAACAGAGCAGCCGCACAGAAAAAAAAAAGAGAGCGAAAGACAATTTAAGTGGGGTCTTTGATAAAGCGGCGTTTTTGAAGCACAGCCCGTTTAGCTTCAACAGGACAAGAAGAAATAAGGATGGGAAAGCGTGTCTCGCTGAGGTGCCTCACATCAATACACACCACAGATACCTGGATGCCTCCCAAACAGAGGAGAGACTCTAAAACCGCCCCTCCTCCCTTCAAACTTGCACTCTTTGATCCTTTCCCTCTTGAATGTAGAGAGTGTTATGCTTGCACCACAGAGAGTTCAGGCTCCCCACAACCTCCATCACACTCAACCACCTCAACATCTACTCTGCGTTCTTCCTTACCCCTGGAAAACTTTAAAAAGAGGGCTGAGAAACTTTCCCTCAGTTATGTCTACCTGCGCGGCGAGGAAGGTGGAAGGTGGCTGGAATGTTGTGAGTTGGCAAATTACCACTTTTCTGCCCCTTTACCTGCTTCCTTTCTGCGGTATTGATTTAAACTTTGTGTCTTGGTTTATCAGCGGGAGAGGCGACATGGTTTGCTTTTAATATGATTTCTTCGACTTTGGCCAATTAACAGCAGTGCAGCAGCATCAGTCGAGGGGCTAAATGAGACCAAGGATACCAGTGAGAATTCACAAGTCTCTGAGTTTGTTAGTCTCCACTAACAAACTTAGTTTCCCCTACTTTCCCAAATGGTAATTTCTATTTTAAAACTAACCTCTTGACTTTTCCTTTCTTTCACTTTGCTCCAATTATTACACAAGAACTTGGGAAGAGAGAGTGGTTTGTGCCTACTCTCAGCTGATTTAGAAACCTAGGAAATTTGCCCGACTGTAACTTGAAGACAACTGATTTTCTTTTTTTTAAACTGGCATTATACATAATATCAAATTAACTCTCCATGGTGAGTGTGTGTCAGTGTGGTCAAAAAGGGAACACAAAAGCTGATGTGATGCCTAAAAGCAAGTTATTAGACTGCATAACTGCTCTGACATTTGAAACAGTGACTAAGAGCAGGCAGCAATATGTTTTGTTCACAAAGTTCAGAAATCTTTGAAATGGTAAGAATATAGAACTTCCACACCTGGCATATCTTAACTCTTATTCGCCTATGACTATTTAGTCACTTTTCACTTCAAACTGTCAATAATAGTGGGGTTTTTTTAGGAGTGTCAGAGGCATTTAAAAAAGTGAGACAACCAAAACAACTAAATAACCAAAAGCATTTGTATAAAAAAAAAAAAGGTTAATACATGCCAATTGAGTGTTTTTTTAGGCTAAAAAGGGATATTTTCATTATTTTAAAAAAGAAACAAGGTTCACATTTTACCTTTGCCCTGAGCAGATTCAACATCTCAGCTGCCACTATTTTATATTTTATATCAACACAAAGACTCATGTTTGCAATGTTATAGTATTTTCCAGCTGTTACTTTATCTGACAAACTGCTACCCTTCGACAATGTGACGGCATCTTCCTCTAAAAATTTGCAAGTAGTTCGATGAAGGCCTTCGGCTTGCCTTTCATGGACAGTTTGGTTCCATTAAAAGTTCAGCAGAAGAAAAGACAATCTTTGGCAGCACTAAGTTGTCTAATAACCAATATAAAGTAGACACAGTGGAATGGTTTCGCCGTTCTCAGCCAACTGGATGTGGGCGACAGTTAGGGCTCTCCCTTCCCGTGAGAACAGAAACTGTTAACACAGCAGTGGCTCCAGCATTGCTGAGTGGCACTAACACAGGGAGGGGCTGTATAGTGAGAGGACTCACCTCTCTCTACCCTCCAGTTTCGCTCATCGAGCAAAAAAGCTTTCTCTTGTCTTTTGGTCTGGTGTAATATGCGTCAGGATCCCAGGAATTCAATTATTGATCCTTTTTAGCTGTGCCTGTAATCTTCCTGTTCCGGTCATGTGACTTGGGAACTAGCCAGTGTTGCTCATATAAATAATTCCTAATTTTTTCTTTTTTTCCCTTATGACAGGCCACTCAGAGAGAGGGGGGGGGTTGTAATGAGTTATAAAACAGATCTGGATACATTCAGCCAACCATTTGCCCAAATGCAATTACATTACATTCATGGCAATGTCTTTTATAAACTGTTGGGATATAACAATGTACTCTCTAATGATGTTCAATTAAACAGAGAACCCACAAGGCAATGCAGGCCAAAAGAAAAAGACCCAACTGTGTTATTTCAATTCAGCACAGGTCCTTCTTCAAGTCTAACAGAAGTAATAAATTAATGATCCATCTCTTCAGCCAATCGACAAGTATAACATATGTCCACCTCATCCTGTAAGATGCATAAAACAGCTCAAAACTGTCATAAGATTGTCCTTTACATGAAAAAAAGAAATTGTTTGTGAAAATACTAAAAGAAATAAACATTTTCATTTGAGGTATACACAGTTGTCTTAAAAAACCATATAACAAGATGTCATAAAACATAATCTACAGGACAAAGAAAACCAATAAATGTATGAAAAAAAGGATTTATTATTCAATTTACAGGATGCAAAAGCACCAAAACCAACCAAACCAAAAATCCAAAAACATGCGCCCCAAAAGTCAACGTATGATGTTGGTCTTCTTGGAAGAGCATGTAGCAGGACTCCACTATTAAAAGATATGCAACCAAGAGTCAAATAGCTGAAAAGCTTGTTTATGAACGACAGATTTTCTGGGAAATTTTCCATTGGAACAATGAGACAATCATGAGCTCTTTGGCAATCCACACCAGCTCCATGTTCACAGACAGCAAAATTAAGCTTTCTCAGAAGAGAACACAATCAATATTGTAAAACACGGAGAAGCTCAGTTACATTTTGGTTCTGCTTTGCTGCATCTGCTTTAGTTGCCCAGCTTCAAGACTATCTAGGCATCACGGAGCCAACATTACTGCTCAGTGTCAGGAAGCTCGGCTGCACTTGCAGGTCATTGGCCCTCCAACAGGACATGACCCAAAGCCCAATGACCCTTCAAACCTGCAGCAGTTAGAGGTTTGCTGAGGAGGAGAGGACCAAATACCCGATGGCAGAGTCAGACGTTTCATTCAGGGCAGTACAGACTGCTGGCAACTGCTGCTAAATGTTGTACCAAAAAAAAAAAAATTTTTTTTAACGGTAGGGTAAAGATGCTATCATTTTGTCACCATTGTGCACCTTTTTTGTTGATTTTTGATTTGGTTCCATGTTACTGTGGGTGGGTTTTAAATTTTGCATTTCTTTTTTGTTGGTTGATTCTCTTTTCTTTTTCAGTAGTTTGTCTGAATCTCTTTGAGGTTGGTTGTGTCTCTCCGCCTGACTTGTGTCTCAATGGAGCCATTTTATCTTTGTAGTATTTTCGGATCTATCGTGTTTCCCACTTTAGTGGGAACTGATCCTTGTTTTTTTTTGTTTGTTTTTTTTCTTCATCTTCAGTGTTCTTGCTGTTTCTTTTGAATCTCTTTGTAGCTGTTTAACTTTTCCAATAAGAAAAGTGTCACTTCAGAAAGACGTTCTCGCCCTGGGATCTACAGGGGTTTGACCTGTTCAGTAATAGTTACAGACATAAAGCTCCTCACTCAATACAACATCTAAAACTGACAGTGGTGCAGATGTTGAATATTAACAGTATACCTGCTTGCAGCATTGTTTCTTAGGCTACATAAACCATTTTCTACCAGGAGAGTTGCTGGTCGACACTACCGGACACAAAGAGCAACTCGTAGACTGGGTCTTGAGGGAAGATGAAGCCTTAAGGAGACAGTAACTAAGTGTTTCAGACAAAATGTGAAAAGAGTTGCTACAAAGATGTTCAGGGCATATTTGAGGAGATTAAACTTCCTGCAGCATTTACATCATTAACATAAGCTTCATGGCTATTCTACTGCGTTTTGTTGTCTGGTGATAAGGTTGTTTAATTCTAAAAAAGTGTGGCTGGGGTTTTGATCGCTTCATACTATCAGAAAATCCCAGATTGTAATGTTCCAATAATTGGATGGTTGGTTGTGCAGAATGTCTACGTTGGGCTTAGACAAGTGAAATAAACTGCATTACACTTTGTGAGTTTTAATGAATCAGAAAACAGTGAGGGCGGTCCTTGGAGAAGGCCAAGACAAACTGCATGTTTTACCATCAACGCTGGGGGAAGTCTTGAGAAGTGAACCGATGCTTCTCACAACTTTGTTAAGTTGCGAGAGTTGAGTGATAGGAGGGAAGGGTGGGTCTGCAGACATTATCATCACGTCTAACAAACATGCAGTTCTGTTTAATTATCGAGTGTTTACTTTGCTATCCCACACGTCAATCGCACGGACACCACAAAAATCTGACACACACTGTGGACACATGCTATTAACTAGAGTCAACAGAGCAATGATCTGTGCCTGGTGTTCCTGTCTTGTGATGGGCGAGGATCTGTACCCCCACCACTCTGCTCCACCTGCCTCTCCAGTCTGCCGGAGTTAATTTATCTGGGTGATAAGCAGGTGGACGAGGGAGGAGAGGCCCTCAGACTGAGCTGCACTGTCAGACCTGGCAGACTGAGTGACAATGCTAATAGCCCAGTCCCATTAACCTCACCACACGCTTCACCTTTATCTACCACACAAAAGACTGTTTGTTTGCTTGTCGGATGATAATATTTACCCGTGATTTGGTAGCTCCAGACATGACAAATATATTTGTGAATTTTGAGGAGGCGCTGCGATTCAAGTAAAGAGGGGAGACGACGCTCCCTTCAGTCGCCAGCGATAAGGGGTAATGTTCTTTGCCTAATCTGAAACTATAAAATGAAAGAATGTTCTTGTTCTCCTCTCTAAACTCTTTAACAATGACTATTTTTCTATCACACGCTTAGCTTCCCACTATACAATACAGTTCAGCTCCATAAAAAAAAACAAAAAAACAATGTATCTGCATGCTGCTCCAGCGCATTTGGACAGTTTATTTCTACCTTGAGGCTACGGTCAGATAATAAAGATGTTTGGTGTTGGTATATGGACAAGTCCTGCGGTGAGCTCAGCGCTCTTGCGCCAAGCATAAGACTGAGAGATATTGCTTTAATTGGAGAGTTACTGATCCTGCAAGGCATTTGGGTGCCAGACGTTAGCATCAATGCCTCTTTCTCTATTCTGCTGCGCAATCACAAAAATGATATTGGGGGGACAGCAGGTGATCCATAAAAGCTGTGTTTTAAAGCCTTGTTAATTATTCTTTCAGAAGTCTAATGAACAATGGGGATAAAACCGTGTGCAGGGCAAATCTATTTGTGGGAGAACAGAAGCAAGCGCTGCTCCTGATACGGTCCGCCGGTGTCTTCAGCCCATCACAACCGTCAACGCAGGTCTGTCATTATTAGGCTCGTGCACGGACGCTCTGCTACTTCGGTCACGGCCTTGCAAATGACTGGCGCAGCAATTGGTAGTCGAGCACACGTACACAGATGCGCTGTTTGAGTGAAAATATGCACTCAAAATGGTGTCTTCCACCCATAATAAAGCAGATGCGGAAGATTATATAGTTTGGCACAGAATTATGATACGCATAGATTATCTGCTTTTTGATTAAGCAGCTGTTGTCTGGGTGTGGATATTTACTGGATACCTCAGAATACCGGGGCCTCTGCTTTCTTGAGTTTTGTTTTAGTGTTGTTCATCATATTTCCGTCTGTGGAACAGACATCACATTCTGTCTTTGGCTGGACAAGGCTCAATACGCGCCCGTCCTGCCAGCTCTTTCACTCCGTAAGAGATATGAGAAGGAGATTTGCTCAGCTACCCATCCATGACCTTGATATTACGATGAAGACAGATAAGAGCTTTCTTCCTCCACCTGCTCGAAGCCCGCAAGGCTGTTTAAACAGCAGGCCAGGCCGTTATCATCCATTCTAAACAAATGTCTTCTACCGAGGTTCAATTTTTCAACTATTCTATTCAGTATCCTGAGTAAATTAATGGTGTCATGTGCTAGCAGTATAAAACAAATACATGACATGAACTGGAGCCTCCAGACGGATAATTACCGAAAGCTGAGAAGCTTAGGAAAAACACTGCACAGGTTTAAGTCCTTTTGATTAAAACCAAAATTTCACATAGTTAGTTACACTTTTCTAAAAGGGTCAGCACTGGAAAAATGCTCCCCTGTTTCTTAGGAGGTTTCACTATTTTCACTTTGACAAATTAATTCCTTCCTAACAATGTGATGAGATTACTTTAGAGTAGACTGTGCTTTACAGAAAACACATTATCTGAACCCAAAAAGACCTTAAAGCAGCTGTTTGAAATAATGAGAAGGGTGGAAGTAATCTGAGCTTCATCCTCACCTAACAAAGAGATTACAAAGAAATGTGGAGCTCAAGTGCCCCACAATCGCTGACTCTACTAAAAGAGGACATGGTTAAGATCTTGCTTCCCTAAGCAGAGAAAAACTTTGTGTTTTCTACTTTGGCCACATCTGAACTAACAAAGTACATATATTCATTTCAAATTTCAGGGAGTTCACACAAACATAAGAATATGCCACAGAAGTTGGATGTTTATGACAATAATATTCATGTGGACTGTGAAAATATTCAAGAAAGCAATTTCTAAAACAAATCAGCCTTTGGAAAGTAAGTTTGTCAACTCAGTGTGGTAAACTAAAATGTTGTAATCCTTGAGAAAATCTCTTTGAATGTGCATAGTGTTTTTACACAGTTTCTGCATACAGGCTTAGTTTTTTTCTTTAAATAAGTAATGGCACAATGGAAAATGCGCCTGTGTGTGCAGCACTTGATTGGGATTTTTAAGTATGTCCTCCTGTGTGAAATCTCATAACTGCGTGTGTAATTTCTAGAGATGCTCGATACCAAATTATAGGTTTATATGGGTGGAACATTAATTTTTTCTGGTTTTATCAGTTTTCTTTTTTTACTTTATTTTGTTGGTTGAATACATTAATTCAACTTGATCAATAGTGCCTTTAAAAACATGTTGCACCGAAACATTATCTTCAAAAAAATTGTACTGGCAGCGCCCAAGCATGGCTCCATGTCTGCCTGACTAGAAGTCAACACTAACAGCACGACACCAGAGCTATCACCTCAGTCTGGTTATTGTCCTCGGCGCCAACAGATGACAACCACACTGCTGTTTTCAAAGTTGTTCATGTTCAGCAAGGATTCAGAGATGAGGAAAGAAGATGTATCTATTATATTGTATTATGTCTCACCTGAAGGGCCATCATCAGGGGGAAAAGAGGGTATGAAGCAGCTAAAAACAATAAGACGTCCGCGTTCACATTCAGCAGACCTTTGAAAACAGTAATGTCAACTTCGAGAGACATCAAAAATACGAAAGCCATAAATGACAAAGGAATGGAATTCATAGCACACATTGATAATTCTTTCAACAGCGTTTGTTGATGATGCACTTCTTTTATTTATTTCATATTATTTTTGTTGGCTGACACAAAACTTAAAATAGTTATCTCATCCCCAGGTGATAACAGGTGATAAAATCCTTAATAAAAATATTGTTATTTGCAGACAAAACCAGTCACAGTTCTGTTAAACCCGTTTCTTGAGAGATGCACTTTTTTTGTGTGTGATGTGACATATTAGTGCATTCGATTTATTAATATATTTATTCTGCATTCATATGTAAAATGTTTGAATAATCAGTGCCTTTGCTTTTGTGTGTGGGTTTATATATATATATATATATATATATATATATATATATATATATATATATATATTATATATTATAAATATACTGAGTGAGCAGTCAATTATTGGTTATCTGTTTTGAGGCAACATAAAAATAAAGCAAAAATAATATTGAGGTAGACCTATGAACGAAACGGAGTAAATGCAAAAACCGTGCAGAGGGGTTTGTCCGAGCTTAAAATGCTGCTCAAGAAGGCTGCGTGAAACTGGCTCCCAGGGGCCGCGTCATTTGTGATTTCATCTGACCAGCATGCTTGTTGCCAAAATGGCTCTGGCTTATCCAGATGTTGCTTTGCATACTTAAGCTGTTGACTTCTGTAATGAGGTGATGACTCTTCCATATGTGGCTACTGCGTGCAAGCAAGAGTGCAGAGTGTAGTTTTATCTGGAAGTTTTATTAGTTTCACACACTCTATCTTGATTTCCACAGTTACCCTCAACTGACATTTCTTTCTGACATTTCAGACAGTGAAGAATGCAAACCGAAATGGCTTTGATATTGCCTAGCCTTCCCCTGTTTTATCAGGTAGCGTTATCTGAAGAGGCTATCTTAGTTGGTAGAGGAGCCAGTGGCTGGAACTGCCAGGTGACAATGAAATCTTTTAAACTTTTTTTCGACTCATAAGTAAATGTAGCCATGCACCATTATTTGTAATATTTGATTGTTGATTTGACTTTTTTCTCAATCAAAATGCAAAAACAAGAAAAGCCTGCCCCATGAACAACATTCTCTATGTTTTTGCATACCGTGCACAATGCCGACCTACTAAAATACATGTACGCATTTGGATACAACACACTCACTGACCTATTTGTGATGGTAATAATTCCTCGCCCCGGTAAAAACAAAGCCTTTGAAATAAAGTAGCTACATGTCTCAATTGCCATGACACCGCATGTCTTTTTAGTAGACATTGGTTATTCAGTTTGGATTACATGTCTACAGCTTTCTCATTACAGAGTCTCACTAAAAGCAGCTGCAATTTTCCACAGTGGGCTGGCATGCCACGGAGGAAGTGCTGAGAGAGCACACCTTTCTTTTTACTAGAAAGCACTGAGAGTATTAAAGAGATGGCATTAGGACATGATGAGTAAAAAATGTCTCTCTTACATCAGGCCAAGAAGCTGATGGGATTTTCATGCTAGACTGAACCTCAGGAGCATTCGGCAGACTCATGACATATTTGTTTGTTACTAATGTAGTGGAGAGTTAATAGATGCTGCTGTACTTTTTTCCCTTTTCTTTTCTATTTTTTTTTTAAACACAGCAAGTGCAATAAACTTCTAACAACCTTTTAATTCATATTTATTCATTTTACATAAGGACATCTCAAGAACAGAATTCCTTCCATTATTTGTTGGAAATGTTTTAACTAAATTACAGAAATCACAGTGTGTGACTGTCAGTTTGTTCACTGAACCTAAAATACTTCATAGTCAAGGGTTTTATTTTCATTTCATTTATTTTTTTCTTTTATACGTGTTTATATATGATTATAGCCGCTTTATTTATGAGCCTTAATGTTTTATAACACACAGAAATACGAGTTGATTTGAGTTCAAAAATAGTGGGACTGTGGACTATTGGAAGTAAAAGCTCCTTCCATAAGTGTAATAAGTAATTCAAAACAGTTACAGGGAAGATTGTGTTTTGTACTTTGCAAGGCCCGGTTCTTTAAGGATCTGGATTTGGTTAATAAAGCTGAAAATGCCCTTTGACTATTCAATGAACTGATTTTTTTCTTCTTTTTTCAGAGGAAGACTGGGGATTCATGGAGTTTGCAGGCTTCAATGTGCTTGGGGCAAAAAAAAAAAAAAAAAAAAAAAAAAGTAAGGACGAGAAAAAGAAAAAGATGTGAGAGAGGAAGTGCAAAATGAAAAAAGCAGAGAAGGGTAGATGGAAAGCAGGATGTGATGGAGATGGTGTTGTGCCAAAGTTGTCCACTGATCCATGCTGAAACAGATGCATTTGATCACATCAAATCTTGGGCTTACAGAATAAATACATAATAAACAAAGATTAATGGAGGCAGGCACAATGCATGTGTTTGATCAGCCTGTGAGTTACCACTACAGTAACTGGTGCAGGACAGAAACATCCATATGGATGCTGCTTAGAGTACAGACTTGTTAATATATTTCCACCTAGCAAAGCGTTACATGGCTGGAATACATATGAGCCCCATTTAATAACAATAATTCATGTCTATGTAGTAGGAAAAACAACAAAATATGATACAGCAAGAAATGTTCCTGCCAAACATTATGTTCAAGCAGGACTGAATCAATATATCTGGACAACTGTTAATATGTAGTGCAAAACACTTATTATAATGGGCTGCACATGCTGTCTGCAGTAGGTATTCAGTGTCTCACAATGAAGCTGTGACATAAAGGGAAATGCAACTCAAGCATTCTGATGGTTTCACAATCCAGTGAGTGGCTGTCAAGACTATAGTGACTGGGTTCTTCGGTAACAGCTGCATGTGACTAATTCTGCAAGTGTTATGAGTAAAGCGCCGGAGAAGCAACGAGGAGGACTCCGAGGTAACAGCTGAATTCTGCAATTAGAACAACAATTTTTTTCCTCCTATTAGTGCAGCAGAAAACATCGGGAAGTCGAGGATAATGAATTAATCCCATGATATCACAGTGATATTGCTCAGACAGCTGGGGGGGAGGTGCTGTTCCGATGTGAAGAACCAAAAATTAACCCTTAAGATATGTCTGAACTTTTGCCATTGCATCCTCTGTTACCATCATTAACTCTGAATTTTGATGGCTGTGTTGGTATTGACTGGATTTAGTACCTGCTACGGCCGTGGTGGGAATGTTCTTTCACCTTCACTTTTTTTTGCTCTTTCCTGTCTGTTTGATCTCAGGCTATAACAAGCACACAAACCCTGGTGATATGCAAATGCTCAGTACCTCCGCGGTACCAACGCCCCCATTTCTTACCCCCCCCCCCCCCCCCTTCCCAACTCTGCTTGCAATATATGACTCTCCCATCTGAGGCAAAGAAACGTATAACAGAATTTATATCTACTCTATAGACAGTCCCAAATATCTAGTGGCTGCAGTCAAAGAGAAAGGGCAAAAGAATGATAGAAAGCAGCATGCACATACACACTCACACACATATAATGCCAGGAGGCCTCAGGGGTGAAGGGCACAGGAGTCAACCTGGCAGTTCAGTGGTGAACGCTAATTAGTGCACATTTCTGACCTTGACAAGCCATCATTTCTCCTCCATCAAGAGGCAATTGTTGCCACAATCCAACACCAACTGAAAGAAAAGCCTCAGCTGAATGAGATCTATTGAAGGCAGAGTGTGCAGTGAAGAGGCAAGGAGATGAGAATAAAAACATTGCAACAATGCTTGACATACTCCCTCAGCAACTTGCTGTGGCTTTGGCTTGTTGCACCCTTATTTGGATGCATTACACAACTTCAGAATACAAAAAAACACAAAAGCTCAATGAATGAGGACTGTGTTTTTCAGTGTGTGCCAGTCTGCACTGATCAGGGGCTTTCAGCTCACTCTGAGTGATTAACAGAGGTGGCACAAGTTTTTCCTTGAATAAATTAAAAAGTCTACTGGCTATCCACTTCTGAGTTTGAAAGTGAAAGAGATGCTCAATGCAACTCCGTCTGTAGACTCTCCAATGGTGACATTCATTTTATTTTATTTTTTTTTCGCAAGACATCCATATTTACACAGAAACAAAAGAAATTAGATAAAGGACTGAAAAGAAGTTGAAACGGAATGTTTCTGTCACAAAAATAATTTGATGCAAAGCTTCTGAAAGTTAATATATTAAAAAGCGCTTTTCATACTCTGGATGCACTGTCAGCAGCGCAGCAATTCCTTAAAATGAAGGCACCATCAGCCTTTCAATGCCACGTTTAATTTTCATCTGAAAATATGACAAACATTTTATGAAATATGCCGTAAGTTTTACCTACTTCCATCTTCTAGTTTATTATCTGACATGTACAAGTCCTAACCCATATGCAGAGGAGTCCACAACGGCTCCGGTGCAGACTGGTAATCTGGTATCCATAGATGGTTTTTTAAAGTGTTTGAGGAAGCAAGAATGATGAGCTTGTATTTCCTACAAAGGCCCTGTAAAATATGCTATTCGGTCTATGTTAAAGGTGGAATATAAAACACTGGCTGCGGCACCAGAGCAGCAGCATCTCAGATCAAATCAAACAGACCCCCAAAACCAAAACTTAAGCCTACAGCAGCTCTCTTCTTAGTTCTCTCTGTCTTTGAAAAGCCTCGCCGCTTTTGTCTGTGGTTTTACTGCCCTCGTTGTGGAGGCTTTTTTGCCGTATAATGTAGTAAATTTAACTCGCGCTGCACTTTACGGTTTGGACCGACACACACGTGCACATGCAGCCAGACTGACCGTAACAATGTAGAACAGAGAAGGTCAGATTACCGTTTACACACTGGAGGAAGTACAGCTGTAATATCTGGTAAGGATGCCACTGCAGCACTGTGTGGTTAGATTGAAAACATACATTTAAGTTAAACGTTATTATAGATTGCACATTCACGTGAAAAATAAAGGCTATATTTTGTTTATGCTAAGGAAGCATTTCCTATCTAAAGTGCAACACTGTTGTGAATAATATAGTGTAATATGGCATTGCATATAGGTCATTGGTTTTAACTACTGAATAAAATCCGAGCCCCTGGTGGTATGGGGCAGTAGCATTGCTGGATTCAGCATACAAGACCGATCTCTGTGCCTATTCCAGGATACATTTATGCATTTATGACTTTTTCATAAGGCATTTCATATCTAATGAAGGCCAGAGGAAATGGGAAAGAATGCAAATTAAGAGTCAAGCTTGTTAAAAGGCCAGTTAACAGTTAGAAAACTGTTTACATGCTTGACTTGTCCCAGGTCGACCCTAGTTAACAATTCATGGCGGAAGTTTCTCTAGCTTTCACATATAGCTGGGGATAAAATGCATTTGGAGCCAATAGGTGCTCGGGCTGTCTTGGTGCACTACTAAACCCCTTTTTAAGCTGTCTGTTTTTGGTATCCTCTTCATCTCCGCCTCCTCCTTCAGCATCTGACTTCCGCAGGAGAAGCGGAGCTCAAGGTCGCGGAGCCACATTTGTGGAACAGTGAGCTTTCAGGCCGAAGCCGCCCCTAATCATCAGAATAAGTTAAGTGTTCCCAATAAGGACAAATGAGCATGTATGCATTTTAAACCGTGCTATATTTGAAAGCAGCAGCAGAAAAGACCAACAAGAATGTGTTGCCACAACCATTAAGCACGCTATTTTATAGGATTTTCCATCACAAAACTTCATGAGGTTAAACGTTGTCTGCATGTTGATAAATTGCCTTACATAAAGAGTTAAAATCCCTCATCTATTATATTAACCAATGTCTTTGGAAGGTAATGGGTGTCTTTGTGGAGTACAAGAGTGTTGTGTGGAGTGAGTTGTGTGAGTAGGCAGCCATAAGGGAACTGAGCCATGGCCATCTGCTCAGCAGAGTACATCAGGACTGACAGCAACATCAAAGAGTGGCGACAAAGCCGTATGATGAGGATGAAGTGTGTTTCTGTGTAGGTGTTGGGGTCGCTCTCCAGTCACAGGGTTAATGACTACCAGTATGGGGGAGGCCATCTAATTCTCCCGTTGGCCATTCATAGTGTGGCATTTCCCTGTCAGCACAGCAGAGTCGGGGATGGGGGTGTTCAGCGCAATGGATAATGGGTATGAACACAGGAGTAAAATTTATCATGCATATTAAGACTGGCCCTATAGTGTATAAAAGGATGCACAAAACGTGGTAAGAAAACAAAAGGAGTGGAAGGAAACCATAAAGAGAGGAATGCCAAGGTCCAAGCCAGCTCTCCCCCAGCTGGGAGATAAAGATGACTGATATCTGCTCTATTTCCAACGCAATATCTTTATACTGAAATGAGCCAAAGATAGAAGCTAAAAAGAACAGCAGGAGAAGGAACAGCTATTCTTTCTCCCACCACCAAGTTTATCACAGTTGAAATGCAAACATGGCACTCTCTTCATCACTTTACCCTGCTTCATCTTCTTGTTTTCCTCTATATCTCTGACTAACACACTTATGTTTGTGGTGGCAGACAGGCAGACAAACACCAACATCAGGTCCCTGGGCAGATGTGCTTCCCAGTGTTCTGCATAGAAAAACCGATTGTTCAAATGCTGAATAATTACCATGATAATCATCTCCATCCCACAAGGGTCTAAAAATGCATACCTGACATCTGACATTTGGTACCCATGAATCCTCTCCAAATCTGCATAATCACATTCATACCTAATTTCCATGCATATGTGTGGGACAAAAAAAAAAAAAGAGTGAATATTTAGCATTTAGGTGTGAGTGAGCTTGGTAAATTCAAAATATTACAATACAGGGTATTCTCGTTATCTATATTAATAGTGATACAATTAGTGATTAGATTTATCAGTCAGTCCATTGACAGAAAACTCAATAATTTCAGTCATTTATTGCAAAAGTAATTCTTAATGCTTTTTTTTAGTAGTTTCAGCACTCCCGGCTGTTTTGTTTGATTGATGCAGACTAATAAGAGACCGAAACAGAGTAGCATCTTTTCAATGACCACAGGATGTATTTACCGTCATGGCTGTTAAAAGAATGAGAAGCTGCATCGGTTAGGGTTAAATTATCAGTCGTCATCTAAAACCTCTTAATCACTGAAGTAGTCCAGCGCACCAATGGGAGGCTGTTTCATTACAGACAGTGACTGCAGTGACTTCTTTTTTTTTTTTTGGTGGGGTTGTATATTTTGCATAATTCAACAACAAAAGAGAACGACCATAATTACTTAACAGATATGACTTAAATAGTAGAAGAAAACAATTCTTGTCTAAAGACTTTAACACACCACAATTAGGCAAAGCAGTGGACAACAATATAGAATCTTCACCCCATAAAGGATTTTCTCAAACTAGTTTTTAAAAATATGGATCATTTTCAGGCCTTTGTTAAACTGTATTGGGCATTGACGGGTTTTTCATTGTTCTGCTTTGAAATGAACCATCGACTATGATCTTACAGAGCTCTTTGAAGGTGTTCATAGTCATTGTGAATGAGCAATATTAGGCTACCGACATAAAAAGATCGCTAATATTGTACACAATGGGCCTCATTCAGGAAATCATTGTAAATCTGTTTTGGCATTCATGAATGTTGAAACGTGTAAATTTTACTCTGCAGTTTATTCGTTCTGTTCATGTTTCATGAATGAGGCCCAGTGAATATGAAGCCAAATGTATGTATGTATGTATGTATGTATTTTCACTGAAATATATGTTCAACCAGAGTGACACCACACGTTTGACACAGGCCAATGACACATTTTCAGAAGTCAAACCTTCATACCAACTCTGAAAGTGTGGTGATAATCATGTCTTGATTTGGAGTTGCTTGCAGCATGCAATCACTTGACGTTTTTAGATTAGCCCCCATTATTATCCATGGATGAAGAACGCATGCTGGGTTATGTAAGGGGAAGCAAAGTTAAAAGGAGGGAAGAGGAATCAGAAGGAGTTATCGAGTGGTACTACGTAATATGACGGTCAGTTGTCTATCTGGTCGGCCTCACTGGTTTTCCAACATCAAAAGAGCTGGCTGGATGCAGGAGAAGGAACGAGTGGAGGATCCATGCTGACTGGGAAGACTGGGATTTGTGTAGCAACTTCCTCCAAATCATGATGCACAAATATGACCAGCAGGCTCCTTCTGCCGCTCCTGCTGAGGCTGTCATTGACTGCAGAGGACTTCTTTCTGACGCTGTTCAGTTTGTTAATGACCTGAGTTTCGTTTCTTGCAAAGCTGCGTTCTGTCATTTAGTGGCCAGTTGCAGATCACGGTTCTGTAATATGCCAATTTATTGCGGCAGACATTCTTGTCTTGTCATCAACAAATCCCACCCTACACCCGCCACCAAACACCAGTTTTGTTTATATTAGACCCACGATTAAGTGCACCCTAAGTGGGGCCAGCTCAAGACGCCACCTAGTGTCCGTTAATGTAAAAAGAACAGCTGATGCGCTAGATTGTGGTGTCAAACACGGGGTATCTGCCAATGTAAAGAGGCTACTGATTGCAACAATTAATTCTCCATTGCATCAAAGAGGGGTTCAAGACAGTGTGAGACCATCTATGCTCGAGCTGCATCGGATGAAGCTGACCTTTAGATAATGATCCAAAGCATACTCAAAAATTGAGCATTATAAAATAGCACTAACAAGCCTATATTACCTTGTGAAGCGCCTCTTTTTCTGTTAATGAGAAGGTGCATGCTTTGAGAACCAGTTTGTTTCTACGGCAGTGTTTGTTTCATTTGTTTTTTTTTTTTGTTTTTTTTACCACCTCAAAATTTCCATTTCACAGCACAAATTGAAACTGCACGTAAACATGTAGATGGAAACACACTTCACATAACAAGTGATAATTAATTAGCCATCCTAACATTTTCTTGGATGTGATTCAAATAATTGCATTACTTTTATTTATTTATTTTCTTTTTTTTTTCACAGATGAAACCAGTCAACGTCAAATAGTTCAACCTCACAAAGCAACACTTTAGCGTGTGATTTAAATCAGCATGACAATAAAAAGGACAAGACAACGTTAAAATGTTCAAGTAGCCACTGAAATACAAAATATATTCAAAACGCAATTGTTCACAAAGAAGATTTTGTCAGTATTTTTCTCTGGGTGTCGTGGTTTTAATATTTTTGCAGCACTGAAATACCTTGTTTGGTATCAGCTAAATCACGATGCCACAGTATATCAGTTAGACGTGTTCTTGTCGCACATTACACACGTTTATTATCCAATGGGAACCATGAATGACAGTCACGGGAAAAGACTGCTAGAGCTTGTTTAGCACTTGTACAATATGCCCCAGTCTTGAGGCGGAGCACGCAGGGTCACCTCATCCCAAACCCCCTCTGCCCTGCCTCTCCTATCCTCAGCAAAACACATGGCCCACTTACATACTAACAGCTCTTCAGAGCAGCTTGGCTTCAGCATGAGCACCAATCCCTCTCACTCTGAATCATGCTGTGACGGGACAGCAGTCCAGCCTCTCATATTTCCTGAAAAGCACAGTCACTGATACAAAGTTTGAATGGCAGCCAGATCTATCTCTGTAGCTTTTTGTTGCCTCCCCCTGAGAGAAAAACCCTTAAACTGTGATGGCCACTCATTCCTCTGAAAGCCCATTGTGGGTTTTATTACAGAGTGGCTCAAGCACAGGGTCGCCCCACAGAGGCTCATCTGATGTGGTCTGGCATGGGGTGCTTATGTTTCATGAGCTACACGCTGCAGAACTAACAATGCCGGCCCTCCCCAATTCTTTGTTTCTCATTATTGAGCTAAATGGAATTAAGAGCTTTTCAACCGGGATCCTCTTTTTTCTCTCTCTCCGTTCGCCCTTTTGAACAACCTGAGGGGGATTTTAACATGCTATTACCCTTTGACACAGTGCTGTTATTAGAAGTAGGAGAGTTGTGAGGTATTTAGCCGGGGCTTCAGACAGTGAAATTGAAGGCAGGAAAAGACCCATGCTCTCCTGTGAGAAGAGATGGAGAGGGTGCCTGGGGGCAGCAGGGCTGGAAGGCCCCAGCCTGGGCCCTGTCCACTGCAACCTGCCAGACACAGTCTGAATCCCATTTATTCCTGGTGACCTTAAATAAAATGCTGGCTACCCCTGTGGGCCCCATGTGAGTCTAAAACCAAATGGGCTGTGCTCTCCACTCTTTCTACCCCACTGCTAGAGAAAATGAGCTTTATCTGTGGGGGGACTTGGGGCCATGTGACTAAATGCCCCCTTCCCTGCATGAGTTTCCCCACAAACTCCATTCTGCAGTTAATCTGCAAAGCTGTCGCCTTTTAATTACTGGCGTTTAGCATGCTCCAATGTGGAAACCACTTTTTGATTTATTTTGCAAAGTTTCCTCTTACACATTATACCGCAAGGGCATCTTGAATATTTGCAATGTGGTCAATTAATTAATGTGTTATTACCTAAAACCATTTTAAGGTCTTAAAATTCTTTATCTTAAAAATGTAAAGACACCCTCATCTAACACATGTTCTCCAAGGTGACTTGGGGGCTGTCTGGCAAAGGTGCCGCTTAATTACTGCCAAGGAACCAATAAAAGAAATATGTAATCCTAGTTGATTAAGTTAGGTTGTTAGGCCAGTGGGAGGTGACAAGTATTTGAGAGGTGAGAAATGGTTAGATTAAACTCAGTGGGCCTCATTCATTAAAATCTTCATGAATCTACGAGAAGATTTGCACCTCCTTACCAAAAACCTACTCCGGATTCAACAAATTGTTGCGTAAAACTCAGATTTGATGGTAAGAATGTGCATTTGTTCAAGAATGCCAATCAGTGGCAGATTGGCAGCACGCTCCTGTTGCTCATTAATGAGCATAAAATCCCACCAAAGGACCACCTCATGCTGCAGACAAGCACATTAAAAACAAGAGAGGGGGAGGGAAAATTCAGATGCTGCAACAAGAATCATTTTAACTGAAGTGAAGAAGGAAAAAAAGTATTTTGCTCTATTAGTAGACTACGGCCGTGACATGAACGGACTTGGAAGCTTGGAAAGAGGTGTCTAATGCAGGTAATGTCATGTCTTCTGTCCAGCGAAGCATCCAAGAAGTTAAGCTCATGTACATAAACAGTCTGAGTTATATCACTATAAATTGTGGCAGCCAAAGGATGTACTGTTTTTAAAACACATTTAAAAAACAATTGGAAATAATAACATTTATAGCACATTAAAATTTATAGCATATTCATTTTCCTTATTTGTAGGTTATTTTGTTGTTGCACAAACTGCACTCTTTTTGTAGCTGATTTAATCAAGCTATTAACAACTTAATTAAAGTACACAATCTGAAGCTTAAATATGCAAAATCCCCAGCAATTAAGATACACGTGTTATATCTCTAATGCATTCGCATGCTTAAAACGTGTTTAAAGGTATCTGCATATTGTGAACGTAACAGACCCTACAGCACATTCGCAATGTCGAGTTTGAAGGTGACAAGCGATATTTATAAACAAATGTTAAAAGTAGATCCAATGTATGGATCCAAATAAACAAGCATCCACAGGTTTCAACAATTATACATTACTGTTTTAGAAATCCTGCCAAAGAAAATGTGTTTTACCTTCAATGATGAGTTGTTTGAGTTTTCTAATTATTTCTCTCATTTCTGCTGCAACAATATTTCCCCACCTTCTCCTGTTGCATTTACTAAATGTATTATTTAAAATTTCTATTCTATACCAAGTTAATAAAAGTGTCAGACATTTGCCAAATGTAACCATGGAAAGTACCAGTGGTTTTCAAGTGCCCACTACATGTCCATGCGGAGCCAAAGTCTGCATGAGCAACTCTAATTAAGGTGGAGTTAATCACAAAAAGCTGGATGGGGCCACAATTGAGGCATATGTTAAGAATGAATTACTAATTAGAGCAGCAAACAGCACAAGAAGTCCCAGACTACTTGAGAAGTCTCGGCACGTTACTAATATATGAAAAGGTATAAACAAACAGCAATCTGGTTGTTTAGCTCCTCCATCCCACTTACAAGGATCCAATTATGGCAGATCCCTGGAGCCGCCAATACAATCAGGCGAGAGTGAGTTGGTGTTATGATTAACTGTGAAGGCCACATACTCTCCGTGGCTGCTCCAGCCAGCCAGCAGGCCTCCTATGACAGAGGCAGAAATGCTGCTGGGTGAGCCCCAGGGCTCAACTCCCAGAACAAGCCCTTGGAGTGCCTAACAGAGCACTTGCAAAAAAAAAAAAGAAAGAAAATGACTAAAAATACAACACGTACAAATACACAAGCCTTAGATGCATTCAGTGTTGTTATACCAACGAGCTCATTCAATGGATGGCTTGGCTTTATGGAGCAACCCAGAGTGTGCGGCATAACCCACAATTAACAATTTTAAGTACCTGAACAATGCTCGTGGCATTGATGTGTTAGGGTGGCACACCTGCTCCTCAGACAAGTCAAAGTGTAGATCTTTGCTGTTGACAACTGAGCGTCTGACAGCACGGGGACAAAATGCATCCAAAGTGTCCCGTCAGCCCACAATCAGCACATTACAGAAGCTACAAATCTTTGTTGACAGCATTTTGATCACAACCGGTAGCTTTTGTGACTTGAACCCCCCCACCTGAGAGTACAAAAGCACAGGTAGCTCTTATGTCAGCTGACTGTCTGCAGAAAGTGAATAATTCTATATCAAACCCTCTCCAGTGCTTCCATACATCCAACTGTGCCTTTCAGCACACTTTCAGCAGGAATATCAGCGCGCAGCCGAGAGGTAAGAGGGCGATAGATGAAAAGTGCTTTTTTGCCATTTATCATTCAGCGCTGGAGGTCGTGTACAGTTAGCCATCTGGATCACAGGGAACTGTAAAACATTTTCCCTCATACCAGACTGTTAGGAGCCAGACAGAGAAGGGAGCAGGTTGTGCGCCTCTGCAGAGACGGCGGTGTGAAGAAGGCAGTTACAATACGTCATTGTTTCTATGTAACAAGTGTCATCTAAATGCCGCTTATGCAACATGTTGATCCTGTTTTATTGGCTTAATTTTAAGATATCTAATCGTTGCTGTTCTGTCATTCTCCCACCACAGGTGGTGTGTGTGCTACATTTCTGTAAGCTCAAAAGTACAGGGGGAACACTGAGCTCATCACCAGCCTTCCTGCGTTAACGAAGAAGACAACTACAGACGCACCACTGGAGGTGAACAGCGTGATGCAGGCAGCACGCGCACGCACACACACACACACACACACACACACACACACACACACACACACACACACGGTAACTGGGCTACTGCAGGTGGGAAACAGCAGGATCCAGCCTTAACTTTAACCTGTCTTAGATACTCACAACAACACAGCCCACCTCAATTGCCTTTGTTTTCTTTAGTCTGAACCGCAAGGCCCCAGTGTTAGAAAAGACCTCTCACCTCACTTCAATTAGAGACGCTGATTGGTAGCAGTCCTTATTCCAGCAGGAGGCTTTTCAACCTTCAGCCCAGTCCAGCTTTTAACTGCGTGATCCAATCTGGATCTTCCTCCTGCCCTACTTCTTGTCTGGACTCAGTTACAACATGGCTGAGGTGAGTATGCTTATGTGTGCCTTTGTGTTTGTTTTAAAGTACACTGTGTTAGTACAGCAGTGCTGAGCAGCCAAGTCGTCACTTCCCTCCCCAGTGATTAATACGTGGGCTTGTTGTGGAGCTGCAGGGGGAGAAGGGGAGGTCGGGATTGGAGATTTGTGTGTGGTTTAATTAGTGCATTCCTGGCAAATTCTGCAGCCATAATTATGGCCAGGGTTCTTACTGACCTTTCTGTTTTTCCTCTTGCACGTTTGGCTTTTATCTGATCATGTTTTATTCAGGCGCTTTGTTGTGTACATTCTGTTCAGCCACTGACTCCACTGTTGCACACATACAGAAAAGAAAAAAAAAACACTTTACACGATGGCCAAACGGCACTTCTATCCTTTATCATTTTCCTTTGATTCTTTTTTCCCCCCACTCTCTGAAATTACAAGGTTCCACTGTGAAGTGATGGGGCCAAAATGGCACTGGCTGAAAAGCTTGTCCAGAAGGCAGGAATCCATATTTATAAATGTGTCATTCTGTTTGCTTTCATGAAATTCAATTTTTCACAGATGGGAGAAAAACATCCTAACAACATGTGAATACCTTGCCTATGTCCCCACCAGCTGCTCATTGGAAATTAATACATTTTCTTTCTTTTCTTTATTGATGGAGTTGTTATTTATGTAAGGAATTAAATGACATGCATTGTGATTGAAATGTATATTGGAATTGGAGAAACACAGAAACATATTAGAGAATATGAAACTCCACATATTTAAATAAGCAAAGGATTTTTGAGAACACCGCTGTAATCAATGATTACATATATTCAACTACGATTTATATCTGGAAAGCCTTTAAATATTATACTTGCATGTATTTATTTTTAAGGGTTATCATGATGCATATGTATGGAAACAATTCAGAGGGAAATACAGTACAGATGTCCGTGAAACCCCCTGGCATCAAACTACAGATATAACCTGCACAGCTATGGAAATGATGAAGAGTCAAGCGATGAGTCCACTGTACAAGCATGTATGTTCACACGAACGCACACAAAAACAAAAACGGCACAATCTAAGAGCAGGGCTACCACCAGGGGGTTTGTGCGCTGTCAGGGCCCCTGTGGGGTGGTGATGGCTTCCTGTTTGCAAGCCTTTCTTTACTGAAAATGCTTAAAATGGGCCAAACGAGAGCAGTGCTTATCCAGCAAAATTGCTGCTAGATGGAGCAGAAAGTGCACAAATTTTCTATGACACCCCAGTAATGAGGTTTTATAGTAACCCAGGCACTGAGTGGAAGGGCTCTGTGCTCCTCTTCTTCTAAACTCAGTCAGCTCTCCTCATCCTCTATTTGGTGCTCGCGAACAGAAAACAGTATAGGCTCAGACAGGAAGCAGAGCAAAATCACAACTAAACGAAGGGCACTAAGTCCCATTATATTGGTAGTTTCCTTAAACTGTGGGAAAACAAATTCTTTCCATATTTAACAAAAAGTTGTTTTTCTTGTTGTGACACGAGGCCTGTTTTGGCTTGAATGTACCAGCTTTTTCACCTTGTCTTATTGGAACGTAAGCAGTTACAGCCGTTTTAAAAGCTGAAGTTGGTGGAAGTGTGTATAGTCCTCCGAAATATATCACTTCCTCCACATGTGTCATGTATTTTTTGTTTGTTTTTTAATGATTTCAGCATATTTTTTTTTTTTTTGTTTATTCTGTGTTTACCACAGCAGGCATCCCTGGCCTTCTGTCCCTGTCTCCCCCCACCCCCACCCCCCTACCCAATCAAGGCAGATGGGTACCTTCCTTTAGTTTGTTTTCTGCAGGAGGTCTCTTCCACTTAAGAAGTTGTTCTTCCCCTCCACTACTGCCTGCCGCCCCATGCATGCCATTATCCTTGCTGTCATCAGGCAGGAGGCAGGCTGCTAGTCCATCACAATGGCAAGAAGGAGATAAACAAAATAAATGTGCACATTCACACACACCTAAGGTCAATTTAGATTCCACTTAACATGCATGTTTTTGGCCTGTGCAAGGAAGCCAGAGATATGAGAAACAGGCATGTGGACAATTCCAAGACTCCGCAGTGAAAGGCCCCAGCTGGGAATCAATCTGGTCAGATGACAAAGTTTGCCACCATGCCACCATGTAGCCTGGATTAAGAGGATTATAATGCAAAAGGACATTGTCTTTGTTTATTTGGTCTTGAACTAAATTTGTTTATTTTCTCTCTACTGTGCAGTTTGAAATTGTGCTTAAAAAATTAATTGAATTGGTTTATGGGTTTAATATTTATACAAAATGTAACTTCTTGATAAAGGCAGGTTATATTGGATGTGCTAATACACAAATTCCAGTGTGCTTCACTTAATTTGAAGCTGCAACAATTTGGTGATTAGCTGTAAATTGGTTATGCCATGACAGCTGTTGTGAGACTTGGCCAGTCAAGGAGAGTGGGCCCACTGGAAGTGCTGCGTCATGGTTAGTGGGGAACGCCGAGGCAACCGTCCGCCGAGGTAACGATATGCGCAGAGTCTATGGTCAATATACTTACAATCTAGTAGAACGTATGTACCGCATACTGGTTTAGTATGTAGTATACTACCATAAAAACAATTACACAGTGATAAGAAAGGAGGCCGGTCACGTGACCACTCTGGCCAGCTTCTTTTGCAGCGGTGCGTTGCATCACCCACCTAACTTCTGCACTGACGCTCAGGCAGAACTAAGATTTGCTGCAGTTCCTCGACTCGCCGATAGAGGTTGGCTCCAAAAGCGAGTCCGTCTCCATCGACTCCCATGTTAAAATGTCTGACTTTAGAGCAGAAATAAACATATTTACAGTCTGGTTTACTAAAACAGTTTTGGTCTCAATCGATTGATTTCACATACATGACTACTCTGAAGGGGGTGGATTTTTTTGTACCACACCAGGAGAGTTTATATAAAGCATTACATTTATTTTTAATATGATTGATTGACAGTTGGATCAGCCAACGGCTAGCTGTGCACGTCATCATGCATTAATTCAGCCTCAGGTAAACGCGACTGTTGTTTTTGATTTTATTGTCGAGTCAACATGTTTACTGTACTTTCCGCTGTAAACATCTGACAGCACTTATTCATATATTCAAGGTTCGGGTGAAGGAGCTGGGAGCAAAGCTACCTTTGATAGATATACGGTGGGCGTGTCTTTGCCAGGTTTTCTGCTACTCGTACAAAGAAAAACGACTTCAAAACCGGTCTTCAGCAACCAATGGGTCACAAATGTTTCGCCCATTGTTTTATACACTCTATGGTTGCACACTGGAAACTGTCCTGCAAGTACCAAACCATATCGATGATTCTTTTTATTTGTTCTTTTATTCGTTCGCTTACTGCACACCATGTACTACATTTTGCCAAAAACGGCCTATCTCAGCCCTCTGCTGCAGCTAAGCCATGTCAATTTGCACACAGCAGCTGCAGCTAGGAAGTCAGGCGGATCTGGTGTGTGTAGAACGGCAAATCGAGAATCCAGTCACACAATGAGTACATAAACATTAAGTCATAACTAGTGGTGGAGGGCCACAGGTCAAGTCAGAGTGTATCAGATAAGATTTCAACCATGGGCGAGGAGAGGGTAATTTCTGAAATCAAAAACATGCACCTTTTATGCTTATTCTTTTGGTTGTTGTCAGCATGCAAGGTACCTTGATTTCTTGTGATTGTTGCACGATCTTACAATTTAGGGCTAAACGCATAATCCCTCAAATCCAATGAAAGATATAGCACTGCAGAGCACTCCACTTCGGAAAAGCTCACGTTGGGATCAAGATTGCCCCGAGAATGGCGCTGCGACACTGCCACTCCCAGTGGGACCTGGGAGTTTGTGTTTTGTAAACATTTTCAATTGTTTTCCACAGGTAAAAATGCCAAACCCTGTTTGGCATTAAAAAATTAATACATTCATTATTTGTACCGGCATTATTTTTAACCAAAGAGCAAATAACTCAGTAATAACTCAGACCGTTACTTGCCTGACAATTTTCTATAATAGTAAAAAAAATTAAGAACAAATGAAATTAAACAAGCTGCAGCTTTGAATCAATTTATTAATGTCCTCCATGACATAGTGTGTCTCTACATGCTATTTGTACATATTGGCATCAGCTAAAATCATATTAACTCATTTGCCACAGCTGTTACTTTCATGTAAATTGATGTAAAAAGTTATCTGGGGTTCTGTTACATTAATGTTTATATTTTGCTATAGAGTGTGCATGTCTCCAGAGAAATTCTTTTTTCCCCCTCAGAGGAGCCAGCCTGGATCGTCCTCCCCCACCCATTAAACTGTCTGCTGATTTTAATGACGGTGAGGGAAGTAGATGTGATTGGCCATTACTGAAGCCTGCACCCGGTGCACCTGCTGAAAATATTCCTTTGGAACCTGCTAATATGTTTCTTATTAAGGTATTATTTCTGCCTAATCCTCTTTTTTTTTCCCTGCTCCAGCATTGTATATGCCCCTCTGGTTTAAAAAAAAAAAAAAAAGAAAAAAGAAAAGGAAAGAAGACATGAAAAAATGTTTAGTACTATCTAGGTTTTCTAAGAAAATACAGGTATCACAGCTTATAAAATGTAACATCAACTGCTTTAAAATCAAAATACACTCCAAGCAAATTCTAGAAGCATCTCTTAGTCTGATCCAATATGTAACTTATATTAGTCACTGACTGAAATATACTTTAAACTTAGTCCATATTGTGTAAATGAACTGTGTATAATTGTTGGCTTTACACAAAATTGTACAAACCAAAGAGCAGCGGCTTTGATAACTGTGCATGCTTTCCGTTTGATCAGAGCCTCCCTGAAGACATCTCCCTCCCAGAATCCTGAGTGCCCGAGGCAGTGGTCCATGATGCACGGCTCCATATCCTAGAGCTGGAGCAAGTAAAGGTCAACACTGGATGTTTGTGTAATCCAGGGGAGCCGCTCGCCCCAGACGACTTATTGTATCATACAGTAGCATACGTGTACCATCTAGCACCATGGTCTAACGCTGACATTCAGGACAGAAAAAGATCAAGTCTACCGTATGTATCCATCTGAGATAAAAGGAAGGTTCACGCCGGTGTCTCGTGACCAGAGGCCAACTCATCATAGGCCTCTCAGAACCTCTAGTTTGGGCGTCGATCACGATGGCATGCACCAAGCTATTTTAGGGAAATGCATCGCAGTGAGTTTTGCAAAGTCAGCAATCCTCTGATGAATTAAACATGTATGCTTGGATGGAAATAATTTTGGTATGCATCATAATTATTACCTTAAAGGGAAACGTATCGTTTCAAAAGATGAGGGTTATTGCTGTGAATGATCTTCGGATTTTAAAAAGTTCACCAAAAGTGGTAATCTGCCCTGGAAACTTCTAACTGCTGCAAATCAGGCAATGTAACCCTCTCTTCTTTATAATCTGTCTGAGGTGCCAAGAATCAGCCTGCGCTTTCTGGCAAACATAAGCCTTAAAGGCCACTCACAATGCATTAAGAATGTTTTCTTTTTGACAACGCATCAAAATGTGACCTTTAAATGATTCTTGTTACCAGGGACGCTGAACAAGAAAATCGATGGGATGCAGCTGGAGAGGAGGGATTAATGCAGAGCAAATTGATCATTCCATTTCATTTTCATCTTGATTTGATGTGCCAGCCATACACACCTAATCTGACCACAAACTGCTTTTAACACTGGAGAGGAGAATCCTTTGAGCCGAAAAATATGACAAGCTCAACGTGGTTCTCAGTTACAAAAACAATAGGGAAGGAGTGCGAGCCTTTACTGACAGTTAGCCGTAATGACAAAGAGCCCCCCTTTCCTCTTTTTCTTTCATTGCTTCTCTGTGCTTTTTATAGTGTCCCTCAGTTCTGTTGCCTCTTTTCACCACAGGGAATACACAGTGACAGAGCTCATTGTCTATTTTGCACAGTTTGCTGGTCCATCAAACTTCAAAAACAAATACATTAATCATCAGAAAACACTGATAGATCATTAATTATTGTACCTCACTGTTGATGTCACACGTTGTTGAATCCTATCACAGATAATCACAGCACTTCGGTGGAACTTCATTAAGCAAACTGTTCACTTACAAAGCTGAGTCTGGATGTGCAGGCAAAGACTCAAAGAGATAAAAGATAATAGTTTTCTTTTTAAGAATCTTTCTGCAAACATTAAAAGGGATATATGCCACAGAAGAGCTGCACTATTTTCTCACTTCCCGCACGTAGCTGAGATTGGGAGCGTGTTACCACTGAAATGGCAGCGCTCAACAGATAACTCCGATAACAAAGATAGCAAATCTGGGAAATGAAAAATGGCACTTCTCCTCTACATGGAGATACATCAGTGTTTATTAAATCAATGCCAGACAAAGGAATCTGAAGGTAAAATAATGAACCACTTATAAATGATCTTTGCTTCGCTGGGCCTTACCTGATCAGGGTGTTCGGGGACCACCAACGCGATGCATATTAGAAGAGGTCTATTAATCCTAGTCCTTCCTTATAGCTGACTATAAAATTGGTGAGTCCTCTGTGACTTACAAGGCACATCCTTTATAATTTTTCAATGTGGAAAAAAAAAAAGTCAGCCACACAACTTTCATTGATTGGGTGTGGAAGTTTGGGTTGTGTGTGTGCTTTGCCCACAAGAGTGTGGATATTTCATTATAGTGCTCTGGGAGACACATTAGGCAGCTCGGCTACCTTCACGGCATCACAGCAGCCATGGTAACTGGAGAGGCTGATCTCCCTGTAGAAAAGTGCTTTTAATTGAGTGACATCCAGGGAGAGAAATACAGCAGCAGAGTTAACAAAACAGTTTGACAAGGGACAAAGACCACATCACAGCACAACACTTAGTCGTGGTGTTGACTAGGCCATTTCAGTCTGCTTTTAATGGACAAAATTACAGGTTTGGACATAGTCTAAAAGAGATCCTTCGGTGACTGTGTGATTGGGAAGGATGAGGCCTTCTTCAGACTACACCAGCTTGGGGAGGACGCATGTCTTTGATGCACTGAAACTACTGGAGCTGAGAGGTCTCACAAGGTACGCATCAACACATATCAAACAGGCTCTAAAGGATGAAATTTCCATCATCATTGCCCCCCCCCCCCTTTTTGTATGTTATAGTGCAGCACCATGTGTGGCTGACTTTTATTTTTGTCCTCGAACGATACTTTCACCAAAAATAACATTCCTTTCTTTCTTTTTTTATTATTATCAGATATGAATCAGTGTAGTCTGGGACACAATCAACTCCCCCTCAACCTACAGTCATCAGCGGTGACAGCAGTCGGTGGTGACACACGTAGACGGAGAGGATTGAAGGCGCAGTCACAGCAAATCGTCTGCCTGCGCTTTGGGGAATCATTGGAATTCATGATCTTTTCTCCGTATGCTAACAATAATCTTCTGCTAACTTCGTCTTGCACATCACTAGACATAGCAAACACTTGTCTTCCCCGAGTGTCAGGCAGCTTCTCCTCACCTTTCAAATTTCAGGGCTCTGCCCCTATTTGTATTACAGCGATATCCTCAACCTTTTCCTGTCACCACTTTTCGTGCAGCTGGATGACAAAACCTGTGCTCGTGAGCAGCTTAATGCACACTGTCTTTCTCACCCAGGATTTTACTTACACATCCTAACGTCTCTAAATGTCTCTGCTAAACAAATGGTCCACTCCAGGAGCAACTATGCACTTACTACAAAAGGGTACAAAATGCTTTCATTAAACAAGGAATAATAATTCTTTCTAATGCAAAATATGCTGGAAAAATTAAGTGCAACCCCAGTTAAATTTGACTATTTCTACATTCTACCTTGAGTTGGACTGTAGAGTTAAAGTTGCAGTTGGTAAATGTATTTTTGTCGTATTTGCTGAAATTACTACAATTTTCTGATATTACATAAACCAGGTTACCTGAGAAGCAAATCCGCTCGGGTCAGTTTCCACACCTCCTGTTGCAGCTCCTGCAATCACCGCCAGGGGGCGGGCTTGCTAAATATCAATCGCAGTGTCCACGTGCGTGCCAGGACCCCCCCAACCCCCTCTCCTCCAGCTCTTTTTCCTAATGGAAATATTCACACGCCAGCATTTTTGCTCGTCTCTGGTTAATTTTTTGGGACAGACGGGAACGTTATATGCGTTCACATTCTCTAGCCAGTTACTTGATTTTTGGGAAGTTATCGACTGCAGCTTTAACCTTTGATTGGGAAGCACCTTTGAAAGCTGTTACAAAAGGTGGACTTTCTTTCTTCAGTTTGTGCCTAACTTTCAACTGAGCATGATTTGACTGGATGGAAGCAACAAAGCTTGTATTTCTAGGTAGCTGATGGGGGTTTCTTCATTGTTTCACCTTATTTGAATGACATTTATGTTTGAATGAAAGGATTGTGTTACGCACATACACTCACAATATTAATGGGATGCGTTTTCCGTCATTTTATTATGTTTTATGTATATTATAGAGTGTGTACATTATAAGACAAATTTCCCTTTGGGAACTGTAAAGTTGAAGCTTGAGGGCTGAAGTAAACCGTACAGATTAGGACAACAGATGGTTCTTATACAGTCAATTTGCAGCACACCAATAAAAGAGCTGCTGAATATGTTATGAGTACCACTGAAGACAAATAAATATATCACCATACGTTCACAAGTCCATAAATTAATTGCTGATGCTTTAAGGTCCTTTGTTTTGTTTTGTTTTTCCATTTTGTCTTCTCTAATGCTGCAAACATTTACGACATTAGGTTACACGTTCCTGCCAAAAATCCTGTTTTTTTCTTGAAAGCACTGGCTGTAAATATATAAGTCTGGTGTGCAATTATGCCGTCTTAAAATTTCTTCATTAACACTTGGACAGTAATCTCGTAACTATTTCGTGATTGCAATCACATTTCAAAATGCCTCTAAAGTGCCCCGTCTTATCACGTTTGCCATATTATTACGGAACCATTTCATCTGCCTCACCTCCAGCATGAAGCTTTGATGGTGTCAAGTGGGAGACGACAACCAATTAAAAGAAAATCAGTCAAACAACTTGGGGTTAGATCTCAAGATGCTCCCAATCATTCATAATTTCCTGTTGTTGCCTTTCAACTGCTCCTGATTGGAGTCTGACAAGTCAGTATGCACTATGGTCAGAACACCATAGCTGCAACTGTATCTCATCAATAACAAGCTCCACTAAAGATTGCAACACCTCTATAACACTCTACTTATCTTTCTTTACTTCGATTAGGTCCTGTTGCCTACTGAGCATGACCTAAATAAACCTAAATAAAGACTTAAAGCGCCTTTAAGGACTCTTGATTGTTTTCTGGCATGCAAAAGCTGGGAGATGATAGGAACGGCATGCGTGGGGTCTGTCAGGACAAGCAGTAGTCCTGATAGTATTTCTCTGCACGTCCTCTGCTGTTAGTCATTACTGTGTGCAGACGAGGGGTGATGTTTACTCTGCTGAGACAAGCAAGTCCTACTGCTCTGGGTTGCAACCTTGTGACTCCCTTCTCTCTCCTGCTGCCAGCTCTCCTAACGTCTAGCCTTGGCCCTGCCACACCATCGGCCCACTGGCGTATCCCTGCTGCTGCTGAATCCCTATTGAGGACCACAACTAGGTTTTTGGAATAAATTCGGTAAAAGACACAATGATTCCTGTGCATATTGTCTGCCTGGTGGGTGTTCGGGTGATATTTCAAGAAATAATAACATAATACACACAAGGGATGTGATACTGCAGTGCACTGCTGTGCCACATTTCCTCCTTTTGTCTTTAGTTTCCTTGTGTTGTCACTTTCAAACATTACCTCCTCCCACACAGGTACCAAAAAAGCAGGAAGAAGAAAGAAATGGTGACAGAGACTTACAGCGGTACACAGTGTGTGAAATCGGGAGTTGTAATCCTTGGTAATAGATTTAAAAAATCCATGAGAATATGGTTAGATGTTTTATCATACAGAGATGATGAAAATAAATGACAGAGTGTGAGAAAGAAATGAAAGATGTTAGCAAGCAGAATTGACGGTTCATTTGTGGAACACCAATATCTGAAGGACAAAAAAGAAAAGAGAGAATAAACGAAACAGAAAAGCATGAAATAAAAACGGCACAAAAATAATTAAAGAGAATCTAACAGTTATAACTTCACAAGCCAAAACAACCATAAAAGTTAACTAAAAGGCAAGCAGACAGAAGCAAGTTGAAACATTTCAGTGAGGCTCATGGAAATGACTGTGGTCATAATGGCAAAAGGTTCAAATCAAATATAATGCACCAAATAAAAAAATGAAATGATTACCAAACTTATGCAGGAGGTCAGGGATCAGAGGTCAAGTTCAATATAAACACGGAAACCATTATGGCGTCTGCACGGATGTCTCTGGAAGAAATAAACAAGGAGTTGAAGTAAGTACACTTCACTGTAAGTGCTGTTTAAGTCCTACATCTACTTGACAATATGTAGCACTCAAATATTAATGTGACACAATGCTGCAGTAAGCACTGATTCACAGCAGTGCACAAACTCGAGATGCTCCGTTTCCTTAAGTGGTGCGGGGCTATTTCAGAGTTTAGTGAATCGCAGACATGCTTATTCCAGCCCTTTAAAGCAAGAGAGGGCATCTTTTTATCCTCCCATAACCATGTCAAGACCATAAATTAGTGTTTGCTCATTTCCAAACCTCTCAGCAAAATTAGGTGGACTAAGCAAGACACCAATGAAATGTTAACACATCACTCATGCTTTATGTGTCATGAGTGCATGCATCTGTTTTTCTGGGGATACACTCTGTTTCATATGCTCTATATCCACATTCTGATCAAAAAACAGTACACACACACATATGCCGAAGATGCTAGAAAGAAAAAGAGTTTGTCTTTTTTTTTTTTCGCACCACACAGAAAAAAGAATCTAAAAAAAAAAAAAAAAAGAATCGTATAGTAGTAGCAGAAAACACCCTGCAATGCTCCATCACTGAGGACAACAAAGGCATTACTCTTTGCCAAATGAAGAAAAACTACACAAATGGCTGTGCAGTCCAAGCAGAAAGCATTCATCTATTTAAGTCTCTGCATTTTGTTATGCATAAAATACCTCACCTTTATTTGATATTGTTTCGATGAAGTGGAAAGGAAATGCACCGAATAAAACATTCTCTAAAATATTATTCATATACACTGTTTTGTTTTTTTTGTTTGTTTTTTTTTTTGGGGGGGGGGTAAAGCTTGAACACAATCTTTGGTTTCTGAAAGGACTTTTGGAGTTTTTCACTTACAACAATGTTCACATGATTCCCTTTGTGACGGTGAGCAGGATCAGTTATACTTTCATCATGTTATTCATGTTATACAGTTGTTGGATTCACTGGAGAATTAAAAAATAAAGAAGAAGTGATCAAGATCCTAATCTTGTAAAGAAAGAATGTGCAGTTAAATGTCAGTTAAAAAAAATTTAAGCAACAAATTGAAAAATACTTTAAACTTGAATTTTAATTCAGGCACAAAAGTCCTACAAGGTGCCCTTCTCAAGTAAAACATCGGCATTCAAGAGAGAAGTCAATGGGACAGATGCTGCACTTACCCTTAAGAAAGCATTACAAACGTGTGTTTTTCTCAAGAAAAAAAAAAACATGTTGCAAGGTCCTCTGCACAGCCTGAACATGAAATCCAAACAACATCAGATGTAAGACATCAGCTCTGTACACTTTAGGCCCTCAGGCAACATCAGCACTGAAACAGGAATGGAAATACCTTTCAAAACAATACTAGCCTTTATAGGTGTCTAGCACTTTAAGATCATGCACAATATGTCAAATAAATGTAATTTGACATTCCTCTGCGGTACAATGGGGAAAAAAATATGAAACAGAGAGCGAGAGGAAGGAAAAAAAGCCCAGGGGTTGGGAAAACCCTTCAGAAGCTCCTGTATCTGTGTGTGATTAGTTCCACCACCTAAGATAAAGCATGCAGAGCAAACGTAACCTCATCATAATCTGTGTGTCACAAAGGCAGGGGACGCTCAAGCGGAAAACAACAATAACTGCTGAACAGTATGGCTTAGCACTGTGACAGTGCCTAAACTGTAGTCCTGCAAGTGTTTTCCCCCATTATTAATTGTCTGATTGTTGCAGAAAAGTAAACAGCACAAGTCTGAGCAGACGGGAGTTCTCCCAGGTATTAGCTGCTAATTACAGCCAACCAAACAAGCTGCACTTTCTGGAGAAAACAATCTATATTATTTCATCTTGCTCTGCTCTGCAGAATGCACACCGGAACTTCTTGGGAGTACAAGATAAATGCATGTACCATAATTACTACTAATTTTGCAAACAATTGCAAATTTCTCATGCCACCTAAACCCACAATAAAACAAAAGCAATCTATGTGGCTCTAGGCTGTGAAACTGAAACAGTCCAATTTCTGTTGTCTGCCTTACGGTCATTCATTATCTCACATTTGTATCTGCACTGTGGTAAAAGCAGCGAGTGGAAGGGAGATGGAGGGAAGATGATGACAGATATTCATGGATGCTCTGAATGCAGACATGCTGTTCCAGCATCTCACATCTCCCAACAAAAAATATGAAAAGCTTCAAAGCCTCCAGCTTTACGCTTTGGAACACATCTTCCGAATATATCCAAAGCTCTTCTTTAAAAGCGTGAAAAAAAAAAAAAAAAGAAACAAACAAAACATCACCTGTAAAACGAGATAGCCTTCTGCAGAAGGCTTTCGCACCTAATCCTTTTTATTTCAGGTCAGTAAAATATTAGTGCTTTCCTACTGCTCTGATGGTCATATCACATTTCAAAGATTCCGTGTGCTTCTGCAGCAGGGAGAGGAGAGGAAAACAGACAGGGCAGTAAGGAGCTCAAGCAATCCCGCATCTATTACTGACGAACCAATCATCAAAGACAAATTACGGCACACTTCACTGGGATATGCAAATTCAATATTAGATGCAAGTCATCAAAAGATCGGCATTGCAATATTTTGCATCTACAAATTGAAAATATCTGCTTTCAGATCAAGTTTTAATACCACTTTAGCATAAAAATAAAAACATGAAGCTTACAGGAACTACAGCCGATTTATACCAGTGGAGGAGACTCATCTAATATAACCTCATTTATAGTGTGTGTGTCTTTTTCTATCTATCTATCTATCTATCTATCTATCTATCTATCTATCTATCTATCTATCTATCTATCTATCTATCTATCTATCTATCTATCTATCTATCTATCTATCTATCTATCTATCTATCTATCTATCTATCTATCTATCTAAAGATACATTTTTACATTTCGCGCTTGGAACATATTTTTAAAAAAGTGAACAGGTGATATCAACAGGTGATTTTAATTCCCATTTGGTACAAAAGCAGTATCTTTGAAATGCTGAATATGAGGTGGAAAGCTTGGTGGAGACTCTCCACTTTGTTCTCAAATGTGAGAGAAAAATCATTGAACTGTTTAAAAACAATTATCCTTTAAAAAAAAAAAGAATGGAAGGGATTTACATATTCCTACAGTGTATAATCAAAGGAAACTGAGAGCAATATATGTGTAAAAGGGACGGGGTCCAAGCGCAGCATGACATTGTGATGTTCATGACAGCTGTACAACACACAGCTACACTCAACAAGTCCAACAGCCCGGCCCTGTGATGGTGCAGCGTTGTATCAGCGTCCTTTGCAAAGGTCATTTACACTTCTGTGATGCTGCCATCACAGAAGTGTAAATCTACATTGGGACTTTCCAGTGACACATACTGGTTTGAAGACAGCATCTTTTCCAAGGACCTCTTTGCATTTTCAAAAAGAAATGCAAAATCACATTCTGCACACATGGCAAAGGAATTTCCAAGTAGAACGGGAAACGGACACTGGACTGGCCTGCCTGAAGTGACCACATCTGACCACATACTGGTGCATTCGCAGGTAGAATGAGAGGTTACTTTTAAGAGTCCTCAAACTTATCTTTAAACCATGTACACTTCATATCATGTCCAAGATTACACTATATGAGTGCCCCTCATTGAAATACTGAATGCAGGATATGTGGTCCTTCCATCTGGTCTGTGTCCCGCAAATATTCAGGATTTTTAATTGTCATTATGTTGCTGGAACATAAGATTGCAGTGGTGCTCTTGGTGACAAAATTAAAAGGAACACAATATAAAAAATATATACCGTATATATACAACTAAATGTATGTAAATATAAAAACAAAAAAGAGAAAATAGGAGAAAAAAGAAAAATATACAGATTACAAAAATTGTAATTGACAAGGCAGGATGAACATTAACAGAGATAATATAAAGTGCAGCTGGTCTGTTGGGTGTGAGTGCAGGTGGTCTATGGTGTCTCTGTGTGGCTGATAGGGAGCAGGTGTATGGGAAGCGTGAGCGCAGAGGGTCCAGGAGTCTGTGGGTGAGTCTGCAGGGGGGAGCAGAGGGGAGCAGGGTGGCAGGACGGCTTTCACAGCTCTCGCAAAGAAGCTGTCTCTCAGCCTGGTGGTTCTGGTGTTTATAAACCGCCAAAAAGCTCCGGAGACCGTCCGCACAAAAAAAAAAAAAAAAAAAAAAAAAAAGGTGTAAACTGGCTGAAGTTGACTCTGCAAAACAGGCAAAACATTGTACAGTTCATGAAACGCGTTGCGTGCAGTTCTTGTCCTTAAAGAATCGCCGCTGACTTTCCGCGTGTGGAACTACAAATCAGTTGTTTGTACTATAAGTCCCTTCTCTGGCACTTGTACAAGTGTTTCCTAAAATGTACATGTATTTCCTAAGTTGTACATATGTTTCCTAAAATGTAAATGTGGTGTATAAAATGTGAATTTATTTGCTAAAATGTAAATTTGTTTTTAACTTTACAAATGTGTTTTATGAAATATAAAATTTGCTTCCAAAATGTAAATGGGTTTTCTAAATGTAATTTTGTTTTTGAAATTGTTAACGTGTATTTTGAAATGTTAAGGTGTTTTGTACTTCCCAGCCGCCGCCGACCCAACTTTGGAAACCTAAACCATCATGTTCTTTTGACAGAGAAGACATGTCCTTCCAAACAGGCCACACTTATTCAGTCCTTTTCTATCTGTACTGTCATGAATTTTAGTATTTAACATGCCAACTGAGGTCAGTAGACTCTGACATGAAGCTCTTGAGTTTATGCAGTTTCTCTGAGTGTTGCATAGTTGACCTTGAAGTGAACTTGCTGGGACATCCACTCGTGGGATGACTGACAACTCTCTGAATGTTTTCCATGTGTGAATAACCTTTCTCACTGTAGAATTATGGACTCCAAGTAGTTTGGAAATGGCCCTATAACACCTCCCTGATTGATGGGCGTCAATAATTGGTTCACTGAGGTCATTGGTGGTGTATTTTTCCCTTTTTATTGTGTAAACATACACCTGAATGCTTCAGATAAACAAACTGCCAAAACTGTTTACAGAGGTGACTACACAGTATGGATCTATTCAGGTTTTACCACATTGTTTCTGCATTACTTCAAATAAATGATGATATTGGAGTAAAATGTCACATGTTGTTTAACATCTGATGTTGCATTTGTCTCATTTTAAGGAACAATGTTTTTTAAATATGTAAAATCATAATTAAAGCGTGAGTGACAGTCTGCCTCTTTTTTATTTATGATCATATATTTATAATAAAATACAAATGTGTAAATGTGTTTACAATAGGATATATCAATGTAAATACATGCAGCATGACGAGAGAGTTTGCTGACTTGTAATTTTAAACATTTTAGCAAGAAAAGGGGAAAAAAAAAGCTGCATGAGTGATTCAATTTAGATTTCACTTATTAGTTTATTCTGAAGTGAATGAACACAACATAAACTGTTGTGACAGGAACGGTGGAAACGATAGCTGCGTTTCCATTGGATCGCTGGATATGACAACTTAATTCAGGACGAGATTACACTTAACTCACTACACAAAAAGTCCCAATTTTGAAGCAAGGCTTTGGTTTAAGTGACTTTTACGAATATAAAATGTTGTCAGAAAATCCGAAAAGACAAACTCTGCAACAATGCAACAACTGGCACATTTTTCCGGTACTGCACATACATACTGTATATTATATGCTTTAGTTGGTGCAGCACGTTATCGACGTATGGTGATTTACAGAACAGTGCAGTCAATACTCGACATTAATTGCATCCTAAGCACATCAATTGTAAACAAGTAATAAAATGTAAAGTTGTAATAAAAACTAACATATATAAAGTTCCCCTACACCTGTCAATATCAGGCTGACGCAACCTACATAATATTTTTCAAACATTAACTTCGCTAATACCAGTTTAGTCTCATTTCCTTTAGAAACAGTTGACTGTGTGAACACAGTAAGTATAGCAAATTATCTGATTAAGGATTTGATTAAGGATATGGAAAGAAATGTCTATTTTCATAGACTGTACAAAGAAAAAAATTTTTTTTAAAGAAAAATACAATTCAAAGCTTCATCATGTTGAATCAAAATGTAATTATTTGTTAGACTTCTGAGTCAGATCAGTGGAAAATCCTGCCAAACCATCATTAGTTATAGTTTCCACTGATGATTTGACGAAGAAGACAGCTAACATATTATTTTAAACAATAGAAACACGGACTGAAAATTGCCCTTTCCTGGGGGAGTCACAGACTAAAGAGCTGGTCAATATTTCTGTGCAACATATGCATCAAAATGGCTTGGTCAGCGCCAGCGTCTTGCTGCTTATTCTCCTTTTGTGCCTTTAAGTGCCTCTTCTTTCCATCTATGTCAAAGGGGAGGACAATTTTCACATCACTGAGGTGTGAATACCTTGATGAATTCACCATTTACATTTGACACCCAATATGTAAAAGCACGGCTTATGTTCATAAGCAATAAGTGGTGCTTTGACAATGTCAATATTTCTCTCCAACATGCAGAGTAGGCATATAGACTAATGACAGACCAAGTATATCAGCAAATGAGTGCACAACAGGGGAAGAGGACTGGGGGGAATTAATAGCTGCAGCAACAAATGACCTGACAGGACAACTATAAACACACAGACAGACAAAGAGGCTTAAAAACAAACACACATCCACATGAAACACACACACAGTGCCTCTATGCACAGGATATTCTTTTCTCAAAAATACAACCGCCAACATGAGGACACGGTAAAGCCGCAAAGTGTTGCCGGTATGTCGCTACTGGTAACGTGTGAAAGAGAATATTATTCATTTAAGTGCCCACGTTTCAGCGATTTCAGGGCTCCTCCAACAACACTATCCCGTTGTCACTCCTCTGCGACTTCCATTGATGACAACCTACTTTATCCGAAGTAGTTGTGTTCGGGATAAACACGAGTTTTATTTCCTCGGTTCTTCAATAGAACTTGCTCCTCATTTGATGCCCCCGTGACACCACAAGCCCCCACTCACCCTGCCTCCCTGCTCATACTCTCACCCCAACATCCCAAAACACAAGGCTTTTCATGAAAGCACAACATGGATATATCAAAAGGAATTGTACTTTTAGGTAGCCCTGATTGAGGGGGGCCTGCCTTTTATTCTCTCAAAAACACACTTCCTCTTTTCTCTCTGCTATGGTGCACCAGAGTGCCGTTATGGCGGCTGCTGACTTCATCCATTCATCATTTTTCTCACCTATAAAGCCAAACACACATATATCAAAAATAGCTGCCCTCCCACTTCCCTAAATCACACTTTGTTCTGCTGGATATGAAGAAAAGTGCCTCGGCTTTGGATATAAACAGAGGGATGGAGCGCTTTAATCTTGTTCACTGAAAAACTGTAATTTGGAAATTGCAAGCAAAACTTTATTTTTTGTTTAGCTGGAGAAAAAGAACATTTACGATATTAGTATTTGTGCTATAAACAGCACAAATTCTGGGTTTTACAAGGTTTTTTTTCACACTTTTTAAATGGCTGTGCTGAGGTGGGGTCTCTTTTGAAAAAGAAGCAATTCCAATTCAATCCTGGAGTTTAATGACTCTGTTTAGTGTAGATATTATCATAAGTGAGTCTATAAACAACTTATACTGAGTTAAAGCTGTTGTGCCCTCAACATCTTTTCACTGATTTTAGCCTTAAGCATTTTCTTGCTTTGAGGGTTGTAGGTAATATCAGGATTCATTAAAATAAATGTAGGCCATTACAGTGTAAGCCACAGGTCAAACATGAGGATAATGAGTATCACTATGCTCTGAGATGTATACCACATCTTCATAAGTTATTTTAAATTGCATGCTGCTGGTACATACAGCTAGGTGATGTTTGTAAGCAAACTAGTGGTTTTATCTGTAAACATGTGACTTAGTTATTTCAGTGTTAAAAATAAATGTGTCGTTGTACAGAGAAGCATTTGAGGACAGATTCAGCTATACCGTCATATGACAGAAAGAACGAAAAGAAGAAGAAAAAAAATAAATAAATGTGAGGTCATTTGCCCCAGAGGAAAATCTTGACATAAATCTGCTAATGCGGTTGGATAATGATGTCAAAACACCAGCTAATCTATAGCAGATTGGCTGAAAAAGAATCAAGTGTTACAACGACCTAAAGTGCTGTGTAAGAGCCCTAAGAGAGCAGTGTATAAATAAATTCCCATAAACCTCAATAAACTAAAGCAAATCTTTAAGAAGAACTGGGACAAAAACTCCTGCACAACTGATGCCATCATCTAGAAAAACAACTGCTTTACGTTATTGCTGCTAAAGGTACTTCTACGAGCTATTTAATCGCAGGGGGTGCTTAGTTTTCCACATCTAAGTGGGCTCTGTAGACCTGCTTAGATGCAACGTGTACAATCTATAGGTCCTAAAAATGCTTCAGTAGTTTGGACACTTGGCATAAATCTGGTGAAAGGAGCCTGATCTTACAGAAATAAGCCAAACTTATTTACGTGGGTTTTTTTTAACATGATAGGGATTTAAATATAGCCAAGAGATATAAATTTAGCTTAGAGCACAATTTTAATCTCCCAGGTGGACAAGGGAGTCAAATGTTTTCATGAAAAAAAAGAGTATATATATATATATATATATATATATATATATATATATATATATATATATATATATATATATATATATATATATATATATATACACACTAATGTACTTATGGATCATTATATAGTACACACCACACAACAGATGATAAGCTTAGGAAGTGTACGTATTCACAAATAGATGTTTACACATGTGTTTGTCTTTATTGAGGACGGCACAATTTTTTCACCATTAGTTAATATGTATGTACACACAAAAGTATATATGGTTATGTATGTATAATTGACTGTATAGTTGACTGCAACACTGGGTAAAACAAAATCTATTTTGGGAAAACACTGTATATAGTTTATCTTGTGAATGGTATGGGGACCATTGCCTCTTCCCGGACAAGATACCCTGATAACAAAAATGTTTTAGTTTGACATGAAATTAGTCTAATTTCTCAACAATTAACATTAACTTACTCACTCAAAGTGACACTCACCCCCTCCCCCCACTCACACACACACTTTAAAACACATAAAACACACTGAGGTGATGTGATTGCTTCTACCAAAATACCAAAATTTGCATTCTATACAAGGAAGGATTTGCAATAATAATATTTTTTAGGATGTTGCACCATTTCCTACTAATTAGGCATTCACTTCACAGTTTTGCAAAGTTCATTCCTATTTTGCCAACATCGTTAAGGTACCCTTGTAAAACTAAACCAGGATGCTTCCCACTAAAGCAGCACAGTCGCGGGTGATCATGCTGAATTAATTCGAATATTAAAGAATACGTATTCATCAATACAAGGCTACTTTGAATTTCCTGAGCTGGACATCTTGTCCTAGTAGAGGAAGGCCGACTTCTTTGCATTGTGTGTGTGAGAGTGTTAATTGTAGTGGGAAAATTTGCCATTTATTCATTACACAAGCTATTTCTCTTGCATTATTCAACTTCCAGCATATTTTAATCATATTAAATGCAGATTGACAGTGCCGTGTCGCCACTACTTTCTAATGAAAAGCCAGCAGAAAGCTAACCCATCTTTTTCAGTGTTGCAAAAGCTTGAACAGATTAAAAAACTGTCTATGTGCAAATATCACTGGAATTCTAATGAAAAAAATATGTTTACATGTTTTTTTCTTTCTTATAAAGGGACTGCAAAATGTCAACAAATGGACCGCCTTGCTTTTGAAGCATGTTAGATTGCTGTCTATGCAGCTGTGATATATTCATGCAACGCAGTAGGGGGGCTCTGTCCTTCTAATCCCTAATCCTTTCCTCTCTAAGGAGGAGGAGTGAGTGAGGATCAGAGAGCAGAGAGAAGGTATCCTATCCCAGGCACAGCCCAGTGCTATGGCACTTTTTTTTTGTCCAGCACTGAAGCTGTCACTACCGGTGTCTGGGGCCATGAGGCAGGCAATTTTAGCGCCATGGTGTGAATCGATACCCAATCACATCATGTTCGTAGGCAGCACATCAACCTGAAGAGGCCATAGCGCAATTTACAGCATATTGTTTTTGGCCCTGGAAGCACACAGGCACTGGGAGCAATAGAAGTATCATGGCAGAGCAAGACAAGGCCTTGTCGTGGTCGTAACAGCCTTATCTGTGGGCCACAGAAGTACTCATATTAAACCAAAGAGCTAGGAAAAGCTCAGAAGCACAACGTGCATAACGCATCCACTGTTAAATTTCAGATGCGGCGTTCAACATGATGGCTTTAATACAGGCAATCTCATCCTAACAAAGACCAGTTGGAGTATATGTATTAACCAGATGGATATTCTACACTTCAAATAAAAATAAGACTGATTCAAATTTAAGTATGAGAAAGAAAACAAAAACACTGGCACAATTACATGAGCCGTATTTACATATGCTTTTCAAGCAGCGTCTGAATATAATAACAGGAACACACCAGTGAGAAGAAACATCCATGCAGGTGGTATTCGTATAATCACACTCTGGGGGGGGTGTGACAGACTCATCTTCCATTGTAAAAAAAAAAAAAAAAAAAGCTTATGTTTGTTTGTCTGCAACTTGCGTCTTGTCAAGCCAACAAGTGGTTTTTATACACACCTGCAATCATTACCTTCACACAGCAGGTTTGCCACAATGGAACCAAGAGCCACGCTGTGAGCGCAGTGTGCTGCATGGATTAGAGTAGAGAGCCACAGGATATTCTCCAGAGAAGCACAAGCTGAACTACTGGGATGGGCAAAACTACATGTTGTAAAAATATTATTTCATAACAACATGTACATGCTTAATGGCATAATGTTGCAGTTGTCTTTTTTTCTTTTTTCTTGGTTTTATGCCTTTAAAAGAAAATTACACTGTGGAAAGCAGCAAATTAAGTAAAAGCATTTAAAAGCACTCAAAATAGTAATCATTTCTTTAGTATAAAACTCCACATTTAAAGCTGAGACCAATTTGACAAAACAAATGTTAGAAATAGCAGACTATGCAGGTGCGGTGAATACTGCGCAAGTGCATGTGCTTATGCCTGTGATCCACTGTTCTTCAGTATTAAATCACAAATCTGATCAGGAAAGCTCAACAGGAAGGAGTACCGTTACAGGTGAAAATGTAAGACATATCACTGCTGTATGACTGATGCAGCTATTCCCCATGGAGATTAAGCCTCTACTTCACTTTCAAAAACTGCAGACGACACTAAACGCTGCTTCTGAGATGGTTGTTATGACTACGTAATTTTTTCCAAATTATGCTTTTATACAGTGCAAAACTGACTAAGGCAAGTCAAGGGCAGAACAACAAAGCATTTTCTCCCACAGCGAAGGCAAATGTCAGCTTTATATGTGTCTATGACTCTTTTGAAATGTAGTTATGAGGTTTTATCAGTGTTTGGTTCTTTGATTTTTTTTGTATTTCACTTGAATGTGTTTGCATGATGAGATTTAAAAAGAAAATTCTTGTTGTTTCATCAGTTTTAATGGCATCAATATCAATTCCCCAGTCTCCCGGGTCTCCTAAACCTGGTGCGAATGGAATTCTATGTTCATTTGAATATTTGTAAAAACATCTGCATGAGAACGTGTGTTTGGTTCACACTAAATACTGACTAGTGCTTGTAGAGCCATTTTTGTTTTAAGTATTCTGTGGTTTTATTTTTTGTACCTGCAATACTATCTTGAGGTAGACCAATATGGGCATTTTCCAAACAATTAATGAGGCCTACTGATTAATTGGCTTACCGCTAATATTATTGCTTTACTTTCTGTTTGTATCGTGAGAAAGGGACAGAAACATAACTACGGGTGTCCATTTAAACATTAACAAGAAGAAAGAGAAGTCTAGGATTGCCTGAGCCCCTTGGAACATTTTTGTACACAACTGCAGAGATGAATCGAATCACTATAATTTAAAAGAAACAAAACCAACAACACCATCTCAACTTTGATAGAGAATGAAGCACAAGCATACTTAACAGTTTCACTTGAAAAGTTGTAACAGCACACAGATTCAGCCACAGTTTCCAGCAAATCATCCAGTCAATTTACTATTCTTCTTATATCTAAGTTAGCAGTTCTACAAACTGGCCGGGTAATCCCTCTGGTTTTGTTGGATATGTAATGAACAGTCAGCTCCTCTAGGATTGCAGTCCCCTTCACTGCTGACGCCCACTTTTGGCTTGAGGGAGATGTACGGCAACATGGCTCAGTCAATACTCATGAAGTGATGCCGACAACACTGTTTCTGTCCTCCCAAGATTCCAACACATCCGGCCCACGCAGCCGACACCGAAGGAGTCAGCAGTGTCGGAGACATGAGTGAACCTGAGCACACTGCTAATGCTGAGACAATAATCCAGGATTCTCCGGGACTGTTGCTTTTATTTGTGCATACTAGAACATCCTTAATTCACTACACCTCGTTACTCTTGATACATACTACATAACACACTGTATAACAATATATCTCTTTACTTGAAAAAATACCTATAAAATTAGAGCACTGCCCTTGTATTTCACCGTTTAGTTTTGTTTTTTTATGTAACTTTTGTTAATCTTAAAGAGTATACCCATGCTCATGCAGAATCCCATGGAGCTCAAATAAATAATTAATCTAATAATAACTGTACTATTAATATTCATATCCATTTCGAAATTCTGATTTATTTCAAGTCTCAACAGTATGACTTCCTTACCTTATCTGTATAAATTATTCTGAAACAAGAACAAAGGGTTCATTTTCCATGTTGAGTGCATCGTTGTCCCATTCCAAATTCAACCAATATATCTTCCTAGGATTACCACGGCTCTTCAGGGAATGGGTCAGAAACTAAGTACTGACACTTGCAAAAAAAACAATAGCAACAGCTAATACCTTTGCACTAATAAAAAATATCATTTCTCTATATGAATGGCAGTCAATATATTGTGTAGACTGGTTCACATAATGGACAATGGCAAACCACAAATGAATGCATCTCATATTTGTGGATATCCAAAATAACCTAAGGCCCTCTTTATTACTACATCATAGAAAGTCCAGCTTTTTTCTCCACACAGAGATCTCCATGTTCAAGTATACTTATAAATTTGAATTTTCATCATATCCTCACGCAGCGCAGATTAATCAGCAGTGCATCCCCTGCCAACCGCACCACATCCATATTCCTGCAGGCTTATTGCAAAGGGAGCGGCTGGTGATAAAGCAGGATCGATATGCAGAGCTGGTAAAAACACAGCAAGTACAACAGCATGGCACAAAGGCAAAGGCTAGAGAGGACACAGGAGTGATGGAAGGTGCCTGTTAAGCCGAAAAATCACAGCATGTTAGTAAGGGGGACAAAGCAGGCATCTCTGTCCTCTGTCATAGTTAAAGACAACATGCAATATTCATGTGTTAGCCTAAAGCATAATACAGATAAAAATATATTCACATGGTGGGATGTTTACCAAGCACCCTTATAGGCAGTTTTAGGGGTATAACGATTCACTTTCAAAGACTCTATACAGGTAGGTACGCAAAAACTCTACTGTACATGCCAGAAGCGGTATTGGAAAAGGCAGACATACAGCCTAACTCTTTGGGTGCCACGCTGTTGTTTCTTTATGTCAACTCAGAGCAAAAAAAAAAAACAAAAAAAAAGGTTCATATGAGCCCCGATCTTTTACAATTGCGGCAGTCTAGCTACACTATAACATGCAATGCACTTCCTATAAACCTTTCTGACAGGTAAACTTGGGAAGGCATCAAAGACTTTCTCTCCTTGGCATGTCTCAAAACTGCCACAGAGAATTGAGTGACAACTTTATTTCTCATCTGTTACATAAATCAAGGAAAAACTGTGAAAGTCAGCTCTTCAAACTAAGAAATTCCCTATGCTTTCTAAGCTTTGGACATTTTCTTTAACAAAGTTTCACACAGGAGCGAGAGGGGGGGGAGGGAAAGTAATTTCTTTGACAGGCAGATATTATGTGATAGAGGAGACTTTTCACTGCATTAAAGAATAGGGCTCCAAACAACAAAGAGATAGTAGCTGTTTAAAAGGCCAATTTTCCAGTCCACATTGTCATTGTCACACTCTTAACTCCAAAGGCAGACATGCACTCTGGCATCAAAGGCCATTGATTTTCTAATCAAGAGCAAATGATGATTAAGGCATATCTGCCCCCTTATCTTTCCGTTTAAAATCCTCCTTTCTGGATTCAATTTGACTTTGGCTGTTTTGCTGCTGAGGGGAATCAGGACAGTCAAAGACAAAGACACCTTGTAGAGACAATGGGCGGTGTCATGAATGATTAAGGCTAGTGGAACAGAAAATGATCACCCATCCTCCCTCTCCCTTGGTCACTGAAGGTTTAGATCGTTACTACGCCTTTTCTTTCATTCTTTCTTTCTCGCTATGCCTTTCTAATATTCTGACAAGGAAGCACAGAAACTTTTCATTAGGTAAACTTATTAAAATAAGAGCTGACGGCAAATGATGGCTAACAAATAATACAAGTGTCATGAAAGGCAAAGATATTCCCCATTTCTGACTGAAGGTGTTTTACACAAATGTGAACATGGAGGAAACTATGATTGCTGCGTAGACTCTCGCCTTAATACTCTTAAATTCTCAAACTGGGTACCGATAAACAATGTTTAGAAGAAGAAAAAAAAGTTGGGAGTGAAAGCCCCATTTCTTATACCTTGATAACATTAAGTAGTAAAGCAGAGATGACTCACCCTAAGGGTGCAAATGCTCATTTCTTAGCAGACTTCAATTATCCCAACACTCTTCCCTGGTCGGTATTCCTATGTATATGTTTAGCCTTTGTGCTACACCTGCCTGAGGATGAAGGATTAACTTCCACCCTGCTCGGTAAGCTGGGTTTGGATTTTGGGTTTTACCGTCCTTCAGGACCAGCCTGGAGCTCAGCTTAAGAAAGACGTCCAAACCCCTCATTGCTTCGCCTCCACTCACCCTCCATTTCCCAGTTCTGACTTACAACATAAATACTGAACTGAGGGGAAGAAAGAATCAAAGACGGATGGGCATCATCAGTCCCTGACCTTCAGGCGATGCCAGCTAAACATACAATGTAATGTGTTGTGGAGTTTAAAGTACAGTTCCAGTGGTGAAATAAAAGGCGAGACAGACATGCAGAAATAACTTATAAAACATGTTGGACCCAATATATTTGATGAAAGGGGGGCCACTGTGTTATAGCTTTTCATGCTCAACATTCAATTTTAATGAGTTATTGCACAAGGTGTTATTCTCTCACCCAGACAAATAATAAGAAGCAAGGACACTCATTTCCAGATCCATAATTCCCAGTTAGAAACTTCTACTAAGTGTCCATCACGGACAAACAAGACTATGTTATTGTGATTAGAGGGTCATTCACAGTGGCTTTTATTCTCTCAGGTGTATTCATCCAGTCGCCTGTGAGCTATGTTTCCCCAAACCTCCAACTCTGCAATACCAATATATCTGAAGCAATTATAAAACACAGTACCCATCATGCTGGAGATGGGATAATTGTTAGGCATCTTATGTTGCACAGCAAGAGCTGACTTGTTAGGCAGAAAAACTATAGTAGCGGGAAAATTGTTAGGTGCACAATGTCCTCTGCAGACAGATGGGACAACAGAGGGAAGTAGCTTTTATTTTTCTTCTCTCACTGATGCAAACATAACCTCAAGGAGTTTATCTTTCAAATGCATTAAGAAACAAGATGATCTCTTTGAGATTTTTCTTATTAATTTTCAAAAACTGAGATCAGTCGCTGGTTTAAAAAAAAAAAAAAAAAAAATATATATATATATATATATATATATATATATATATATATATATATATATATATATACATATACATATATATATATATATATATATATATATATATATATATATATATATATATATATATATATATATATATATATATGAAGGCTCTCTGTGCACTCTGTGCCCTTTCAAAACCCACGGGCTGTTATACTGGAGGACAATCATCCAAATGTGCAAGTCACTTAATTTTGTATGAGTTACCAACCACGATCTCATGATTTTTAGATTTTGTTAAACAAATAGAGTCTGACTTCAGCTCTGTGAAATGACTCCGAATGTAGTCAGACTGCTAAAGCAAAATGTGTAGCTCTGTCATTTCCCTCACCTGATTGCTGAACCATTACCAGTTCACCATGATTACCCCTACCTGTCCTTATCACTGAACACAACGTACCGATGTAACCTGCCAGTCGCTGGAGCAAGATTTGTGTTTTCTTATAGAGAGGTTTCTGTAGATTTTAACCTTAATCCTATCAGCTAATGTGAAGGCACTGATCCGCGGCTGTCTTGAAGGTTATCTGTGCATGTTTCACACCCACAGGCATTCATTATTTACATAGCAGCTCCCCCGAGGTCCCAACCACCACGGGAGGTGTAGATGGGAAATCTACCTCCCAATCTGCCAGCAACACATCCATATCTATGCTGCATGGCTCACTGACTCAGGAGGATGTTGTGTCAGGATTATCATCCGTTCCCTGGAAACTTCATCATCATCCACGATGGCAGCTCTGGCAGTGGCTTAGGCTACCGCCTTTGCCTTTTAAATCAGGAGTTCCCCAAAAGCAGCACCTCAAGGAATACTTTTTATCTTTTTTTTTTCCTTTTTTTTTTTAGAGGGGGTGTACACTTGAAAACAGAAAACAATTTAGCAGTACTAACAGAACTGACTGAGGATAACTGCCAACAGAAAAGAGACTATCCTCCCACAAGGCCTAAAAGCATCTCTTGCTTTCATAAATTTGATAAATCATATGTTGACATTCAAGTAACAAAGCCTCACTGCCAAGGCGCATTATGATTCTTGACACCATGTCAGGAACAAACAAGGAAGCAGCTTGATCCTGGCCTTTGCCACAAAAAGAGAGGAGGTTGGGATGGATACACTGGCCGCAGAGCGTCAACGCTGGTCTCTTTCCACTTCCTTACACGTGTTTATTCGCTATTCCATCCTCTTTCATTTTTGAAGCGCCCAGACCTTAAACAAGATATCAGTGGCAAAATATGCCAAACAATACACTGTATGTCCGTGATGCTCTACGTCTAAATGAGTATTTCATTTAGTACCCACACGGTCATGTGGAGGAACATAAATGCAACAGCGGCTGATTGCGGCACTTTGACAGCCTTATCCAATAACCTCATGGATAATTAATCTTAATGATAATTTTGATCTGCAACAGCCATAATGATAAACATCAATGCCCAAACTTGCTAATGTGAATGTGCTATTGAGTGTAGAAGTGACCTTCCTAGACCCCTGGACATCTGAAAGTGTGTTTAATAACGCACACACACACACACACACACACACACACACACACACACACACACACACACACACCGAGCATCTGAGCATCTGAGCATCTGAGCATCTGAGCATGTGCCCCGACCCTTTATAGTGTGCAGAGCTGATTTGATGTTAGCGTGAACAGAGTATTTATAGAGCAGCACAGAGTCTTGCTCTCGCATCCTTTCAGCACCATGAGCCCGTTCCAGCCCAGACACTATTGGCAGGCCTGCTCACTCACTGGAAAAGCCATCACGTCAGCACACTGGCAGAAGATAGCATGTTGTGCTAACAGGGTTGGGGGCCGCTTGAAGGAAGCTAATGCAGTTCATTATATCAGTGACAATATAAACTCCCTCTTTCAAACCTTATTTCACACCAGCAAGGGAATCTGTCAGAAAATGCTATTGTGTCTTTATGTTGTTTTTCACTTCATCTAATACAAACATTAGCTTTTGCCATTGTGAGATATTGTCTGTCTGCATGCCTGTAATTACTGGCTCACAGATATTGTTTCAATCTTTAGGAACACTTATGAGATGGTGCATTTAGACCTCTAAAACACTTTAAATCAGAGAACTGCATTTATCCATGTGAAGGCAAAACTGCTAAATTCAGAAAACATTTAAATATGTAACAGCCTTCTGATGTCAGATCTGTTAAACTATTATTCCTGATCTATAAAAACATAGGGCAAACAGTCAATAAACACAGATAATCTTTGGTGTTAACTTTTCAGTCATTTTGTCATCTAGCATAAGACGCACAAACTCAATGATTAAAGCCTTGGTATTAATATCTTGGAGTAAATATTTAATATTTGACACATTTCCTTTAGCCAAAGGTGCTCGTGGTAGATTCTAGAAATTTTAAAGCACGGTAGACAATCAACAATGGAAAAAAAAAAAGAACTGGTAGTCAGGATGCATGATCTAGAGTTGTTTAAAAGCCCTTAGACCATAAGAAAATGACACGCACAACCCACGTGTAGGATGTTTATTTGAACAGAAACTGGTCCAAAAAGCCAAGGACACCAGGAACCCAGATTTAGGATTTTCCCAATAATGTCATTAGCAGAGAGGGTGAAATAACACAAATAAATAAGTTAGCACACCCACAAGCAGATGTTCACGTTAACATTATGTACAAATGCATTATGCAATGCCCACTGCCCTCACTACTCAACAGAACTTTCCTTTAACTTTCCAGGCCTTCCTTCATAGAGATATGATACACTGCTTTAATCAACCTATCAGAACAATTCTCTCTTTCATCTTGGGTAATGTGATTTAGTTAAAGGGAGATTTTGGATCAAGGTGCACTCACATTTCTTCCTCTGCTTTAGTATTCATAGCAAGCACGGTAATCTGGTGTTGCTTTCCTTAACGTTATCGGTAACATCAATTTCTCATTAATATAGAGTGCAAATATCTAAGCGAAAGGAGAAGAGTCTTGGGGGGGGGGGGGGTGAGGGCTATCTAAGATGTTAAAAGAAGCAAAAAAAAAAAAATAGAGACAGAAATTGGAGGCATCACTTTACATTTGCTATTATCCCTTAATTCAAAACTCACAAACTCAAATTTTGCATTTATTGCTGTCTAAGAACTTGATGGTGTTTTTGCTTTTCTCGAAGGCACGTCTAAGGGCGTTTCATCAATTTATCTCAAGAGAGTTTTGACAAATGAGTGACTGCTGCACCTACCTTTCGATTCCTCTTTATTCTATATGGACCACATCAATCTAACTCGGAGGACCAAACTTGTTCTGGATGCCACTGACTGAGTACAGTCTAAACTTAAAAGCTAAATTATTTAGCCAGCAAGTCTGGTTGATAAATGTCGGTGGTGCAGGTCAATACATTACAGGAATGTGTGAAGTAACCCCTCTGTAGGATTTATAATGCATAGGGGGAGATAAAGGCCATTGATTGTCTTCAACAAGGTCAGGATAAGGTCTTTTTCACCACTGAAAGGGACCATCACCTGTTCTTACAACTTTAGGCTACCATTTGGTGATTTCAATCCATGAGGTTAATTATATCTTTTGGAAGAAACTATGAATTGTCTTACGTCTACCAGGAATAGAGAGCGATAATGGGCTGCATTTGTGTGAAGGGATATCTAACTTTTAAATTATTCATGTTGTTGTGGAAAATGGTAGTACTAATATAATATTGACCAAATCCCAACATGACGTGAATGGCAATAAAAGGCACAGCTTAGCATAGACACAGACACACGGACATGCATGTATGTCTACAAATATTGCAGAAAGTTTTAGAGGAACACAATTTTTCTAATTATTACCAAGTCTTATAATATCTATGACACATTGAAGCAGAAGGTCCACGTAAAGATAACAGGAGTGATCTTCAGATGTACAAAACATAGTTTTCAGTCCAGAAATAATCTGTAGGCTATTTCTTTTGTTCATTTGGTGAACTGCGTATGTCAGACAAGAATGCATGGCAACAAATATAAACACGACAAATGGTCGGTAAGACTAGATTTAATGAAGACGGGTCTGTTTGTAACCTCACAGCAGAGTGCAATCGTCTCGTAAAGACAGTTCAGCAAAATACAGACTTAAAGAGTAATAATAATCAAACCTGCATCAACATACTCCCAAAGATGATAGAGATAATGCAGCAATCCCAAGTGATCAAGTAATCCCAAACATCAAGAACGCAACACTGGAAGTGTTGGAAGAGAAAGATGAGAAGATGTGTAAAACAGAAGGCAACAGTGTTGTTAGTGGTACCTCTCGCAACACTGTTCACACCCAACATTCGGCCCCTGTTGAAAGGCAGGTGTTCAAATCCTTCAAAGCTTCACACCATCCCAGTCAGGTGGATTATTACCAAGGTCAGATGCTGGGGTACTAAGACATGCCCATGCTGCTGTGAAATAGGTTACAGACCATGTATATCAGACTTGAACTGCTCAAGTCCAACTCGAACCCTAATTTTAAACACTTGACTCCACTCATTCTTTTAGTGCTGACGTCTTCATTAATTGCATTTGGATGCATAAATCAGTGACGAGTCCTCATATTTCTGTCCTGTTTTGTTTCACTTTTGTTTTTTTTAATGTCCCTAGAAGGATCCACCATGCTGATACATTACTTTTTAAAGCCACTGGTGCAGATGTTAAAGGGCTGACTTTTGCACTGGCCTCTACTTAGACTTAACTTTAATGACTTAAATGTAACACGGACTCAAGGATTGGCGATTCAACTACAACACGGCTATAACATAATTTAATACTATATTTGTAATAAAATATAACACGTATAACATACAACGGAGGAGTCAGAATTGCTGAAACAAAAACGAAAACAAAAAAAAAGAAAAAAAGCAAATGCCCTTTTTAAAAAGTGCACGTATGGAGGAAACAGAGCCGAGCTGAAGCATTCATGCCTTGGGTTCAGGGGAGATTTCTAAGCATTTTCATTGTTAGATACCATCAAAGCACTTTCACTCCTTTCTACTTATAGTATATAAACATGACTTTGAAAAATACCCTGCAGTGGGAGAACTGCAAAGCCACTGTGGGTCTATGTTGCCTCATCAACAGAGATTTCAAAAGGCAGTGCAGAATTTCAATGGTGCTTCAAGGTTCTGCTAAAGGACGGGCTAGCAGAGTTAAAGAAAGAGAGTGGAGGAGGACAGGTAGAGTCCATAGTAATGGACTCTGGCGATACTCAACACATTAACCTTTTAGGCTAAAAGTGGAGCCCAAACATTGCAGAAAAAGAACGATCTATTATGTATCGCTCTCTAGACATCCAAAAATCAAGGTGAAAAATTCAGGTTTGCCAAAGACACTATAACTTGACTAGAAAAGAACAGAACATTAGGGAAACAACTCAGACTATGCGGCCACTGGTCAGAAAAAGTACTAAAAACCACTGCTAGGTACATGGAAGTGAGAGTGCTGTGTTAGACATATTGGCTATCTGTAATGTACATTCATTCCAATAAGTTTCAGCTTCGCTGCTTTGCAAGCTCTGACATATAAGGGATTAAACACGCGGGATATCGTCAAGTACAGCACTGGAAATATTTAATGCAAAAATCATATCAGTGTACTTTTTTAAATTAAAACTGTTACATCACTCCAAAGGTTTATGTCATCTTTTCAGTACTGTTTCTCCTCGACTCTGTACAGCAAGGCATGAAGCAGAATCCGTATTTAACAACGTCGTACCACACAGAACTTGCTATTGAGCAGCCTACAATCTTCTCTCCTGCAGCGACTCCGTCTGTTTTGCCCAGCAGAGGAGGTAGTTTTCAAATAAGCTGAACAGATCACTCATGGAAGATAGGAAAATGCAATAGTACAGAATATAATCAAAGTAGAGAGCTGAGTAATAAAATAAACACCTCAGAGTGCTGTCAGTCATCACTTCAGAATCCACTTTCCTCAAAGTTAGGTTATAATTCATTTTTTCACTGCAAAACTACTTTGTCCGCAGCGGTGATCAAATATACACTTATTCAGGATTTTTTTTTTTTTTATTTTCAAAGAATTTGACAGACTGCTGCAAGAAAAAAAAAACTTTTAGGTTCTCAGGTAACTAAAGCAACATGGAGCAAAGATTTCCACAAAGAGTGCAAAATAGACTATCAAAAATAAATTATCCGACACAACCTCTGGAAGACAAACCCACTGAGAGCCTCCATAGTCTGCAACTTTATCTGTGCTAAAGAAGTTTTTCAGAACTTGTTCAGTCCTGGTTTTCTGGCCTTTGGGACAGATCATTATGTCCTTGTCTCTTTATCTTTTTTTTTTTATTCAGACAGCTTTATTGATGTGTAAACATCTCAAAGAGAAGAGGGACTTCACAGATCGCCCCGATGAACAAAGGGTCTCAAGGACTTCCAACCAAAAGGATATCTGAATCCTTCTGGAACAGGATCCTGCAAGAAGCCTGAATGGACAGCTTTGATAAGAAAAAACAATGAATTTAAGAGGAATAACCTTTGATACTATAAGCCACTGAAAGACAAATACGCTACCCAAAAGGTCAGGGTGACCTATGCAGAAGTAATGTTACAAAGCAAAATATATTTCAACTATACCTTAAAAACAAGACATACTCTTATAAGCCTAAGTTTAAAAAAAAAAAAAAAAAAAGGTAATAATTCTGCATTTGTATTTTTGAAAATTGAGAAGTATGAGCTAGAAAAATACATTTTGACATTTTAGAATGTTGAAACGATATTTCTTTAGTTAGATTTCAGCCAAAAGTGAAACATATTTAAATAGTAGTGACATTTTTAGGAAAGGAACTTGGACCTCATATTCTTTAGGAGGCTGGACTCAGACTGGATGTGGGCACGTCATTAGTTAGTCACAATTGCTTTCAAATGTAAAAAAAAAAAAAAAAAAAAAAAAAAAAAGCCAGGCTTTAGAAGGGAGCAAATAAAAGCCCAGTCATCTCCGCATCCAGCATCATGAAAGTCTGCCAAATGCTCAGGTCCCTTTTCTCCAAATTTAAAGACGTCTGTAGGAGAGCTGAAAATTTAAATTCAGAATGGATAGTGTGTGGCTCCATAAAACACAGAATTTCAACTAAAACAAGGAAGAACTGCAAAAATTCTCTGAAGCCAAAAAACATAATTAAAACATGTATACATTCAAAAGCATTCTTGTGCTTTTGAGTTGTCCTAGCTACATACAAACAAGGTCAGTGATAGCCCCAGTTTTAGTTCTCTGCCTTTGACAATGAGAGGGTTTAATCAGATGAAGGCCTAATGTAGCCTGGGTGTAGAGGCACAGCTTTGCCTGGAGCTGTCAATCAGATAGAAAAAGGCATGATGGGCTGGGATCCAAACAGGCCCACAGAGAATCCCTGCCTGCTGTTGTTGCTGGCTCCTCATTCTCAAGGACCTTTAGAGATCAAAGACCAACACACAACAAGAGAAAGAGCAAGACGAAGACTGGGATACAGAGAGATGGACCAAAGAAAGTGAGTCAAGTAAGCAGGAAGGATGCCATGAATCAGAAGAACCCATGTGGCCTTCCACTGATTAGGCCTCCTACTGACTCCAAAGAACAGTCAAAGGGATTTCCTGGTGAATGTTTGTGAAACAGACACTCTGAATCAGGGCAGCCTCCTCCATCCGGTGCCAGATGAAGTGTCTTCCGACCTCAGCTTGATGCGAACAAGTTATAGATTATAGTGTGGAAATGATGCGCTTCTTTAATACCCTGAAAAAGATCCAGTTTCCTCTGAGGGACAGTTGAAGTAGCCTTTCTCCCTGCTTTCACTCTCTCAACAAAAATAAAAGGATACATGCTGTGCTTCTGTTCACCAGCTGTGCTGTTTCACCTTGGAGAAACACCAAATGGGACAAGCAATAAAGTAAATAAGCTGAACAAAGACTGAGTTATATGTGGCACGATCAAACAACTAAGAACATCTTAAAACCGGACAACTAAAAAACACAATTGAAAAACAAGCCCCAAAAATCTGAGCTTAGCTCAAGTTCAACCCAGAGCAAGAATTGGACACCCCCACAAGCATTTAGTGTTGATGGATGTGCTCCATCAGAATAATCTAGACTGTTGGGCCTAAAACACATGTGCCCAGAAGCTACTGAGGGAACATCATCTAATCAAACTCTGGAGCCCTGCAGCAAGCACAGCATCATTTTTAAGTAATATGATAACATGCAGATAAAATAGAAATGCTGAATACAGTTATTAATATTACCTTTCCCTTTTTACAAGCTCCAAAATATACACACATATTCAGTGTTTTGGAAGTGGGTTGTGAGAAGTACTCACGAGTAGTTAATGTCTACCTGCAGCAAATGTTTTACAACAAATCTCCTTTGCTATATCTTACAAGAGGATAGATTCATACAACTACTGACACTTCACTGTCATCCTCTTTGCCTAAAGTACATTCTTCATTCTTTTGCCTTTATTTTTGCTGCCTCAAAGTCTGTACGCGATCAACGGACGACTTTGCTATATCCAAAATTATCATGTCAGCTTGTACTGTATCATTTGATTTTCACTCTGTGGTCCCAATGCATTAAGTACTCTTGCTGAACAACATCCCACTGGTGATGAACAGCATTTCTTCTGATGCAATATGCATAATTCAAAATAGAGTAATTTTGTGGTTCAGTATTTGCACCAGTGGACTTGAGTTTGCAGCAATTTTCTAATACTTATGACAGAATAGTAAACCATTTTTTTGTATTCCACAAGTATAAAACATCAAGACTAAAGCTGCATTAATTTTATGTGGTTTCTTTAATGCATCTTATTTATCTATTCTTGTCAATGTATTTCTTTATGTTCCTTTACTGTCTTTTCTTTTTTGCTAATGCGAATCTATGAGTAGTTATTCCTTCAAATTCTGGTTAATTTAAAAGTTTTATTTAAATTAATAAATGCTGCTTGTTGCTTATTTCGTATCAGCTAATTACAGCTGGAAATATAACAAAAAGAATATATACTGTATATATACATATATATCAATCAAAGAAATTAAAATGTATTCATAGCATACAGTAGTTTCTGTTTGAATATGATGATAATTTGAGAAATAATTTTAAGAATGAACACAGGTCCACTAAATAATGAGAACTTTTAAATCCTAAAGAGAAGAGGACGACTTCAAACGACCACAAAAGGATTCACTCATGTGAAAGTCTACTGTATATAGGACAATATAACAGTTTATTGAAGCGTAGATGTGCACATCAAATGCAGGACTCATTTTCCTTTATCTTGTAAACAAAGTTAAACTCCATTACAGAACAGTTCTGCACAGAAAAATCCTGACCCAGCAATTCAGAGAGAAAAAGGCAGAGATCTTTCCATCTATACCTGAATAGCTTTGCAGCTCAGTGAACACATGAGGGAAAAGGGAAAGAGATGGAAGATAAGAGAAAGGAGGGGAAACAAGAGGAAGAGAGAGGTGGAAGGAAATCGAAGACACAAGCTGGGTTCAATTTAGAGGCTTCCCACAGGAGGTGGAGTGACCTGTACATGCTGCAATAGAGGTCATGCAATTTTGAGTGGATACCCCTGCCTTCAGAGGATACTGAGGACCCCTGCCTTGATGTGTACATCCATGGGAAAAAGCAAAGGGTCCCTGCAGCATGCAGAACCCCCTGACTGACCTGACTGGTGGGTTCCTATTACAACTGCCTCACTACACCGTAGCCTTGCAATTGACACTTCACAGTACGCTACAACTCTAGCAATCAGTAAAGCTATCAAGCTCACAGGATGTTACAATGAAGTCAGTCATCCAAAGAAACTCCAGCGACTCCTTATTTTCCTGTCTTCTATTTTCACTAGCCAAATGTGATGAAAAAAGCGCCAGCAAATATATTATTTAGCAAACTGATCTTGAGCGTAAGCTACAACGGATTAAAGCGATTTCCGTGTAAACGGAACACGGACGCAGGCGTATTCGTTTTTAAAAACATTCAGAAAAATTTGCAACACCGCCGCTGAAAAGCTGCACCTAAGAGTGTTTTAATGGGAAGCTAATGCAAAATGAAACGAATAAAAAAAATGACATCATTTAAAAAAGATCTTTACATATGAATTCCATTACTGCAGAAACAAATAACCTTGAAATAAAAAAAAAAAAAACAGCAAGAAAAAGTGGTGACAACAAACAAATAAACTGATGGAAGGACAAACATGACCTTTAATTTTCGCTGATTGCCCCAGAGAAGCTAATGAACGTTTCTGTAAACATTTGCAAATGGTGGAAGTTATTTTAATTACTCTCCTCAGAGAAAGCCTCGCATGGCAAGAAGCTCAAATGAAGACAAACATTTAATCAAGCATGACCTTGTGTTCGATTAGGTGAATGTTCATAAAACCAAGACTGTCAGTTCGGGTTTGGGAAAGTAATGACAGAAATGTACCAGAACAGGCAATAAAAAGTCAAATACCAGCTAAATCAGGTAGTCGGATCTTTCTAATGAAACTCACTGTAATCTATACAAGACAGCTTTCTTCCACGCAGTATTTTAATGAGGTCAGGATACTCTGAAGGAGATGCTCCAACCAACCCACTGCACATTTTAACCCAAAGTCAACCAAGAGTCCAGCATTACACTCCAACCTAAACTGTTTTATTAGTAAAGTACTGAACCATAGACGGAGTTGTCATGGATGGGAAGTAAAACGATTGAGACCAAAACAGTTTTTTCAACCAGGCTCTATGTTTTGTTTTTGTTTTTTTGCTCTAAAGTTTGACTTGCTTTCAGAGCCAGCCTCTAGTGGGCAGTCGAGAAACTGCAACAAATCTTAAAAACTCAGTGCAGAAGTTAAATGGGTGGCGCTTGTACTGAATATACTGACAAAAATGCTATAATTGTGGATATTCTCACTACATCCTAAGATAAACAGTGGCTTGTACCCTTTGCACTGATAAAAGACAAAAAAGATTGCATTTTTCACCATTTGTAGGTGACAGTAAAATATGATGGAAAAATAAATATGCACAAGTTTTGCAGCAAGTTTGGAAAAGCACTCTGCACAGACTAAAGTTTAAAAAAAAAAAGCCAATATCCAAGTTTTGTTTTAGTCAAGAATCTGACCTGCAGCCCACACAAACAAACAACCAACATTTATTTAGTTCATAATGCTAGAATAAGAAACAAAAAATCAACTGGATGGTTGCTGAATGCTTTTCCACCAAACTAGAGATACCAATTAGGGAGAGTTTTTCAAACTCGAGAGTCACCCTTCGTTTTGTGGAAAAGAATCTACAACACATAGGTTGGAGGGAAGGCCATTTTATTGGCATACTTTTTCTTTTCAAATTAAAAAACACTGAAAAGAAGCCACTCTCAATGTAGCAGATGTAATAGGTGTATTCATACGAAAATGGTTGATTTCTCCTGTATAGTTTTTATTCAAGGAAGTAATTGATGTGTAAAATCAAAACAGCAAGACACAACACAGCACAACAGCATGGAGTGGGTTAACACAAATGATGTTTCAGTCAGAGATAAGCAGTAAACGATTGCACTGCACTGCATCCAGTTGTTCTTTTCATTACTGCACCAACCTTCTATCGTACAGTGTTACTGACAATCTATCTGACATCGCCAGTTAATTTCATTTGTTGTGGTTTCTGCTCGCTGCTTTCCTGCCCATTACACCCGCTGCCCGGTGAGTCCACAAACTGTTTCTACTGGCTCTCCTGCTCTGTCCTGAGCGGTGGCATATTGCATGTAGGCACCATGCTGTGCTGCTGTTGGCAGCGGCATGAGGCAGAGAGGATTATTCCAAACGACAAGGGCATTAAATGTGTAGCAGGCCGGTGGAGGCCTGAGCCGATGCTCTCTTGTCTGCTTTGGTTCAGCACCAGTACAGAAGCAGTCCCCTCTAAGCTGAGTGGAGGCTCACAGAACTAAGAGCGTTGTGCCGTTCATTAAAAGCTGAGGGTGTCACACCAGCTTAGACCCAGTGTCCTCCCTCAACCAAGGCTTCATGTTGGACTCCTCTGCCTCTGCTCCAAGCACCGAGAGACTCAAAATACAGTCAGTTCTCCACAACTGGGAAATTGTCTCTGTTTGTCAGTGCTAATGCCACACTTAAACCTACACTGAGGGGTCTAATCCACCATGTTGTGATAAATAAAATATTACTCTTGTTCTCAGCAATTTAGTGGAAAATCATTACTGCTGTTGTTCAGAATACATGCTAAAAAAAAAAGAGAAAAAAAAGAAGGTTGGAAGTAAAACTGTAAAGCAGGAAAGCGCTGTCTAAATAAAAATCATCCCGTTTCCTTGAGAGCTGTAACAATAGAGACTCTAAAGTAAATAATAGAAGTCTGACTCGAAAACATTGCTGGTAACATCGCACTTCTCCAGCACAACTCAAGTCCTGCAACCTGCACGCCAGCATAGCCAAACGGCAGCCCGGCTCCATTCGATCCTGGAGGGGATATGAGCCTAAAGCCTTTTTCCTGTGTGAGATGTCCTTCTTTAAAAAGATTTTAATCTCGGCCGAAATGTCTAGCAAAATAGAGGTCGTCTTGCCGGAGCAGCAAGCAGACAATAGTTATTGGCAACAGACCTGAGGGGAATTCTGTGAAGATTTGCTCCTATGTGTCTCGCCTGAGAAGCGCAGTGACATCAATGGCTGAAAGAGCGGTTGCACAAACACAGTAAATATAGACTGTCTTAAAGTATTACTGTTTTATTTGGCAACTTACCCATTATAAGGTGTGCAGCCGTGTCACATTTTGACAGATGAGAAATCACAGAAATGTCACTGATTATTGTAAGAGAGAAAAATTGTTATTTTATTCATGACCTCCTTTTGTATTTCTTTCGGTAAATGTTTGTTTGTTCTGCAGCACCGTGTGGCTTCTCGTCCCGTTGATAACTCGAAGGCTGATAGCATACTCCTACCTTGCATGCTACTCATGATTCACTGACGAGAGTTACAATTCAACCCTTTAAACCCCCCATCCGCTCGCCTGTGAATTTTGATTCGACTGGTTTATCTAATTTTCTAGTAAACGCTTCACATGTATTCCTGAACAGTTTCTTCTCATCAAACAACACGAGGGAGTCATAGGAATGAGCCCCGTATCAGTTTCACTGCACCTTTCCAGCACCGCGACACTCTCTTTCCAAAAATAGGAAGGCTTCATAAATGAAACTGAAACAGAATTACCCTTATTTGAGCTTGAAGCAAAGGATGTATAACTGCAGTAGTGGGCAAGAGGGCAGCAGGAGAGAGGAAGTCAATATTTTATGAATACTCTCACACTGGAGTAAAACTTTTAGGCAGCTTTCCACTAATGTCAAGAATACTTTATTGGGGCTTCGCTGGAGGTGTAAATGTACGTAAATTACTGACAGACTATGAATAATAACCTGAGAAGAATGAAAAGTGTTTACTGATCATTCGTCATTACATGTTAATGTGCAAGTAGCACTCAATCTGTCAATAAAAGTTAACAATACAATAAAAAAAAACTGAAGTTATAAGGAATATTTGTGATCTGCACATTTTTTAAATGATTTAGTCTATAAAATATCAGAAAAAAAGTGGACTTTGCTCTCTGCCAATAGTCAAAAAAAGCAAAGAGATCTGATTAATTATATCATAAAACAAGGAATTTTCTAACGTGGAACCAGGGGGATTTTGACTTGAAAAATTACTTACACAATTAATCAATCATCAAAATAGCTCCAATGTAATCTCTCCCAATGGACTAATTGATAAATCACACAGTTAATCAATTCAGGGGCTTCCAATACATCTGCTTAAGGCCTCATGCTATGCCTTGTGCGAGCACACCATACCAGTAAATACAGTTCTCAAACACAAAATGGCACTATGGAAGAAAAATTATTATGATATACGTTAGACAATAATTCTTCAGATGAACATGAGCAGCCAAGCTACCAGACTACTCAGATTTCTCAAACATAAAAAGGGGAAATTAGTGCATTAAGCATGCTGAGCTAGTGCCAGAAATATGCACAGAATTGATGAGGTGTCACTTTCAGTAAGAGTCACACAATTGCGCCGACGAGAGCCTCTCTGATCCCTCCCCTCCTGCCTGTCTGCCACCAGTGAGGCACAAACACTCACATTTGCATGGTCTGCTCAAAAAAAAAAAAAAGAAAAGAAAAAGAGAGACGTCCTTGATTTTGGGAAAGGTTGCCTCGCTCTTTTCATCCCTGGCAAACACTATTGACATGCATATCGTAATGCCAAGACAAGCGTCTACATAGCTCATTTTTACCCAGTTTTCTATCATCCTGCCAAACATCCACAGAATAATCTGCAACCCAGTAACACAACATGGTCCTTTCCAGAAATGTGATTTCATCCTGTAATAAACGACAAGCCACGCTAACAACTGTGGCCGACAGCATTACCCTACAAATGCTTAGACTTACATTTTGAGATCAATTTCAAAGCCATGTTAATTAATTTAGACCGCTGGCAGCACAATGCAGGTCAAACAGGGCAAACAAGTTACAACAACAGCCAATTAGAAACAAACAGGCGTTTTACATTTTTATCATAACAAGGGCACGGCCAGTGTGAGCAAAGACGTGGCAGATGGAAACTTACAGGTTGGAAACTGCAAGTCATGTCAAGAATAAGGGACTGGGAAGAAATCAGGACGGCAATTACGTCAACCTCTAAAAGTATTTACCATGTCCAAGTTTATCCTCTCTATTATGACCTAAACTATACAGTCTACAAATTAAAAAAAAAAACAAATCGATGTAAAATAGTAATTTACCCTCTGTCACAGACAGATTGTCTTTTTGAATATGATGTTTTTTAGAAACAAGCCTGTCTGGTGCCTTATCATCTGGCTGTTTTTCAGTCAATTAACTTTCATCACTGCAGATGACTATATTTATATGGTCACAATTTGTTAATCCCAAAGCACGGACGGCTGATTTTTGCATATTGGCTTTAAGATTTGTCATGGAGGGTATTTAGGTCTAATTACTACCAGTTTTTCTCTGGAAAAAAAAAAAAGAAGAAACCCCTTTTTCATCTATCAATAGTGAAAATGAAAGCAATAAATTCATCTACCTATCCCCCGAGAAATAGAGCAGGCTGACAAATGAGTTCTGAGGCAAATGAAGCAACACAAGTCTCTGTTGGGAAATTACAGTATAACATGTTTAAGACTTAAGTGAAGTTTCTTCTTCTTAGGCCTTAAAACTGTTCAAGGGCACACGAGTTTCTCCGTAAATAATAAATCACAAAGAGCGTTGGCACATTTATTGAAACTTTCTTAGAACTCAAATATATCTTATTTGGTGTTCTGGGATATCTTTGAAAATTTCTAGATGTTAGTTGATGTGAAGAAATTAACTTAAAGATGTTTAAATTCTAATCTACTTCAGCATGTGGAAGACACACATTAAGATTTAAACAAAGGTTTCAGGTGCCGAATTTGGCAAAGTGATATAAAATTATTGTAAATGCCTGGATTTTAGATAAAGATTAAAAAACATCCAAGGCCAGCCGATATCACGAGAGCAAGACATAGCTGAGCCGTTGATCTAGAGCTGCCTTGTATAATGAGATCAGCTGAATCTGCGGTAAACACATTTTTGCCTAAAGGCTGTAGATAGAACGACCAAAATGTTCGGTACACTTTGTGTCTAATATTACATTCCACCTCAGAACATACAGCAATTAATCATCTACAGGAAGATTAAATCACGAAGCTAAATAAATGAAGAAAGAAAAGACAGCAAAGGTGTGGGTCAACTAGAGCTGCTTCATAAGTTAAAAAATAGTGGTTAGTGGTCTCGATTCACACCTACATGAAATCTCATTTTCAACTGACAACAATTCTGCATTTTATTTCACTGCATCGCTGCATCACAAAGAAATGCTCCTAGTTCCCTTTGAGCTTTTCAAACGCTCGACGATGCAGCCAAGGGCTGCATTGTCGTGCCTGCTCCATTAACCTATGACGAAGGTGCCTTTACGTCACCGGATTCAGACCTCTCTAGCCTCAGATCCAGACACTTTTACAGGTCTTATTGGAAACGCCAATGCAAAAGCATGTGCTGCTTTCACTCGTTTCTCAGCGAGCAGCCGGTGCTGCCATGGGCCACTCCACTTAGGGCGGCCTTTCGCTCAAACACCGGTCAGAACCAGAGCAGGAGATGTTCACCCCTCCCCCTCCTGCAAATGAACTGCCCATGAGCGAAGCCACCGCTGGCTGATACTGTTCTGGCCTTGTTTTGTAGTTTATGGTACTGGCCCAGTGCTACTGAATAATAATAATTGATTTATTTATGCTAAAAACTTAGTCCCATTGAAAAAGTGCTCTCATTTTCAAGACAGACCGGTAAAATAAATAATAATCAATAAAATCATTACAATAAATAAATAAATGACTAAAAAACACAAAACAACTATGCAATTTATATCAGGAGTTAAAGAGACATCATCACCATGATGCAACCAGAAATTCATGTACAACAGGATATTATTAATATATCATTCTAATTAATGTAGTTATAATAGTAATTATTCAATGACTAGCCCCTGGCGTATAGTCACGATAAAGGATTAGGGTTGGAATTGTGACATTATTATTGTGGCATTACAATAAACAATTCAATTTGTGAAAAAAAGAAATTGTGTCAGAGAATCACAATCTCAATTCTAAGCAAAAAAAAAAAAAAAAAGAAAGAAAATCATGCTTCTCATGTCTTCCCAGAATCGTGCAGCCCCAAGGTCAACACAAAAACACTGTTTGTTTCATAATTCTGATTTAAAAAATGATGCATTAAAATGTAAATAATAAGAACTGCGACTCCTATAAATATAAAAACGGAAAATCTGTAAAAAAAATCTGTCAAAGAGCTTGATAAAACATTGATGGTGAAATGTGCAATACCTTTAATCTGAGGGAACACAGGAATCTATCCTAATATATTCAAATACATTAATCACACCTCAGGCTTACTGCTATCATATGACATATGCACGCATGTAGCCGACATGAGCAGGAAAGCTTTTTGTTCTGTCAAGAACCCTCCCAGACGTGTATTATGTTGTTCTGGAGAGGGTTCACATGACTTACAAATCTATTTGAATAGGGCCTATGTGAACAGCGTGTCTGCTGGACAGATATCTCTGTAAAAAGACGGATTTAGTAGAGGGAGGAATGATGAGGAGCCATGTCCTTACCTCATTAGTGTTCCACCGGTGTCTCTCCTTTGGCAGCGACGTGCATTTTGGTAGACATTCAAGCAGCTTCTTGGGCAGGTATATTTTCAAATGTCCATGTTCATCTACAATAAAAGCAAGACAAAAAAAAAAAGACTATTGAGTACAGGCTTCATATCTCATTGACTTGCTCATCTCCCTCTTTATCAGTCTATCACTCTCAGCAGCAAAACGCTGACAGTAAAATAACTATCCCCAACTGAATTAGGAAATTAATTTAAGAAAAGAGCATTTCATACATTTTATTTTGTGGTCGGCTAAATTATTTAAAACTGTGAAATGCATTCTGTCAGGGGAGTTCACCAGAAATTTTTCACTATCAACTTAGAAAGGCCGTGTCTATTCATTATTTAGACACAATAAACACCCTTGAGTGATTTTATAGTGTGTGGAGATTTAGCACAGGACTCTGCGCTGCATAAAAGAATGTGGCATATTATTCAGGGAAATAATTGTAATTACCAGGCCCAGTGCTTACATCATAATGTATGCATTTCAATCTACAATTTATATTTCTTAATCAGCTCACAACAATTACAAAACAGTAATGTTTACAGACAAGCCCTTGCAGTGATGCATTCCAGTGTTCATTTCATATCATTAATTTCTTCTGTATAAAATATGTAGATGGCCTTTGAGTGTACAAATATTTGTTCAGGAAGAAAAAGAATACATTGAGTTTAAAATATTTCTACGGGGTGTTGTTTTTAATTACCACAAGATACACTCTAGGCACACACATGTCAATAATCATAATAAGGATATTCAAAACCAGGACAGGACATTCATAATAGTTTCAATACAAAAAATGATGTTTCTCAGAAATAGAACAGAAGTGATAAAGTACTAATATGAAGGATGACCCTTTCCTTAATGTTCGAAATGGTGCTACAGGATCAGTAAGTAAGTAAATAAATAAACAAACAAACAAACAAACAGCAGATGGAACAAGTCTATGTGGACAAAGAGAGCGGTTCATCAGAAAGGCTGAAATGAGACTCGCATCAATCTGTGTCACTGAGAAGATATTTAAGCACCTGGAAAGGAAAACTAATAAGATTTTCTCATCACTGCAGCTGCAGGTAAACTTTTTTTCCTATTCTCACAGACCATTAGCTTCTGATCTTTCTTTTTTTGTTTGTTTATAATCTACCATTACCACAATTCTAATGCATTAAAGACTTTAGCACTGCAAATCTTGGGTGTGGAGATGGTTAATCCAGGGAATGTTTCAGCATGTGAAATAAATCTATTACTCAGTTTTAATGTGTGTAAATTGAATGTAAATAAATTCACTGAAGGTAATGCTAAATACCACATTTATCTTTAATGCAATAAAGCTTAAAAATAAATTACAACAAGAAAACAAATATCATGGACTGAGCCGCTTTCCTTACATTTATGTAACTGTAGGTTAGGAGAAAGTGAGCAAGTAAAAGTAAGTGAGAAATGCGAGGGGGGGGGGGGGGGGGGGGGGGTATGAGTGCTGACTATGGATCCCTTGGGATATCAGTGGTTGACTTTAAGAAAAGAGAGAAAAAGTTCAGCTAAAGTAAAATAGCACCATGAAGCCAATACAAATAATCCAGTAGTGTGCTTCATTATAAGGTACACAGAGAGTTTCTGCAGCTTGCTCAGTGTCTATCATAGAAAGACTACACTCCCTCTGCCGAGGAACATCCATTTGGAAAATTCAGCACTGATGATCCACAGAGATGGAGCTGGCGTGAAGCCTCTGACTGCAATGAGTAAGGCGGAACAACATCGTCCCAAAAGGAATGTAATAGCAGATCTGCAGGATCTGCCGTATCTGTCTGTCCTTGTAATTTTACATGTAGTCTCTGCTTTAGAAGAGCTGCACACGCAATCATTCGCTTTGCCCAATTAAGAATCACATACAGCATCTGCTTCATGGCACCACAAGAGCAGTTTTATTGTCAAAATTAAAAAAAAAAACGCTGCAGCTGAGCGATCAGATGGGAACAAAAGAAAAAAGAAGAAAAAAAAAAGAAGCCTCCTTTTATGTATACTTTGTTTTTTTAGAGCTGCAACTTAAAATGGAAATAAGCAGAAAACAAATAAAGCCAATTCACACTCAGATTAGGGCCGGGGCGTTTATCTACTTCTTTAATGTGTACTGGTATTAAAAAATAAAAATTAAATATAGCGCCTGCTATAACCCTAATTACTTTTTTGGCAAATAATTACTTCTTTTTGTAGATGAGAGTTCCCAGTAGTGTCCTGTGAGTGCAGCATCATTTTGTAATCATTTTAAGTGAACATATATCTGTTGTGTCTAGCAACTTCTGAAAGACAATGTGGAGGTTTGAAACATAGTAAAATTCTTGTTTTAATGCACCATATTTTGGAATTATTATACATTATTTCATGGTTTAGAAAAATAAGATAGTATAGGAATAAAAAAAAGCTTTGTAGGGAATTCAGTTATTAAACACGACATGCGAGCAGAGAAGATAAAAGAGAATCATGCAAATACTTACATAACATAAACTATGACTAACTATAACTTTTATAAAACAAAATTTTTGTACCAAATTGAGAGATATCGTCTGTTGCCAGCATGGTAGTCTACAGTATGATTATTGGTGTCCTCATGTTAAAGGTCATAACTTCATAAAAAGATCAACTTTGCTGATAAAAAATAGAATTGGTTTTACTCAGTACGGCCAAATGCTGAAGTTAGAACTTTATTTCTGGATTGATGTCCTACCGCACACAAATCATACACGTTAGGAAATGCTGCTCCCTTCTATCTATTATGTTGCAATGGAGAAAACAGCCAGCATCCAACATGACCTTGATCTTAAATTAACCCTTGCAAAGTGGCTGACAGAAACGGCCAAAGAAATCATACGTCTGTATTTTCGGCCAGAATGATGATAGATGGTATATACCTCTGGGTATTCAGTTAATATTTACTATGATAATATTGATGATGGTACTATAGATCAGTATTTGCCTTCTACTCGCTGTCAACCTGCCTCGGCGGTTAACATGTGTCTATGTCTATATTTGTTCTCATATAATGTGTATTAAGGCAACTGACAGCCTAATAAAAACCTTCCTTTTAGTTTTGTTGTCTGTCATGAATCAGCACAATGAGTCACAGTAATAACACCTGTTAAGGCTACACAGTCGTTTTAAGTCACTGATTTCACAATGCAAAAAAGAACATTTTATTTTTACATTTAATAACTTCATTTGACAACTTAATCTTCTTTCAAAAATATTAAAATGAAATTATTTTAATATTGATTTAGAAGTCGTTACCCAGCCTTTCATCAACAGCTGCATGAGAGATGTCGGGGACAGTGGACCAAGGGAGGATGGGACCAGCCTAATCTTTTAAAGCTTAAATAATTACCACAAGCCCAACTTTCTGTTTTTCCTGCCCCCACCAATGATTTTTGCCTATGGGCAAGTGCCAATCCTTGGACATCTCCTACCAAGAGGTACATTGAAGATCTGCAACTGACAGAAAGCTGTAGCAGCAGGCGAGTCTGTCTCGGCACAGATTATTCAGGATTCAATGCTTCCCTCTGGCGCACCCTCTTCTGACACAATTGACAAAAGATTGAAGTATGATGAGGATTTTCTCACTGAGTGTGTATAGACATAAATCTGTAGGATATCTCTATTCCATCCCTAACAGGCTAAAACATTTCGAGTAGGAACAGAAAAGTGGTCTTTGACCAGTGTAGTAAAATCTCTTACATGTTTGGAATAATTTAATACCCTAAAAGCACATTGGTCATTGCAAGTTTTTTTTTTTTTTTTGTGGATTAAAAGCTTAATTGCCTCTTAATTTAAGATGTGTGTTCTGTCAAACAACTAATTCAGAACCTCGTGTAAACCATGCAGGAGCAACTAGGTTTTAACTACAACCTTGTCGCTATTAAAAAAAAAAGAAAAAAGGATGCTGTGTAAACTGTAAATACAAGCAGGATGTAATGACTTGCAATAGATTATGTTTAACTGAAAACACTTCAGTGACATAATCATTGTTATATATCAAATAGAGAAATAAAAACACAAAATGCTGAAATGTTAAATACAAAAATAAATATGTATTTCCATGTTGAGTTTGATGTACACTTGACAAATTGTAACAGTGGCATGTTTATCCATGTCTTGCCTCATGTCTTCTTTGATCACGTACTTGAGACCTGAAGCCAGTTTCTGTGGTTTGGGGTCTCCTTTGTTGTATTTTTAATTTAATCAGGCTGATCAGCACCTGTGCTCCTTACCACAGAGCCTTTACACATGCAAAAGACACTTTGATACTGTTCTACTGAAATAAGCAAGATAGACATCTGGGTGGCAACATGCGTTGTTCAAAACAGAATATGTTATTGACCATCTTGTATCCATGGATGGGTAAAGATGCCATAAGTTATCTATGCCACGCACACTGCTACACCAGACCATCATGGATGCTTGCTGTGCGCTCATCTCAAGCAGGATGGTCCCATTCCTCTTCAGTCCAGAAAATGTGGCAATCATGATTTACAAAAACCATTTTAAATAATAATCAGGCTGACAACAGGACAATTTTCCACTTTGCCTCAGTTCATCTTAAAATAGCTTGGGCACAGAGAAAGCGGAGGCGTTTCAGGGTTGTTGATTAATGTCACTTTCCGTGGAGGGTGGTTTCTTTTTTTTTTTTTTTTTTTTGCATCTTTGGATGCAATGATTAAAATGTGTTCATCGACTCTGGCTTTCACGAGTATATCCAAACCTGTACAGTGTTTTTCTTTGTTTTTTTTTCCCTTTCATATCTGTGTTTAATGCAGCACAGTCCGAGGATCTGAAGGTCACAGCCATTCCTGACTGGATTTTAGACTCCTGCTCTGCATTCAGACATTTGCCATTTCTCCAGTTTCTCTTATGAGAATGTACGTACACCAAATCATTTATACCCTAATTTACATTTTTTAAATATAGCATTTTTGGGGGACATTTTCCATGAAAAAATATGACTTTAACACTTCTTAAAGTTAAATATAGTTAAATATAACATACATTATTTTCAAATCAATGCATCTTTTTGTTGCAATGAACACAGTTCACAACATTTTTTTATTGGGTTTGTATGATAATGTTATTAACTTAACTTTGCATGAGCCCTTCTGAAATCAGGTTACTACTCAAACAGGAGAATTGTTAGATAACTGACAGGCATCTTGACATAAAGGCAGGCGGTATACTGTATTATTTCAAGATTAGAAAGGACATAAAAACAAAAGGGCTTCTCAACAGCAAATGCTGAAGGGAGGGATGCCGCTGCCCACAGCAGTTATCGTTATCTTCTGAGCTTTTGTCACTCCTCCTGTCATTTGAAGCTTTCCAGAATCTGAATGTTTCTCTCATCTCAAATATGAGCAGTGTGTAGACATAAACTCAGAACTCCAATAACAGCAAGACTGCTCTTTTCACATAGACCTTGTACTTTGGACTGCTGGAGAAAGCAGGAGTAGCTGAAGAACGGTCCTGCAGCCACATCATGAAAACTCTTCACACAAAGTTTTACCCAAGCTGGACAGACAGACACAGACTGTAGACAAAATAAGTACACATAAATATTAAGTAAAGAACTACAAAACATCATAATATAGAATACCATAAACTGTGCCCACACCATGTTCAGGTGATTTTGCAGCTGACTCCACACAGAGGGAGTAGAACATTTAAATGGCTTTTTTTTCCAAATTCAACGTGGGAATTGGGGATAGATAAAGGGAATAATTTATTAGAAAGAAGACAATAACTTCCCTTTCGTTCTGGAATAATGTAGTACAGTAGATAAGTTGGGTCTAGACCAAGAATTGCTTCATATATGAAAATATGGCTGTGTTAGAGTCTAGAGGAGGACTTAGCAGACCATACAAACTAATAAAAGCGTGCTGTAGCTGACAGAGCCTGGTTAGGTCTAGAAACAGTGCAGTATATCATCGTGTCTGCAGCATAAAAAGTGAAATTTGGCATTTGACACTTTTTGATCAAGATTGTTAAATGACAAAAATAATTGGCGTCCCCAAGAACAATCTCTGAGGAATAACCTTGGTTATCCTGAGGTTGTCACTTATATCTCTACTCTACCACTGTGTTTCCTTCTTGTACTCGTAGTCTCCAAAAGACAAAGTATTAAGCTATGAAAACACACAGCTTCTGCTGTGTTTTTGTCAATTTAAGTAAAACGGGTCCATTGAAATATCCCAACCCACTGCGCTTAGTATAAAATTCAATCTGTGGATTTAAAGTGTTGGCTTTCATTATCTGATCAGTCTGTGCAAATGGTTCTGATGGGCCAAGTCAGTCAGCTGACCTCAATCCAAATGAGCATGTGTTTCACTTGCTGAAAACCAGACTGAGGGCAAAAAGCCTCCAAAACAAGCAAGAAATGAATGGCTGCAGTACAGGCCTGGCAATGCATCACCAGGGAACATGCCAAGTATCTGTTGATGTCTATGGATCATAGATTAGACAAGCGCAAAAGTGACAGGAAAGAGTTTGCAAATATTGAGCATAAGAATTAAGATGTCTGAATTTTAAAAGTGCGTATCCCGTGTAATTTTGCAAATCAAGTCATATATTCTAAAGTCAGAATCACAGTTCACAATGCATTTGTATTGGTTTTATCAGGCTTAGATATGAGTGACTGTATTTCAGGCTGACATGTCAAACAGCGTGCTGTGCTTTTCACTGTTAAATAAACCACGTGTTTCAGATGTTCAGGGTTGGCCTTCAATGTTGGCCTTCAACAGTTCTAATGGAGCTCTCAAAGCACATAAAAGTGAACCCAACAACATTAAGTTCCTTTTTTATTTTATTATTATAATTATTAATTATTATTATTTTCACACCACTGCATTCGTACACTAATTTTGTCCTTTCAGATTCCATTTGCTAGTACTATTTTAGCTGCTATGTGTCTTTGATACACTTTGATGCACTCCAGTGTGTCTTTCCACTCATGTGAAGGAGGGACTTCCAACAAAATATTGCTTGTTAATTAACGAAATGTCCACAAAGTAATGGAAATCCACATTACAGTTCTGCAATTTGTGTATAAGCTGAAAACAGCCCCGGGAGGAAGACTTTCGATGCCAAATCTGGAGTACGTTTAAAATAGTCAAGCGCTTCCAAATCAAATCGTATGATTTGATTATGGCGTATAGAAATTACCCAAAAAAAGTTCTGCTTTGAAAGTATAACTTTTATCCTCAAACATAAGTTGATCAAAGGAAAATTAAAACACTTTTTTTTTTTGCATTTGCATTTGCTACAGACCCTCCTGCATTAAGGTTTAATATTATTTTAGAGTTTAAACATGAGCCTTATTGACTGCTTACAACCAAGAGAGGGATACATAGAAAATTACTGTTTGGTTGTAAAAACACTAAAGTGCAAGACAGGCTGATACAAGAGCTTGTTACATGAGAGGGTGTGCTGAGCTGAGCTGGCACACTGCAGCCAATTACTTTCCAGGTCTTGATGAGCAAGCTCACATATGAAAAGCTAAACAGGGAGGGGAACACTTTTCAATATAAAGGTTTGCAGCTTTTATGTTGCAATCACAGGCCACGTTTGTGCTGAACAGCAGCAGTCTGTGCACGCCGCTCCATAATTTACATTACCCTGGTTATAGAGATATATATTTCTCAGTGCTGATGTTTGGATTATCACTGATCCTGGCTGCTAAGCAAACACTTGGGCCGTCATGCTGGCTTGTTCCAGCCCCACCCTAGAGATGAGAGCGAGGGTCATGAGACTGGAAAGGCTGACAAAAACAAATCTTTAATCAATATCTGGGCCCTGAACGCAAAACCCTCTCTCTTCCGTCTCTGTCTCAGAGCGCTCTGGGAGTGACAGTTTTTCTTTTTAATCTGTGCCCACATTGTGGAGAAATTGCAAGCTAATGTTTTGGCTATAGATCATTCAACAAATCGCTGCTGGCGGTGCATATCTAAAGCAATGGTTTAAATGCAAACACCTCCAACACCAGCTCAGTGGCTAATATGGCTCGTGGAGAGCCATGTAACCGTAGCTCTACCTGAGCCACGCAGGAGGTGAGTCACTTAAGAACAACTGGCCCTCATCTCCGTCCAGTAAAAAGTGCTGTGAAACTGAAATGTGCTTAAGGCAACGCCTGCTGTCATTACGCTGGATGGCATCCATCCACGGCCTGGACCCAAAATCCTTTAAGAGTCTAGCTTCAAAAATTTGCCTGGTTAGCTGTATGAGCTTAACTCAGACATGTTTCATCAAGTTGAATGATGAAATCACAAAAATTGAAGCTATAATCTATTTGAAAAAATTCTCACTTCAGGACTCTGCCTTGATCAGTTCTCACGTAGACAGGAGGGTGGAAAATCCCAAGACATATATTTGCTTTTAAATTGCTCCGTTTTAGTAAAACACATTACCCTGTCTGCTTGCATGCAACATCTACAATATAAACAATGATGTATCTCGAAAAATAGTTCACGACATGCAAGACTATGATGACAAATATGGCAATCGACAACAGGAGTGTGTAGTATGTGTCGTGTATAAAGACCAAATCTATAGGAGGCCAAATGTCAAACCAATAACAGATCAGAGCAAAACAAGTGTAAAGCAGTAACAAGTTGTTGGCAGAAGTACAACTATATATATATATATATATATATATATATATATATATATATATATATGTATGTGTGTGTGTGTGTGTGTGTGTGTGTGTGTGTGAGATGACAACAAAAAATGTGAAAGCAGAAAAAAGTCAGATAACCAAGAAGAAGCAGTCAGTTGATGGAGTGCTACATTGTAAAAGCAATAAATCTGGATGTGAGATGTGAAAAAATGAGGAGGGGATGTAAACATAGTGTTCAACCTGCAGCAGGATATGAAAATGGTTTTTCCAGGATATTGGTCTTCAGATTTAGACAATTTCCTATGATTCAACTTAATCTCCCAAATAAAGCAAACTACAGTGATATGCAAAAGTTTGAGCACCAATGATCAAAATCTCCTTTGTGATAAATAATTTAGCAAATTACTGTAGAACTCTTTTCCAAAAGATATGGAGTTTAAGGTGACACATTACTTTAATGTGAAAATATTCTGATGGTATTTTTATTGCCACTTTTAAAAAAAATAAGACCAAAAACAGAAGTGTTGGTTTGGGTCTCCTTCATGGTCAACAACTAGTTTGAAAAGTACCACAACTTATAAGTGGTGTTTGTATACAAAGCACTTGGGCAATCTTGCATGTATTGCTCTTTCGAGCTCTGCTCATTAATTTTTCAACGTTTAGGCCGTGAAACTGTAAGGCCCACATCAACACCTGCCGGTACCTCTTGAGGTAGTCCATTGTGGATTTTGACGTGTTTTAGGATCACTATGCCACCGTAGAAGCCATCCTTTGTTTTCATTTTCAGCCTTTTTACAGACAACGAGATGTTTGTTTCCATAATCTGCTGATATTTAATAGAATCAATTCTCTTCTCTGTCAGGGAAATTTTCCCTCTGGCTGCACCACAAGCCCAAAGCATGATCGATGCATCCCTTGCTTAAAAATTAAACACATGTTCCTTTCGTTAAATTCTTCACCATTTTCCTCCAAATGTGCAAAGTTTAAACTTCATCAGCCCGCAGAACTTCTTTCCAAAAGGCAACAGGATTGGTTTGATGTTGATCAACTGAAGCCTAGGACTCTGAATAGCCGACCACTGTCTTGGGGTCCACTAAATATTTTTCTGAAGGCTTCCTTTGTTGCTTACTGCAGAGACACGTTTTCAGGAGTCAGAATTTAGACAGCAATAAAACTGCATTACCTGGCCTTTCCTACCAATGATACGAAACAAGCCAAGGCCCTTACAATCAAGCTCAGATCTAAACATTTGTTTTCAGGTCTGCAAGTGAGACTTTGTAGCATTTGGACATTAGTGAACAGGACACTTGATTAAATCAAAGTATAAAACCCAGCTCTTGTAGGAGCTCCTGAGCTGAGCTTTACAACAACACAAGACTATTTCAGTAGTGTCAGATTTCCTTGGCAGTCATGACAATGATGCCTTTCGTCCGAGGGCTGGTCTCCCTACAGCCTGATGGCTCTTGATGGGAACACGGAGAGGAGCATGTAGACGTAGTCTTAAAATACCCATGTGTTAGCATAGAACTGGGGAGCCAATTATCTTTATCATTTGCCCTATAGCCTGTTCAAAAACACTCTTACATACAGTGAAATTGCTCACTGCACACAAGAAAGAAAAAAGTAAGTCTGAGCGAACTTAACTATCGTGCTGCTATGTAACAAAGAAAACCCAAAGCAAAGAGAACAGTTAATGCCCTCTGGAAATAACATCTTGGATGAGTGTTTGACCTGCAATGTACACAAAAACTGTTATAAAAGCTGTAAAAGGTGTTTTCTTTTTTTAATCTTGCTTGGAGGGATGGGAAGAGTCAACATAAGAGAGAGACATTTGTGCGAATCACACAGGACAACACTTCTAATTTGTGCTACTACTGAACAATATGCTTCATGTGCAGTATGGCAGTTTTTGTGGCTTATAATTACACCGTTTATATTCTGTCCGAGGCAACACTCCACACACTTCAGCTCTGTGTTGCTTCAATATTATAGTGTTATGCAGCATAATAAGGAAAGACTGTCAAAAAGTCAAACAGCTAAGAAAATAAAGAAATAAATAAGCTTCGGCCTATTACTGGAAGTTCAACAAACATGCACACATGGTTAACTGCCTGCAACAAACTGAAAATGACTCTTTATGTGTTCTCAGCCCTCACCAAGCTCACCCAACCATAAAAATCCCATCTCAAGGAGAGCAGAGGTGAGCTACCTCTCTCACTCTGTCTTTCTTTTTTACTTTCTCCCTCTTGCTTACAAATGAAGAAAGAAAAAAAAAACCCTTCTTTCTGTGTCATAACTACTACCACAATTACTCAGACGATTACTCAGATCAATGGCTTGCCTGCCTGTTTGAACCACCATATTCAGAGTGTCCTCCTGGTAAGGCAGGGGGAGAAAAAAAAAAAAAAACCCCTCCAGGCTGAACGCAATAAACGGAGTGTGTGACATGGGGGACGGGATAGTGTAATACCACGCAATAACATGAGGGAAAATAGCAAGACTGGCAAAACATATTGTCAGTCACTGCTGTCACACATGAGGGGGTAACACAAAAGTCTATCAACAATGTATCTGTTACAGTCTACAACCCCGTTTCATAGATCTGCACAAGTAGTCCCCTGCCATTAAATCTCTCCAAATACTGTGCTGAAAATACCCAAACAATGTGGTGCAGCAGAGCTCTTCCAGTGGCAGATAACAAAGTCAGAAGTCTAACTAGGGGTTGGGGCTGATTTCAGGCTCTCTATTTAGAAATGACAATACATGAGCACACTTAATTACGCAGTCTCTAGTCTAGATCAACAGTCTTCCAGCAGTGAAGAGGCTGGTGTATTCATTAACAGTACAGGGGCTCCTTTCTGCTGAGAAACAATCTGCTTTGCTGGAGACGGTTTCTTCAGCGCAAAAAGACAAATGCTGAACTTCAGACATTCCCAAAAGAGGAATAGAGGGAAATTCACAACAAATGAAGTCAAAACTTTGACCTATATTTCTGAGTGATTTGTTTTGGTCATGGCAGGAAACTGAGCTTGTGTGCAAAATTATAAGCACACCAAAGGAATCCCCATAGAAACAGTTTTTGCAAGTCATAAAGCCTCTGTGATGTTGTTTAGTTTTTGGTTCTTTGCCCCTGGTCCACAGTTCTCATAAAGTACAAATGAAATGAGAGGGAGCACAGGCAAATATGAATTTGTTTGAATATCATAGAATGCTGTGTTGTTGGGTTCTTTGTTCTTTTTTTGTTTGTTTTATTTTTAGAAATGCATTAATATTTTCAACGTAGACAATTTAACTTTACTGTCGTCATGGGGCGTTTCCTTTCTATCAAATGCAGATTGAAAAAAAGTAGAGAAAAAGCAAGTACAGGGCTGTAATTGATGGCTCAAACTCAAGCTTTTCTCTCTGAGGGTCTGCTCAGGTCCTGATCCCCTGGCCTCAACCTGAAACAATCACTCTTAGTTAACGACAACACTTCAGCTATTGACAGCGTGATCCTGTAAAGCAGACACTTCAATCAACAGAGCAGCCGCAGGAGGTGTTGTGTTGGAGGGGGACAAAACAAGGCGGGGGCATGGGGACGGATGAAATCGAGAGGTAAATAAATGAATTGATGAATGAATAATAGATTGGCCAGCTACTGGCGTCTTGAAGCAGCAAAGCAGTATTAATAACTGACTCTTACTGTTTGTCTCTGTGTCATCACTGATACTCTTAGGTGGACCATGGCCAGCATAACACACTGCTGATCTGTACATTCGATCCGGATTACGAACTTTCTTCAGTCCTTCAGGAGGCAAAGAGAAAAGTAGGGAAAAATCGAGGAAAAGAAGCATTCTTCCAATCTGAACTAAGCACAGTCCCCAATCAAGCATATCAACAAAGACTATACAGTGTATTGAAATACATGTAAAACACACAGGAGCCGTTAAGTGAAATATAACAGAAATAACAACTGCAATAACAATCACAAAATAACAATGGTGGTAAAAAAAAAAAAAGTTATTGTAAATGTCTTTGTTGCCTAAAAGAGATTCAAATCTTCCACCAGCTTAATGTTTTTATCCCAATGAGCAAAAAAGTCATTGATGTTCACTGCGGGTGTGACCTGGTTTGATGCAGGTCAGTAATGCTTCTTATTGCTCAAATGGTAAACTGAACGATTCAATACAATCAATCAGCGAAGATCGGGCAAAGCAGTCCATAAAGGTCTGTTACATGCAGGCTTTAGGAACGACACGTCTCAGCAACCACAGCCTGGACCTGGGCAACATTCATCCCTACGTCACTAATTCAGTTAAAAAGCTGAGCAAATATGTGGCACCTGATTCACGCAAAACACGGGAGAGTAAGACGTCCGTCATCGGGAGGTTAAATTCATCCCTCCTTACAAAAGAGCAGAGAAATGTTTATACCACTGCTGCACAAGCATTTTTGTAAGTTAATGGCTGGCTGTGTGCTTACTTGATGTTTTTTGCTGCTGCTTCCTCCTGAACTTTGAGTGAAATGATAACATCATGAAACTTTTTTCTAAACTGCACTTGGTTGAGAATGCAGGAGGCTGTTAGTGTATTAAAAAAAAACTACTTTTGTTGATGGTTCCTGCTGCCACTGAAGTCCGACTACCATATGATCCATAAATGCATACAGTTAAACACACTTGGGTGTGCTTTATGTATCCGTTAACTATCCCTATGTCATCAGATTTGCCTTTATCTCAATTTGAATAAATGTAAATATGCTACAAAGTTGTGCCAGGCCCACAAAAAAAAAAAGAAGGAGATTCAAACTTAGAAGAGTAATAAAAACCCAAAGCCTGTCTTTGCAAATGTCTTTGTTTCATTTCTCACATATGACTCTTGTGCTGGAATATTTGTATAATTCTCTGGTCTGGCAGATTTTTAAGACTGGAGGCTGTAGTTTCATCCAGAGCACTGTCACTGTAAGACATATCAACACTGTCCTTTCTGTGCCCTCTTGGCCTTATAAAGCAGCGCGCGCACACACACACACACACACAGAGCTTCCTATGAGTGTGAAGGGGGGGGGGGGGTATCCCCAAGGGCCTGGGACAATCAGTTAGGCTTGAGAGAAATTCTTCAGGATGTAAACATTACACGACAGACTAAGTCCGGGTCACGGCCGCTGGGTTTAACATGAGATGCCAGGCTCACTTGTTAAGGGGCATCACGAGCCATTAATGTGCCCTCACACCACAAGGACAAAAGGTTGATGAAACAATGTTCAGCTCTCTCAGTACCTACGAAACACACAGGCAGATGTCACGCAACGGCTGAAATCGTCACGTTCATCGAAACATCTATAGCTTACATAAAACTAAGAAAGAGCAAAGACTTGTGAGAGCTCTGCGTGCAAGCTTTGAGGACCAGGTTTGCATGGGACGACATGGCATTTACATAAAGGTATGAAGCAATCTCTTTCTCTTTTATGCTCCCCCCCCCTCCTCCTCTTCCTTTTTCCACTGACCGGCCTCTCAGGAGCACTGAAAATAACTTGACCGGCTCAGCAGCGGGACTTTCAAGTCAGGGTTTTCTGGGAGAGCTCCATGTGTTGGGGTGGCATTACACTTATCAGCTACAGCTAATGTGTTAAGTTCATCTATGCTGAGGATTACATTATGACTGTACACCTCAGTGATGTCGTTAGCATCACAAAACCAGATGTCTTCCTTTTTTTTTTTTTGTCATAGGTCCAAACGGAGCCTCATATTTAAGTGTTTCCTCAGCTCAATAGCACCCCCTGGTGGTGCTGGGTTTAATGGTTGGCACACTGACATCCAAACAACTTAAATCCAAGTGTTTTATCACTGCTTCTCATATGGAAACAGACAATTTTAGATATTAAAGTCAATCCACATCAAAAAGAACTTGTATTTGAGGCTGCTGACAGGAAGGTCTGAAGGAGGTTTGTCTAATTTTGAAGCCTGCAACAAAGCGTTAAGAACTGCTCTGAAACATCTGGACTTAATGATTTATGAGGATTTTTTTTTCCTTTCTGTGTTCATCAATTTAAATTTTTGAGCACAAGTTCACTCTTTAGCTGCTCCCTAAGACCTATATAAGTCAATAAATATAAAAAGTACAAAAAAAAACGAAAGAGCATAATGAGATAGTATTATACTCAGCTCATTAAAAAAGTTATAAATATGCCAAAAATGATCACAATAAAGAAAAACTGCGCACCCATGAAGAGTAAAATACTATTAAACATACATATAAGGTTAACAATGTCAAGTGTTGACTAAAATAGCCAATTGAATAAAATATATTTGTATCAAATGAAGCAACAATGTAACTGGACAACTAAACCAAGTCACTATCAAATATCATTAACTGTTAAAAGCTACCTAGAAAACAACTCCCTTTTAAAATGACATAATACAAGTCTATCTTGGCTTTATTTTCGTGCAGGTTTTATAGTTAATTACTCACCCAAAATTTCCATGAGCCCTTCTGAAACAGAGCAGATCTCTCAGACATAGAAGTTGCAGTGAAATATTCCACTAAAAAAGGAAATGATTGAGTCTGGTACGTTTCATTTTTTTTTTTTTTTTTTTTTTTTTTTTTAGTTAGAAAGCCGTATGAAATCAACCAGGAGGGGGAGGAGGAGGAGGGGGGGAGTCGTCATTCTGCCTTATGTGTAAAGTGTAGTGTAATGGGCAGGCTGCTGGAAACCCTGATCTCCATCCTCCCTGTTTCCTCTAGTGTGATGGCATTTCAAGCGCGATAGGGCACTGCGAGCGGAGCAGGCACCACAACGATTTGATAGCTCTGTTTCAGACCAAATATAGGCCAAGTAGTATTAACTGGCATTTGGAAAACACAACAGCATCTTGCTTGAAAAACACATCACTTCTGGCTCGTAAACATTAGTCGCTGAATGCCAAAGAAAATCCTCGCGCTTCAAGGAGGAACTGAACGAGCCCCCTCCAAGACAGGGGAATAATAATAATAATAATAACAACAATAATAAAACTACACTTGTAAATGACAACGGTGACGCGTCTTTCTGGTGATTTCAGCGGCTCCGGAGCGACTAACGCAGAAGAAAGCCGCGCTGGCAGGTGAGCCAACAAGCCGGCTGACGAGGGAAGAAGTTAGTCGATGCCAGTGACATGTTGTCGTTAACTTAGCCTTGTTGTTAACAACTTGAATTGTTCGTCATTTCACACGAGGCGCCCGGAGGGAAGAAAGCCGAGAAAAGGCAGCACTTTTCCGCACGCGGAGCGCGTCCCCGCGGCGCGTCTGGAATGTGGGCTGCGCTGGGAATAGTGGCTAGCTAATATTAGCTGGCTAGTGGTGTCTCCACGTTTTAGCCGCCTGCTCGGAGGAAAACCAGAAAAACAGCCGAGCCGTTTCCGCCGAAAAACCTCAGCGCCCGTCCTCGCGCTCGCGTCGTCCCCGCGCGGAGTTGCAGCTGCTCGGGAAAAATAAATAAATATAACGCACACACACGCGCACACACACACACACACCGCGGGCATACTAGTAAAAATTAATCCCATTATATTTCTCTTACCTTCCGGCTTGTTTTCGGCAGCCATTTCCCCTTCACGCGCAACATCCTCCTCCTCCTCACGACCGTGGGTACCACGCGCGTGCACGGCGAGGACAGCACGAGGAGGGACCGGAGCAGCGAGCGGCGAGTCGGTCCGACCGAGGAGAACTTACTATTGGCTGTGAGGCGGTGACTGACGGAGAGGCTCCGGGATGGAAAAACAGCACAACTCCCCTCACCTTCGCACCACAAGCCCAGTTTTTAATTAATTAATTATTTCTATCCTTCTTTTTCGTACCGTGAATGTAAAACAGCTCAGAGGTGCTGCGCGTCTGACAACACGCTTTTGTCAAACAGAAAAGTTAAGATTTAGCAGGTTACCTGTATTGTGCTTAATTAAAACGATGTGAAAAGTCAATGTGGAATGTATTACTACAATAACCAGAACGACAAAAAAGAAGAAACATTCTTACAGATATATTTCGACTAATTAGGGCGAGTTATGGGTTTCCATTGAGTCCTGGGCATATATAGCCAATTAAAACTTATTTGAAATCGTCTACACAACTCCTAACAGTCACGTATCCACATGCCAGGTTTAAAACTCCTGTCTTGGGGTCATTCTGACCCCAAATAAAATATTGTTTTATCTCCAATGCAATGCATACTTTTATGTAAACGAGGTCCATTGCCCCTAAATTCCAAAACAAAGGGACGAACTTGTGGTAATGGGTTGGATTGAAGTAAGACTAAAGGTGTAACATGTAATTGGTGGACAGTTTATACAGTATCAAACCAGGCATGGTCATTTTTGACCTCAGAGGACAAAAGGTGTTAAGACTGATGTCAGATTGGTGCTTCCCTCGCTCTCTCTCTCTCTCTCTCTCTCTCTCTCTCTCTCTCTCTCTCTCTCTCTCTCTCTTCAAGAAATGTGAAAAAACATTGTCATATATTTGAGGGATCTACAGCCGATGTGGGTCCCATCTCTTGCGTGACCACTGATGGCTGCATCTGAATGCCCTACCAACACTTACGTTACGAAATCTAGTCAAAACAGCTGTTTTAACTCCATCCAGTATCCCGTCGGTGTCTTCGGTTTTTATTTTTGGCGCAGTCACATGTGATTAAACCAGGTACGGTCAATGAAATAACAGATGACAGCGTTTTACTCGCGTAAGCAGCTACGTGAAAACAGGACCTAAGCGTCAACAGAGTGGAGTTGGGGTGGTGGTGCTGAAAGAACAGCTCCTCTGCAGCCTGCAGCACGTGCTCTTGTCCGTGGAGGTTTGTTTATACCGCCAGGACTTTTATAATAAACTTATAAAACACCTAATGTATTTACAGGCTATTTTCGCCGTCGCCTTAATTGCTTCCAGCTGGATGTGATGCAGTCCATATCCCTACAGACTTAAGGCATATATGAGCCTTCTTAATATGAGCAATAAATATAGATGAATTGTCAAGGATTTAAATTTGTTTTTTCACAAATGCAAATTAGCACTATATACGCAATTTGCGCTCAGGATTACATATTTAATAGATTAAATCTATTTAATAATCACAGTAGAAGTTAAAAATATAAAAAATCTTTTGTTTTTTGTGCAACTAGAACTCTACTTTTCACGTCGCACACATAGTCAGTATTTGAGAATAGACCACGATCATTTACTACGTCAGCACTACCAATGAACGCCTGAAACTTTCGCTTTCCCCTTGAAAACATACTTTCAGCTGCCCGTTCACCCAAAAAAAAAAAAATTTAAAAAAAGAAAGAAAGAAGCCCACCGCGCAGTCGCTGACTCCTCCTAAACACGAGAGGGCGCTGGAGAGCGCGGCGGAGTAAAGACCCGAAGAAGAAGAAATGACCGGGCGTAAACATGGCGTGTGCCCTGGACGAGGATGAGATCAGTAACGATGATTATTATTCGCTCCTAAATGTCCGAAGAGAGGTACAGTGTGCATTCGTGACGTGGACATATATCTGTCTAGAACGAGTGTCAGTCCCCCTGTGGATGTCTTTGCTCCTCAGCCAGGTGGCTGGTGTACTCGGGCGTCTCTTTAGCTCGGCGGCTAGCGTGTGACCCTCGACTTTGATCCGCGTGCGGCGACACTTGGACGGGGTCCGTGAAGAGACGCGTCTCGGTCTGCGGACGCGCAGCTTCTCCAGCTCGTGGGACCAGTAAAAGAGCGTTGGCCTCAGGTGACCCGAGCCGGTCTTCAGGCCGGTTTCAGGCTGGTGTCGCGGCGCGTCCGAACCGAGTCGCGGTCCAGCGGCGCCTCAGGTGCGCACCTCATGGGATTACGTCACAAACGTGTGCGCTGTGGGCAGGAGGTGGCACGGGTCCGTCCCACAAAAACATTTCCTGCTAAATTGATTTAAATTGTGGTGTATGGTTGAACTGTGCAAATGGAGATTTTAAAAAAATCTGTCCCGTAATTGTCCCTGTTGATTAGTTCAGCATCACCAGAGAAACCCAGTTACAGCACTTGGTGTGTCTGGTCACACATGGGATTAAAATGTGTTACCAGATGTGTTTGGAGTGACCAGATCTGAGCTGCCAGATGTAAATGCAGATAAACATGCAGTCCTGAGTGGCAGTTATTCGGACCTCGCATTAGTGTGGGCTACCTGTGGTTGGATTTCCTTGGACATATTTTAATGTAAAGTGTGACTGTGTTCACAGTTGTCTCAGTTGATTTGTGGTGTTGTTGTTTCCCCACCATTTCTCATTAATGTCTTCTCAAATTCAATGCGTCAGGCCACACAGGAGGAGCTGAAAGCAGCTTACAGGCGACTGTGCATGCTGTATCACCCAGATAAACACCGGGATCCTGAACTAAAACGCCAAGCAGAGCAGCTTTTTAATCTTGTACATGAAGCTTATGAAGGTAAGACAACCTTTGATTTGCACCGATTTGTAATTTTCTTTGCCAGTTCTGGTATTTTTATAAAGGTGTGAGCTGTTATAATTGGGTAATTCAGGTTTCTCTTTGAAAATAAAGTCAATTGCATACATCATATTAATTAACGGTGAAGGAAACCGGAGACTGCTGCTGTGCTGTACTCTGGTAGCTTTATTTTCAACCTTTTTGCCCTTGTTAGCTTCATAGCACTGAGCACGTTCAGCAGGGTACTTTCACTTGTTCCTACTTGAGTTATTTTTACCTTACAGGTTATACAAGATGCCTTGGTGGCTGTTCAATGGCTGCGTTGAAGCTCACGTTGTGCTTAGTGACGGGGGAGAAAAAATGAATAACATTTTTATTATTCTAAACTTTTAAGCTGATTTATTTTCCACCGCACACCCAAATACATCAAAGGGAGAAAAAACAGAAAAAGATCAATGCTGTGCATATGATGCATGTATTACCTGGTAAAGTTAAAAAAAAAACTTTTTTTTAAATCAGCTGATATTGGCCGGTAGCAGCAACAGTTCTGTTACAGCTGCACTTCAAACAGATGTTCAGTTGAATATGTTATGACAAGCTTTATTTAAAAACACAACGTATGCTGCTGTTTAGTATTATTGATGCTTATCCATCTCTTCTAGTGCTCAGTGACCCCCAGGCACGGGCAATTTATGATATCTATGGCAAACGAGGACTCGATGTGGAGGGATGGGAGGTGAGTGTCAGTGATCGGGATGTATGTCTGATACAGCAAACGCTTTTTTCATTAATTCCGGATAAAAAAAAATTCTACCAGAGGCAGGAGAAACCTTGTAAGAAAAGTGAGCTTTTGCATTTGTGGCGACAGTTGTTAAACTATCCTCATAAATTAACAAAATAAAATACTGCTACTTGAATTAATCATAAATCACACTTTACAAGATGTGCTGTCTGAAAATCCTTCTCCTGGAAGTGTTCCAGCTTTAGTTAAGACATTTGTGTTTTTGCAACTCTTTGACAACTTGAACAAGTTACTGTGTCTTTATGAATTAGTCATCTAGATATCATCAAAAGAAACCTGCATTTCATTCGCTGATAGTATAAAAATACCTAGTGTTTGTGCCTATTTTATAGTCAAATCTTTTTTTCTCCTGCAGGTAGTGGAGAGAAAAAGAAGCCCTGCAGAGATTCGGGAGGAATATGAGCGGCTGCACAGGGAGCGGGAGGAGAGGCGGCTTCAACAAAGGACCAACCCGAAGGTACGTTCAGGGGAAGGTGGCAGTCTCAGCCCGGCCTGAATGGGACTCGTATATCTTTTTCCATTATTAATGGTCATAATTCTTGACCACTTTACAGGGAACGATTAGTGTGGGCATTGATGCCACGGACCTCTTCGACCGTTATGAAGAGGACTATGAGGACATGGTCGGGGGTGGCGTCCCACATGTGGAAATTAACAAGATGCATATATCACAGTCCATAGAGGCAAGTATTCGTTCCAGATTTAGTTCCCTACCATTAAGACCTGATCCAGCGTACGCCTGAGCACGTCTTGAAGGCGCCTGAGATCTTAATGGCTTATTAAGTAATATTTGCAGTGATGTTCACAGTCTGTGATAGCTGTTAGGAAAAATGTGCTTGACGCAGTTGCCATATAGATCTGTGTGTTCAACTGCAGGCTCCTCTCACTGCAAAAGACACTGCCATCCTGTCTGGCTCCTTGTCAACCCACAATGGAAATGGAGGTGGCACCATTAATTTGGCCTTGAGAAGAGTCACTTCTGCGAAGGGGTGGGGTGAGGTATGCTGTACTTTGGCCTATTTTGTAATAATACTCTAAAGTGGCCCACTTCCTTTCCCTGTGTTTGTCACAAAATAACCATCCACCCGTCTTTCGCAAAATCTGTGGACATTTTTGAGGTGTGAAACATTATTTGTTTCTGTTTACACAGGTAGAGTTGGGAGCCGGAGACACTCATGGACCTCTCTTTGGAATGAAGATATTTCGCAACTTGACACCTCGATGGTACGTGTAGAATATCTGTGTGTGTGTATAGATTTACACATACACAAAACACATTTTTCACATATATAAATATATATATATTTTAATACACACATACAATGCATGTATAAAATGTCTTTCCTGCCTTAGCTTTGTGACAGCGCAGTGTGGACTCCAGTTTTCATCACGAGGCGTACGTCCTGGGGTGACCACCGTGGTGGCCCGCCACCTAGATAAGAACACTATGGGTTATCTTCAGTGGCGTTGGGGAGTCCAGTCTTCTATGAACACCAGCATTGTGAGGGACACTAAGAGTAGCCATTTCACCCTTGCATTTCAGGTACGCAGCCGGCAGTTAAATCAGCTCTATTTAGTATCACTAAATCATCAGTTACATGTCACAAGTTGTGCCAAAATGATCGTTTACTCATTTTGTCCCTGCAGCTTGGCATTCCTCACACTTTTATGATGATGAGCTACCAGTACAAGTTTCAGGACGAAGACCAGACCAAGATTAAGGGCTCAGTAAAGTAGGCTGTCAAAGTGAAATATGACTTGTAAAGAAATGACATCATAAATTTTCTTAAAACGTGCTAAATACACTGATTTATTTATTTCCTGGATCAGTAAGTCCAGTGTGTTGTTGCAGTCACATGAAGCGTGTCTTTGATCTGGTAGTTTTTCTCTTTTTTACATTTTTTTTTTTTTTTATTTCCCACTGTGAGGACATAATACCCAATTATAGCAATTTATATGACCTGTAAAGTACAAAGAAACAACCTGATGTTTGAACAGCAGTCCAAACATTTGAGGACAACAAGAGTATCACAGTGCTGAACATGCTCGGTGTAATTTAAGTTAACGAAGGCCAAGAGGCTAAAAATACATCTCGTAGAGCTCACGGTCAGCAGCCTCTGTCATCTTTCGCCTGCTTTACCCTGGTCATACTTCTGAAAGGATGACATGAGTTGGGGGGGGAGAAACTAAATAGAATTTGAAGACATTTTGAAGAAAATTACAGTTTTACCTTTTTAGATGGTTAAAAAAAAAAGAATAATGATGATGATGATCGTAGAAACTGTAATGTGCCAGTACTGGACTGAAAAGGTCCACATTTTCTAAAAATCTGTGATCTGAATCATCAAAAAAAAAAACGTACAATTTAATGCATTTTTACTTATTATGGTTCTTTTTTTTTTTCTTTCAACTGAAGCTCAAGACCATAAGTGCCCGAGACTAATGCAGAGTCGTGTGATCCAGGACTAAATGCCAATTACAGCCATTCCAGCTGGAGGCAAAAGCTATACGTTAGTGTTTGTTAGAGTTTTATTCATTTAGAAGAGGGGCTTTACTCTCTTTTTGTAAACATTAAAGGTGACTTTAAAGTTTAATGCACATTAAACATGGAAGCCAAACAAAACCGAAGCTAAAAATCACAGCATGTACAGGGGGACTTTAACTTCATTTACTGATAAGGATGCCGTTGCTTCACTGTGGCTTTTATTGTATTGTTGGAAGTGTTTTGAAAGTTCGGATTTGAGTCAACTACATGCAGAGAGGTAGTCGGAATCAGAAACAATTAATCCTCCAGTGGGCTGGGGATTTAGTTTGTTATATTTATAAAAGGAAAACAACAAAATGCAGAACACACAGCCATAATAAATCTGGATTATGTGATTTATGTATCTTATTTCTTTTGTTGTGTGACAGATCAGGGTTTTTTGGAACTGTAGTCGAGTACGGTGCTGAGAGGAAGATCAGCCGACATAGCGTCCTGGGGGCCACCGTCAGTGTGGGGGTGCCACAGGGCGTTTCTCTAAAGATCAAGTAGGTGCAAGTTAACCAAAGTATTTTCCCACTAAAGGCATGTGCTTTTGGAGCTCGTGGTCACGGCATTGAACACATTGAAATGCTGAAAGGTTCTGAGATCATTTCAAAAACATTGTATTTGCAGTGTGCAGACAAGACTATATATAAAAAGTCAAACCAACTTTCTGTCTGCAGACTAAACCGAGCCAGCCAGACGTATTTCTTCCCTATTCACCTGACAGACCAGCTACTGCCTAGTGCGGTGTTTTACGCTACCGTCGGGCCTCTGGTGTTCTACCTCACCATCCAGCGGCTTGTTATTCGGCCCTACATGCGGGCTCAGAAGGAGGAGTAAGACGTCCCCTCTCTGCTTTACTTGCTTCGAACAAGCAGTATTATTACAAGTAGCGTAACGTTCATTATCATAGCTAGATTTTATGAGCAAATTTAATTGTCGATTTATCTTTTAATTCAACAGAGAGTTGGACAAGCAGAGGGAAAGCTCGGCCTCCAATATAGCGAGGAAGAAGCAGGAAGCAGAGGCTGCGGTGAGCTTTTAAAAGACTTGCTTGTTGCTGTGGTGCCAGTCCCCTGCAGTTTAGTGTTTGATTAGAGTAGCAACTGTTTGTGTCTGGCTGTCAGGAAATATTAATCGCACCAATGGTTAGGTGAAGGGTTGAGGCGGGATTAGATAAAATACGAGGCATTAGTGAAATTTATTGGTATAATCCATAAGATGTCAAATCTCATTGTTTTTTTGTCTCTTCCTTTTGTTTTCCTTTATTTTTTTTACCTCCATCTCTGAAGGTTTTGCTTATGCAAGAGTCTGTGCGCAGGATTATTGAAGCTGAGGAGTCGAGACTGGGTAAGATCAGTTACAGTTGAGGGATTAAATTATCTCAGAAGTTGTTTTTTTTTTTTTTTTTTTTTTTTGTTAAGAAGGGTTTAATGGTATTTTATATTTTCAAAATTGTGTTTGATTTGTTACAGTTGCAAGTTGATTGGTTCAAAATCCCTTTTGAGGCAGATGATGTGTAACATTAGAGGCTTAATCAATCTTTTAAACCGGCAGTTATCTTGTGACTGCTTCATCCAGGGATGCTCAGTAAACACTCATTTTTACAAGAAGCAACAGCCTCTCAAATTAGAGGGATTGTGGCAGTTGTTAGTGTTTTCAGGTTTTCCTCCCAGCCTGTGCATCTAACCCAACAACATGCACAAACCTTACTTCTTACCTGCTCCATTGTAGTATTAATCTCTTAATAAGAGCAGTAAAAAATTTTTTTTTACGTAAAGAGGTGTGATAAAGGACTTCCTTTTCCCCCTCATTCTCTGGTTTTATGGCATTTACAGTAATGAGTGTAGTTCCTGTTAACTTTATAAAGAATATTAAGCATAGTTTTTCTGCTTTTTATTTTAGACGTGAAACTTACTAGGTGATTAATGAAAGAATAACAGCGGTGGAGCAGGGTGGTTTGTGTGGTGATGTTGCATGTATTTAATTATGGAGTTTGTGTGATTTGTTCAAGCAGCAGCATCCTGTGAAGGGTTGTTTCTAGCTGAACACATAATTATTATACATAAATGTTAGTAAAACCATCTTGTGAGATTGTGGTGGCAACGTTTGACAGAAATGCACTCGGTGCAGGTTTCCTCAAACACGGGGGAAACCTGTTGCGTTCCCCTCAGATTAATGGAAATGAGTGCATGCTTTGAAGGTGAATAAAATGTAATTTCACACGTTACGGGCCTATTTTCATGAAACAAAGCCAGTATCGCGTAGCAAAATGTCTTTGCTGCTCACTCCTTAAAATACATTGTGAGTTAAGGCATCAAGAAAGAGAGAATCCATCTTCTGTTCATCAAAGTTGCAGATGGTTATACACCAGGCAAAGGTGCGGCCGCTTCCTCTCCATTGTATTATCAGAATACGTACTTTGGGGACATCAGTACAGCATTTTGTTGAGTAACGTCTAACTTTAACTTTAAAAGGGGTTAAAATTGATGATAGGGAGGTGTAGTTCAGTGGGTTTTATTGACCCCCCAGCCTTCATTCACATGACTATAATTAGACTTTTTTTAGTTTGCCTTTGATAAAGAGACCAACAAGAAATCTCAGCAGATGGGTTAGTTTTTACAATGAGGGTTTTAGCAGGTGATAATTGACTTCTTGCGCATGTCAGTGCAGAGGTTGTTTTGATGTTAGTATCATCAGAGGCCCTTAGAATTTGTGGTCATAAATTAGCAGTTAATAGCTGTGAGTGTAATGACAGGCCCTGCTGCTCTTCCCCATTTAATGGAACATACTATAAAATAAAAAAAATAAAAAAAAGAAGTGTCCCACACAGAGGCTTTGCTTGAGCAGGCCATCCAGGTTTATTACTGGCTCATGCAATTATTTATCTGTGGTGGCTGTGCAGAATTTAATGAGAAGTGTGCAGTAGTTGCTGTTTACCGTCTAGCCTCAGCCAAGCTCAGGTGTCTGCAGCCTGGCTTGTAGCTGTTCTGATGCTCAGTTGTTCCTCCAGCGAGTCCCGCCTCCCACGGGCGACAGTAGTCCCCGTTCTGCTTTAGGTGAGATCCACTGAGTTAAAGGGTCACTCCGACCAGAACCTGGAGAACCTGCAGAACCTGGAGAACCTGGAGAATGGCGTCTGTGCTGTTACTCCGGAGCTGGCTGAGGCTACGGAGCAGAGCGAGGACTGCAGTTTCTGGCTGCAATTGATGGCAGGCTCGTAGACAGTATTTATAATTTTTGCTATATTTTTGTTGCACACGTGGAGAAGAAATTATAGTCCTGGATATTTATGTTGGTCTTTTTTTTTAATCTCAATTCATTCAAAAATCAGTGTTTATTCTGTCATTATTCGATCCTGGTGCACGTAAATACGTTTTTTAGTAAGTTTCCATTTAGTACAGTATAATACAATAAGATACTGAAATGTTGGTGCCGTTTTCTGACTCAGGTCTCATCATCCTCAACGCCTGGTATGGAAAATTTGTGACGGACAACAGCAGAAGACACGAGAGAGCGAAGGTCATCGACGTGACCGTTCCACTGCAGTGTCTGGTGAAAGACTCGAAGCTCATCCTCACAGAAGCCACAAAGGTAGGAACGGTGGTCCAGCACCAAACCCATACAATATATCCTAAACCTTCGCCCAATTCTTTACAAATATCATTGAATCTGCCCCCACCAAGTAAGTCTGTCATCCACCCGGTGTCCTTATTCCGTCTGCTACATTACTTTAATTTCTCTTTCCAGTCAGGACTCCCTGGCTTCTACGACCCCTGCGTGGGGGAGGAGAAGAGCCTGAAGGTGCTGTATCAGTTCCGTGGAGTCATGCATCAAGTCCTGTCAGGAGACACAGAACCACTCAGGATACCAAAGCAATGTAAGCTGGTTCGGCAGCAGAGCCTGTGCAGATGCATTTAGTGCCACATGTCATAATATATTTTATCTGTACTTTGAGAGTGTTTAAAAATAAATTGAGGGAGCTTACCTGCCTTCTCCAACATCGTTATTCTTGTTTTCCCTGTCCAGCTCACAGGATCGACGCAGACACATAGAGGTACCTCTACTGGCTCGTCTCTACACTGTTGGTTGGACAGAAAATGGAGAAACCTCTGATTTAGATACGACATGGATCTACTTTTGTTACTCAGAACCCATGCATATTCCTGTTTGTCTTTTTATTCATTTAAATTTGCAGAGTGGAGTTAATGAATCAGAGACTGGATTTATAAATAAAGGAACATATCCATGGACATGGTTGTGGCCTGCTAATATGACTCCAAAATCAGTGGATACCATCTTCACTCAGTCCCTCTAGCCTCTGGTATCCATTTATTTTGGGGTATTTTTGGCTTGTAATTTTTCACAGAGTTGTTATGTACTGTATTGTACAAAAACATCAGTGCCTATTTGCTTGAATATGTGAAAGCATCTCTGTCTATTTGCCATATTATTAAAGTTGCTCTCCCACTTTGCTTAACTTAACGGTATATTGTAATGACGGTGATATTGTATTTTTTTTTTTTTTCATGTTTAAAGCAAAGTGAGAAACCTCTCACTTTATATTTTTATGCCTCCAGATGTAGTACCAATGAAGTGTGAACACATCTACCTTTTCTTTTTATTTCAACTGATTACATCTACTCAGAATTTAGACGGTTTCCATAATTACTGAAATGTTATTTTTCTTGGGGGGGAAAAACAAACTGGAATGTGTGAAAGAGGAGGAAGAGGGCATTAATTTAGCAGGGAGATGAGTTACACACTTGGCAACCATGAGTTTGAATTGTCCTGTTTTGTAGGACCGATGGAACCACCTTTTGGTCTGAGGTGGGTTTTTTGTTTTGTTTTTAATATAATTCCTTTTTGGTTTGTTTATTTTGGCTAAAAGGAGTTAAGATATGCAATAGTGTTTTAGAGAATTTGTAGAATCCACTGTTGGATATGTTTGTTTTTTTTTTTGTTTTTTTTGGAAACTATTTCATATTTCATTAGTGGCTGGATGACGTGCTGCCAAGGACGTCTTGAGCGTCCCGGAGTTTGGGACCTGCGACGGCAAAGCAGCGATCAGCCCTCTGTTTGCTCCTCAACCGTGGTCTCCTAACAGACGCTGTCCTGCAGGACAGGGCTCTCCTGGGGCGGAGAAGAACTCCAATCACACTGAATATGGAGGTGCAAGGCCATTAACTGCACCGAAAACCAAGAAGACAAGAGCTTAAAATGAAATCTGAACTGTACTGGAAGCCAGGGAGGGAGGACAGATGTGGGATGATCTTGTCTACGTGTCTCCGAGCAGGCGAGCAGCAGTATTCGTGCTGTTCACGTTTACACATTGTCATAGTCACATTGTCCAATTGTAAAACAAACCTGTGTACACGCGTTTCCATGTGAAACGTGAGATTGGCTTGAGACCGAACAGAACCAACCGTGTGGCATCTTTCCGCAGATACCAGTCCTTTCATCCACTTGTCCCAAGCTGCGTGACTTCAGATATGTCCACCCTCACTCATGCTGCATGGCCATGTTCCAGATAAATGTCCAGTTTAGGACCACATACTGAACTGGACAAAATTCCAACCTGAAAAATGGAATTGATGATCGGATGTCTGTGTCCAAAAGAGTCGCAAACAAACCAACTTTAGTACCTGTGAAGGTGCAGTGACCCACCAGTCCTGCTGCCACCGCTTATCCCGCTTTGTTTAAAGCGTTTTGCCAAGATTTTCTTATTTTTTCTTAACTTTTGCCCTAAAAACTGGCGCATAAAAGACAGCCTATTCAAATGATGTGGCTGCCCTTTAGTGCATTAGGCAGTAGTGATGCTTCGCAGCGCAAACACAAGTCATGCAACAAAAACACCACTGAATTTAATAAGCTGAATATCCTTTACACATGTAGCCTAACACGTGGAATATTTTAATTCTAATCTGGCGTCCTCGACATTTAAGAAAAATATGAATGGGAAAGAGGAAAGTCAACTTCATACAGATTTTCACACCAAAAAAAAATATATTGTATATTGCTAAATTAATACCAATGCAATGACTGTCTGTGGCTACAGATGTGTCTACAATTTGCTCAGTGGCTCCCGTTTTAATTTTTTCCCGTGATATTTCTGTTGTTTCAATGCCATGCCTAATGTTTTTCTTTTTAGACCTGACAAATACAAATGAGGATAAAATGTGTTACAATCACCGAAACAATGCTTCATTCCTCCTGGAAACTAATTAGAATAAAATACATGCACAAATAAGAAAAACATTAAGGTATGCTAAATTGATTTGTTGATCTAAAGGTCTGGTAATAATTACGCCTGGGTCCATCCATCCATCCATCCATGCATCCATCCATCCATCCTTCCAGTCAAGGCAGGGTAGCTCAGATACTTTCTCCACGGCAAGTTCGTCCAGCTCATTTGGGGGAATCCCAAGGCATTTCCACGTCAGCTGACTCTGCCCCTTATACGCCTGTTGACCTCCATTCTTCCCCCACCTGTGTAGAAGACCCCAAGAGAGGACACTCCACCCATTTTCTGACTGGGAACCTTGTCAGAAAACGGAACTTTACCAGACCCTCACAATACGTTTGGGCCTGTCGGGTCTGACAGGCATCTTCCCCACCATCGGAGCCAGCTCAACCCCAGGTGGTGATCAATGGACAGCTCCACTTTGGGCCACCACCCAGCTCCTACGGCCCCTCCTACAGATGATGAGCCAATAGGAAGGGTGAGTGTGACTAGTGTTTTTTTTTTTTTAATAGAGTGCAAGTATATACTACATATTACCGACTAATTCTGCCCTTTCATGCAGCAACAGAGCCCAGTTTCATTCTGTTATACATGATGCAGCCTGTGTGGGTTTTTAGTATTTATAATATTTTAAATGTGATTCCCCCCAAGATGGTCGGTCACATGAAAATAAGTCTGTGTTTTTGTTTTCTATATTTGGTTCTCATCACGCTCAGACTGTAGTTGCCAGTATAACCTCCGTGTAGAGTTTCTGAATCAGAGGAGGGAGGTCATCCAGAGCTTTGCTCCAGAGATTGTCTGCATTGAGCACAGTGGCTTTGAAGTCCTCGGCTCTGGAAAGGATGGTATGGAGTTCCCGTGACAGACGGCTGTGCTGAGATGTCCACTCATGCACAGCGTGGTCGGTTCAGGGTTGGATGTCTTTCTTACGTTAAAATGCAGTTGAGTTGCACTGTTTTTCAGGTCAACATTAATGATAATTATTTTTGGATTCTGGTTTTGCACTGGTCCACTTAAAGAAGCATATAGAAAAGTTATAATTCAAAGGTGTTAAAGTTGTAGAATCTGTTCAATTTTAAGTTTAGTGTCTTTGTATCCTTGCATCCATTCCTGTTTCTTTAAATCTGTCTTCATATTTTATAGTCTTTTAAAAGCTTTATTATGTAGACAAACATAATTGTGATAATGCTTTGAAAATTAGAGCTGGGATTTGTCATACTGGATTAACAAAAAATGCAAACATTAATGTAAAACTGGATAAAAGTCGAAGATATCAGCTACTTTTAAATCTGATGGTTCAGAGGAGCCTCAGGTCTATTTTCAAAACTCCAGACATTGTGTTACAAGCAAGTGTAAGTTCACCAAATGACTTGAATGGATTGACACTAATTATTCATTTCTGTAATGCAAACTATTATTTAAAGAAAGAAGTGATGACAGCAGGGGCACTATGGGTAGAGACAGGCTTGTCGTAGCAGATGGGTAACCTTGAGCCCTGACCTTCACCTGGATTTTACACTGAATCGACTTCAACGGCGTTTCGGTCCATGCGAGTCTCTTTTCATGGTGACGGTACACAGTGACACCAGCGGTCCATATCAACAGGATACTGCACTCTGCATCGCTGCAAACATTTCTCTGTAATATTTAGAAGAAACAAGGCTAAAGGTTTGTGCATCTTCAGATTCAGTCTTATCTAACTTTTGTGGGAATTTTCGAGGCATCCACAGTACCTTTATGTATCAAATGCTTTCCTCCGAGTGGGCACCATAAAGGATTAGGAGTCCACTTGGAGAACTATTTTCTACACTTTCTACTTGTGTAATTCAAATACGGCTTAAGCAAGTAAAAGAGGTCAAGTGACAAGTGACTATTGAGGTCTTTTTTCTGAAAGGAGAACATTATATTTAGCACATTTTTATACATTTTTATTACAACTGTCTCATCTCTCATTGGACATAATTAACTGGAGGTCACAAACATGATAGTGTAGCCCTTGGGCACTATTACTTGTGTATGTGTATGTTTTTTTGCGAGGGCATTTCTGATGTGGGTTTATTCTTAAAAGCTTTTGGTGCAGCTTACCGGGCCGATACGGCCTCATCTGTCTTCAGCTACGGTACCATTTACACGAGGATGTATTACACTTCGTTTGTAATTTATAACTGAGTTGTTGACTGTTTTGCTGGAGGCCTGAGACATCCGAGTTTGCATTTTTCCAGTTCTGGACCCCATTCACAGCCCAGGTGATTTTTCACAATGTCCTGATATATAAAACCTTAGCAATAATAGATGATGCTCTTTCTTTTGCATATCACTATAACTAGGTCCTCTCCCTGTAGTGTAATATGGGTCAAGTGTCGAGAAGGGTGATGGGAAGGCAAACTTTTATCTACACTAAATTGCTAAAGGTATTCGCTCGCCCATCCAAATATTTGGAATCAGGTGTTCCAGTCACTTCCGTGGCCACAGGTGTATAAAATCAAGCACCTCGGCATGCAGACTGTTCTTACAACTATTTGTGAAAGAATGGGTCGCTCTCAGTGAATTCCAGCGTGGAGCTTGGATAGGATGCCACCTGTACAACAAATCCAGTCGGGAAATTTCCTTGCTCCTAAATATTCCACAGTCAACTGTCAGCTGTATTATAAGAACATGGAAGTGTTTGGGAACGACAGCAACTCAGCCATGAAGTGGTAGGCCACGTAAACTGATGGATCGAGTTCAGTGGATGCTGAGGCGCATAGTGCCGAGAGGTCGCCAACTTTCTGCAGAGTCAATCACTACCGACCTCCAAGCGTCATGTGGCCTTCAGATTAGATCAAGAACAGTGGTCAGGGAGCTTCATGAAGGGGTTTCCATGGCCGAGCTGCTGCATCCAAGTCAAACATCACCAAGTGCAATGCAAAGCGTCGGATGCAGTCGTGTAAACCGGCGTGCCACTGGAGTCTGGAGAATAATGGGATTATGGTGTGGGGTTGTTTATCAGGAGCTGGGCTTGGCCCCTGAGTTACAGTGAAAAGAACTCTGAATCCTTCAACATCCCAAGACATTCTGGACAATTCCAGCTCCCAACTTTGTGGGAACAGTTTGGAGCTGGCCCCTTCCTCTTCCAACGTGACTGTGCACCAGTGCACAAAGCAGGTCCATAAAGACCTGGATGACAGAGTCTGGTGTGGATGAACTTGACTGGTCTGCATAGAATCCTGACCTCAACCTCATAGAACAGTGTTGGGATTAATTAGAGTCGAGACTGAGAGCCAGACCTTCTCATCCAACATCAGTGTGTGCCCTTATAAATGAGTCAAGACTGGTCAAAAACTCCATAAATGTATTTTGGACTGTCTGTGGTAACTTGGCCAAGTAATCCGATTTATTATTTATTACCGATTATTTGACCACTTTCTTTATTTCTCCCCATCTTATGACTCTTTTCTTGAGGTGTCGTTTTCTATGCACTACTGTAGATGCCACCATGGACACCACAGCCCACAATGTGACGTGTTCCCAAAACCTGATGGGACACACGCCGAATTGTCAATATAATGGGGGTACACCCAACCCCAACTTTAACCTCATCTCATTCACACCTTTTGTGTCTGTGATCAGGACTCCAGAAATGACACTGGGAATCATTAGGACTAGGAGCATAAACACTGGTGGCGTTGATTTTGTTTTTGATTATTTTAACGTTTTCTAACTTTGTAGAAGCGAAGGATACCCCCTCACTGTGACTGGAGGGTGTTTTACTTCCTGTGCAAGAAGGGAAGAAACCTTATCAGGAATCCCAGAGGGGAAGGTGAAAAACCACAAAAATGAGCGTTTCTTGTCATAAACGTTTATTATTATTATTTAAAAACAGATTTCTGAAAAAAAAGTGTCAATTAACAAATTAAAATATTCACTCTTTGTATCCAAACTAATACTACTTAACCACTTTTCCACTGACCTCTCTGATTGGACACTGGAGTGATTTGCACTGTTTAACCTGCTTTTCGTACCACGGAAACCAAAAAAAGGAGAAGCTGAAAAGATGGAAATAGATTTAGAAAACATAGTTTTGAAAAGTATTTGAAAATGCAGCAGGGAGAAGAAAATGGAAAACAGAATTACCCTGAATAGAGGAAGTATTCCTAAATCAATTTTCAAATTCAGTTATTTTTAAAATTACATTATTTAATGATTAATTTATTTCAAATTACATAATTAAAAGAAAAAGAAGAAGCTCACTCAAATGTTTGAGAAAACACTTTAGAAATTAAACGACATATATATGTATTCATTAACTAATTCGCAAAGAAATGTCATACTATATATTTTTAATTCCCAATTAATAACTGATGATGAACATGACTTATTACCATTTGCGTGGTCCTCCAGTTGCTCCCAAAACGCCCCCATATGGGATGTAATGGAACAGTCCTTGAAGACGACGTTGAAGAGGGTTGACTCGTAACTTGAGCCGGCGTACGCCGCAAGTGTCCCGGGTGACACTCCGCCGAGTCTGCTGTGAACCTTATGCGCAAAAGGCCCGTGTTGGGTGGATATACTTCCATACAAATCCAAACGGCCCAACCCGAGTGTCTTGGGGGGAAATACCGAGCGCAACACAACCAGCTGACAAGAAGGGGAGACGTCTGGGAGCGAGGTACCACGGAAAGTGAAACAAGTTCAAACTTTCCAGAGATCGAACTCCACCGGAGCCGTTCAAGCCGTCTGCGGACCCTCCTGCTTCTGGGCCTCGCAGGGGACGCGGTGATGTAGGTTCTTGGCTGGTGTCTCCCGGACATGAAGAGGAAGGCCACGACCATGGGTGCAAGTCTCAGCCAACCTGCGTCCAAGCGGGCGCCGGCCGCGCCGTCCAGCGGACCCGTAAGCCCGTCCAAGACGCTGCGCGCTCGGGTTTTACCTGCCTGCACCTCACACGCACGGCGTTGATTACTGAGCCGTTTTCTGCTCCCCGTGATCCCGATCTGCGGTTTTAATGATCTCCTGTCGCGTCTTCCAGAGGTTTTAGCGACCCAGTCGGCACATTTGGACTACTATTAACACACCTCGCCTTAGCCAGACATATTAAACTCATTTAGAATTGGGGAAGTGCGCAAGTAAGTGTAGGAAAACGTATTTTTGCGGTTGATTTGTGCCGACATAAAGGAGATTCATACACATTTCCGGGAATTTTCAACCCACAATATCGGCAAGTGGAAAAAACCATGTGGGACAACCGGAGGGGTGTGCGCGTCCCCGTTATCAAAACACACAAACTCGCATATAGACGTATATTTGATACCTGGGCTTCGTGTTAACAGTTATTCATTTAAAACATCCAAGATGACAATGTTCGTTAATTCTCGTTATGAATGTCAAATCTGAAGATTTGACGGCTCACACGCGCACTCCAGTTGGACCTGTACAAACGCCTGTCCTTAAAAAAACTGATAGTTCAAAAACAATAACGACAGGAAACAGTTTTCTAGATTAATCTAGGTTATGTTATCATGATTTATGTCATTCGTTGACTTGTTCTTATTTATTTTTTACTAACACAAAATGCAGATATTGTTCAAATGCATTGTGATTGTATTGACAGAATAAAGCACCTTATAAGAAAAATGTGTTTTTAAAGCCCTGTATCGTCTGTTTTCTGTTTTGTTATATCAGCCATTCTTCGTGCCTCTGGACATCTTGGAGGAAATCTTCCTAAATCTTCCCCCTCATCAGGTGGTTCGTGTGTGCCGTTTAGTGTGCCATCAATGGAAAGAAGTGGCAGACAGCGAGTCTTTTTGGAGAGAAAGGTGTAGAAGAGAAGGATATCGCCTCAGAGATGCTTCCACAACACCCAAAGACTGGAGGTTGTTCTACTTCCTGTCCAAGAATAGACGAAATCTTCTCAAGAACCCCATAGGGAATGGTGAGAAACTACACCTTTACATAAAGCGCGGCAGCTACCAATATTTTCCTGTTGAACGACAAAGTAACTAAAAATAAATTGTCTCTCAATGTTTGCTCCTAGATCAGTTGAAGGGTTGGGTCATAGAAGACGACGGTGGCGATCAATGGAAAATAGAAGAACTAATGGCACCACATCCAAATGATGCAGTCCAGACAAACTTTGTGACTTCCTACGGGTCAGTATCCATCAGCAGTTTTCCAGAAAATATATGCCACGTATTCTTTTGATCTTACAATTACCCTTTAACGTGGTGTAACTTTTTATTTTGGTTGCAGAATGTGCAGGAAGTCGCAGAAGATAAATTTGGCGAAGGAAGGTTACAGTCCATCTTTTATGGATACGTTCCAGCCACACATCCGAATATCTGATTGGTGAGAATAATGCACCACTGTCCTATGTCATAAAGATATTCCATGGTTGGTGATGACATCATTTATTAAGTACACCTGTTTGATCAAAGGAGAGGTATAAAACGAAATTCAATTGTGTGTTATGATAGGTATGCACCTCGGTGGGATTGTGGCTCTGAATATACAATCTTGGTGCAGCTGTTGAATCACAAGAAGGAGGTTGTTCAGGAATTTGCTCCTGACACGGTGTACTTCCAGCAATGGAATGATAACCAGTGGCATCAGGTGTGGTAGAGTGTGAAGAAAAGTAAAGTGGAGCAGCAAAGCAGAGAGACATCCAGAATGACACGACTATTTGTTTACTTTCAGGTGACCCATGTCTTCAAGGACTATGGAGCAGGAGTGAGATACATCTATTTCGTACACGGTGGCAAAGACACACAGTTCTGGGCAGGATGGTATGGCATTCGTGTCACCGACAGCTGTGTTGAGGTGTGTCCAGCGATAGACTTGTAGCTCACCGCGTCATCCCATACCCGTGTTACATCACAGGTCCAAATAGCTCAGCTTTACCTGGTTGGAAGTCAACTCACCCTTTTGCCCCGCGAAAACCTTAATTCAGCAGAACCATCCTGCCCAAAGCTATATTAGAGAATCAACTATGTAATGTTATTTAATTAACAAAGCACCTTGTCAATTGTTTATGCTTGTTTTGCTCATTTGTTAGAGCGGTGCTTGAAATGTCTTTGGAATCTTTTTGTTGTTGTTGCATGAATATGACCTAAAAGATCAGTTTTAACATGCAAGACGATAAAGAGAATCTAAATGAACAAGTGAGGCAATTTAAGTGCCATAACGTGTATGAAATGTGTACTACACAGCACTTCTGATGTGGGAGAAATGAGTTCTTTTACTCCAATCAATTTATATGTTTAAATAAAAGTCATATATCCATTTAATCATCTTCCCTGTCCAATTACAAATGTTGGAAATAAGTGCTGAGAATGTTTGTAATGCTTTGTGTAAATGTGAACTTCATGTCCGGTTCTCTGAGCGAGAACCATCTTCGCTGTTCCTGCCTCGTTCTCCTGTCTCACATTATCTTCTTGCTTATAAGTGGCCTTAAACGCTTATCTACCAATTCACGTTAAATGAATGTATCTTCAGAAATGCTTTAAAAATATATAATTTTGTGTGATTTGTTTAAATGAATAAAATAAATCCTGTAATTTGAGGGAGTAAGTGAAGTGACAACACATTAGTGCAATAAGGAACACGAGTTTACGTGTATGGAGCGCAACAAAATCATGCAAATGTCAAAGTAAAATGGCCATAAAAATAACCATATGAAAGAGGTAACGAGTGTTAAAGGAACTTCCTTGGCATGCCTTAAACATGGAAGTAATCGTAGGAAACATAATTCAAAGCTGAACAGTTTTTTTCTTCCGTTTGGTTTAAGGTTTTTTCTCCCACCAGGGGAGTTTTTACCTGCCGTTAATTTAATAGTTGCTCGGGGGTCATGTTGAGACAACTGTGTTGTAATAGACACTATATAAATAAAATGGAATTGAGTAGACAGTTTTCTAATCTTTGCTTATCACTCACTCTTATATCAACACTCATTCATTACGTCATAAAAATGAATACAGACACTTAACCGACACATAGAAAACACGCTGCGTTGAAAGATTTAATCTTAATACTGGTTTATTGTGGTGCTTCATTACAAGTAAAGTACAGAACAGCACTGTCAAATTAAATAAAATAAAAAAAAAATTAAAATTAAACATTTTACTGCTTAGTTTGACTTGTCATTTCAACTTCTTTAAACCTTGTTAGTGCTGCAGATTTCATTTGGTAAACTTATTCTCCCTCTCTCAGTAGTAGTAACTGATAAAAGTATCATTGGTCAGTCATTTAAGAGTTTTACAAGACCTAAGATTCATCATGTTGCAGGTGTGTTTAAGCAGCCTGACTTTACAGACAGACTTTTACAAAGTTAAACCGTGAAACCATTTCACACTTGTATCACCTCCAGGCTAAATCAGCAGTCACATAAGCATACATGTCGGATTATGTGCTCAAGTTGCTTCAGAGTAGTGGAGCCGCCTTTCATGAGGCTGACCTGAACTTTATGAAAGCCGCCATGGTAACAGACATCCAAATCAGTATCTGCAAATTCATAATAAAAGTTCAAAGCCTTCAAAATAAGATCTTTGGGTGTAGTCTATATGCATACAATTTCTACCCCAGTCATCAGGTTTTCTTTTTTGGCAAACGGTACCAAAGGTAGAGAGCTATGTAGCAATATCGAACAGCTTTTCTATGGTGGAATGAGTTAAATAATCCTATTACCTCCTGGTGAGAGACGGCAGTCCCAAAATCGGTTTGGAAAACAAAACACTGGAATTGTATGAGTTAAGCAGTATTAACCCTGCTATTGTAAAAACTAGAGATGGAAGAACGATGCACTTTGAACCAAATTTTGTGTCACGTTCCAACTGCAAAAGAATTGCTTTCTGTGTTTTAATAAACTGTTACTACCAGCGTTTGTTTTACAAAACACTTAAAACAACAGCGCCGGTAACAAAAGACACTCCACGTCAGTTCTTTTGGATTAAAGCGTTATCTCAAAGTGTCCTCTCCAATTTGTTGATGGGTTCAGTAACCAAAGTTCATATCTTGTGTGACCATTTCAGTGGCATCAAATTATCCCACACAAAGATTTAAAAAAAAAATATCTTAAAATCATTTAACACATAAAAAAAAAAAAAAAGATTAAGTCAGTGAGAAGGCTAATTAAGGCTATTTAATGATATATCAACTTATGATGGAATGTGCTTGTGCAGAAAACCTCTTCAATACTGATAACTTAAGATTTGGAAAATGATGCGAGGAACACCGAAGGAACTTAGAGCAGAACACATTTACGTCTTTTCTTAGGTTCAGGAGGCTCCAGGGCTGCCAGTATTGCCTCATCAAACACATTCTTTAATCCTTTCTGTGGAAACAAAATGTTGTTATTCAAAACAAAACTCGTTCCAAATACACGTGAACATCAACTAGAAACAAGTTTAAAATAAATCTTAGTAGAAATGGAGCAGGGCAATCAAACTTTTCCTTTATTCAAATAACATTATACAAGACTCTCTTTATGATCAAGTTGTGCGAGTAAAGACACAAATTCATAAATGCTGATTCAGCGGTAGAAAAAAAAAAAAAAATTTTTTTTTTAACTATTGTCTCGGATATCATGTAACCCAAATGTTTTTATAGGATATATCAGGTTAGCTGAATATAACATAACAAAATGTCCTTAAAAAAACAAAAACATAATCTCACTCATGTCCAGTCACACCAACGTGCACGACTAGGTGCATACAAAAGAATGTAACATTGGCACGCTCATCTCGGGCAGCATGGGTAACTGTGGTTAGGCCATGTTGAAAAGAAAGCACACATGAACAGAAAGAACGTTATTGGGCACCAAGGTTAAAAGAGCGTGTGGTTACTCAGGTGACAGATATTCCTTTACAATGAATAAGCAGCAAACGATTGAGAGGCATAGCGAGATGCAAGAAGACATCAGAACAAACAGCATTTTCTCTTTCTCTGAGTTTCAGGGGGCTCTAAAGCAGCTAGGATAGCCTCATCAAATACGTTCTTCAATCCCCGCTACAGAAAAGAAAAAGAAGGGAGAAACACAGGTGCACACACAGAGTTAGAGCTTCAAGCCAGACGTTGTTAGCCAAAGACAGACAGCAAAGCACTTCCGGCTTAGTAGTTAATAAAATGTTAAACAGCGTTTGTCACACCAGCACATCGTGTTGTTTGCTTACCTGAGTTAGGGCTGAACACTCAACGTATTTGACTGCCTTAAGGTCGCGTGCCAGCTTTTCTGCCGTCTCCGGGGTGATCGGCTTCTGTTTGTTCTTAGCCAACTTCTCCACTGTGGAGGGGTCGTCACGCAGGTCGATCTGAGTGCCCACCAGCAGGAACGGAGTCTTAGGACAGTGGTGAGTTATCTCGGGAACCCACTAGAGGAAAGAAAAGGCAGACAAAATCTCACCAGTCAGATACAACAAGTCCAAGATCAGGCTACATGACGGTAATAAACCTCTGCAATGTGTCCTTGAAGAGACTTAAATCACGACTGCTAAAACTATTTGTTACTCTTCGAGGATTAATAATGTATTTCTGAACTAAATCTGAATGGAATGTATAATACTGAGCAAGATATGCATGCATGTAACACAGAACAAACTAAACATCCTCCTGTAATCAAGAGACCAATAACAAACCAGTTTTTAATAACTCGACTGAATTATACCCCAACAAACACTTACGTTCCGCTTCACAATCTTTTGTTTTCAAGATATTTTTCTCCAGTACCACTTAAAATTTCATTTGGATCATTATCTGAAATCATTTCCAGTGCAAAATGCCTTAAAAGCTCTAACAGGGTTTTATGAAAGAAATATCAAGGTGCAGAAAAAAGGAAACGCAAAACATTTGTCATTTAGAATCAGTCTTAATGTTTGTTTGTTTCTCTCCTCCTCAGTAAGTTGAAAGTGAGTCGATGAAGATGCATCCTGCTCGATGTTCATTTAAAGTTATACATTAATTAACAGAGTCACACAGACACGGCAATTCCACTGTGAGGGTAAGAATGATCATTTCAGTATGGATGGTTTACGCAGCAAAAAAAGAAATCTTGATATTTTTAAACAGAATGGTGACAAAATGTACAACCCGTTTACTTTTTTTTTACTATAATTACTATACTTTTGCGTGGTAAGAAATGTGTATTTAAACTGAAAAAACATTTAATTTAGGCAATGCTTTGACATTAATCTACAAAAGTAAAAGGGCAAGAAATACGTGACATTCTGACATAGAAAGATATATAGATGTTAGATTATTCAATGTGTACCATAATAGCAGCCCTTATACATTCAAAATCAGCCCTCCAGATATTTCATTTTTTTTTACAACAGCTTAATCATCTTTTAAAGATTTCATGCAAAATTGTTGATAAAAAGGTATATTACGTGTAAAGCTCACAGCGGCAGATGTGAGAGAAGAAACAGTGGTCATGCTGTTCTTGTGACCCTCTTGAAACAAATACAACCGAGGTTTAGCTCAAAACCTAACATTTCTTACTTTTAGTTAAAACATATGGTGACAAAAGTGCCTAACTGCCAACAATGACAGCTTGTGAATCAGCCTGCAACATACAGCGTCCCTTGCTGACACAGCAGTAACGCATCGGCATTGAATTACTGCAAATGAGGATAAACACACATTGGTGCATGGCTTATGGGGAAAACAGGTCATCTAACAAAGCATCAACTTATCGTCTGATCTTCTCTCTTGTCTGACAAAATAATATAATAATAAAAAAAATGTATCCACTGCCATTTTAACTGGTATAGTGCATACTGTTTGTAAGGTATGTATTACATACTAATTGAGATAATGTCATTAGTACATAGTATGACACCATAAAAGTGACGATCCTACATCAAAACTGGAAACCAGTCACATGAGCCGTTTAACCAGCTGGTGCACTGTGTACACTGTACACTGGGAAAGCGAGCCACAGGAACATCTAGATGAGTCTCAGTCCAACATGAGAGCAAGTGGTAGTAACTCTGACCCCACACTGTATTTTTCTTTTATATATACCGTGATTGTAGCGGCTTCTCAATCATGTTTTGGTAGACTTTCTGGACTCGAGTCCGACTCAGGTCCCAACTTTACAGACTTGTGACCTGACTTGGACCTAAGCACAACTGACTTGGACTGGTGCGTTAACTGCATTCAGATTTGTAAATCAGAGCGGAGTACTCTGATTTTGTAAAATTATTTAATTGTATTGTATTTTATATGTCATAATTCAATTAAAATAAAAAAGTCTTTACTTCGAACATGATAACAAATAATAATGATTTGGCATAATATCTACATAAAGATCAATTTTATGCAAGATGCACATTCCCACATCCACCAGTTCATGTCGTACTTCTATCATCTTTAATAAACTTGGCAGTAAACGTCCAGGTGAGACTTGCTGACTGATGAACTAGAGGTAAAACTCACGTTTGTTGCCTTCTTTCAAAGACTATTGTCTGATGCTACAATGCAGAGCTGCAGCTGTTGTCACAGACTATTTATGTTAAAATGAGGACAGTGCTGCAGTTGGCATTGCAGTTAAACTGTTTATTTGAAAGTTGACTCAAGTTTTATTAATTTTTCTGTGAAGATAGGAACAAAAATAAATAAATAAATAACTGTCTTGTGACTGAGCAACACTGTGTTGAAGGAGAGGAAGTTGATTAAACAAAAAAAATAAAATAAAATAAAATACAGGAAAGTTTGCATTTCCAGGGGTCTGAGTAAAGCCTTGGAGGCATCAGGGCTGACCTCCTCAGTATGTTTTTGCTATTGTATTTCCATTAAAGTGATTAACCCACAGACTTATGCCTGATTTATACTTTTGTGTAGCAGCCACGCAGGCAGGGAAAGCATAGCACCTATGCTGTCTGTCATCTTTATACTTCTGCGTTAGTTTGTGTCGCTCAGTATTTACACCACCAACCGCTAGGTGGCAGTGTATGTTTTTTTTACTGAAGCATCGAAGCTCGCAGTGCCGAGTTTCCTTTTGTTTACTTCCTGTATGCAGTTCAGACACAGCAACAGCGAAAAACAAAGTATATTTTATACGAGTTGGAGCTTATAAATGTTCAGCATTAGCAGTTGTCACAGACAATCTGGCAAACTATCGTTCTGTCCAAATTGAAAAAGAAGAAATAGCCGCAGGAAATTCAAAAACAGAACAAATCTACCAGCAAGTTTCTTGTGGCGAGTTATATTCTGAGAGAGGTGCGTGTCGGGCTTCACGCAGCTACGACATAGTTTTGACGCTGTAGTATAAATCCGGCTTAAGCAACCTCCTGCACCTAACCACCTGCTGGCAGCAGTCTTTACCTTTCGCTATTTGCCAGCTGCCAATAAATAAAAGGGTGAAGGACCTACGCCAAGATGGCAATTTGTATTCTCTAAAATTCTTATTGTGGGGCAGTTCTTGGAAATGGAGTCACGTTTAATGCCTGGTAAAACCGCCCTGGAAGACCGCTAATGGAAACTCGTCTTATATGACACATGGAGCACTCGTGATGCACTTATGCCTCCTCCCATACAGCATACGCCATTGCTTCCCCTGGCCAGCATCAGGAAATGTTGAGGGTTGAAATATTGGTCTCCTACCACAGCAAGCTGGGATTGCATAACTTATCCAATAAATTATCATGAAAGGTTGGATAGACATGACAGAAGCTGCTTCACTTATACAGGGATTGTGATTTTGAGTATATTATTCTTATTAGAAAGGTTTGAGGCTAGAGAGAAAAGAGTTTAATTTGATTTATATTTTCAAATGACCATTTACTGTTATGAAATTGACTTTACCCACCTTTTCTTTAACATTCTCAAATGAAGAAGGTGAAACAACTGAGAAACAGACTAGGAAGACATCGGTCTGGGGGTAGCTTAGTGGTCGCAACCTGTCATAATCCTCCTGACCTGCAGAGATAAAAGTTATAAAAATCATTTACAATGGGTCAATACCTGCTGTGCTGACCGTATATTTGTTTTATAAACAGGGACTGGCACTTCACAGAAACAAGAGAGGTCTGCAAATAAATTATGTTTTAGTGAAGACTCATGCTGATGCAAGGAAATGTCTTTTGCTTTCCAGCTACAAAGTCAAACGCTTGTTGGCATTATGGACGTCTATCCCACCGACTTTAATTTAAACATGTTAACTGGAAACTACTTTTTGTACTTTGACCATTGATATGTTTTATTGAAATTAAGTGTTATGTTAACCCTTGTATGGCATTATGGATTTTTTTTTCTTCCTTTAGGGTAATTTTTCCCTCAACTGACCACCATTTTGGTTGTGTTATTCCACATAAGACGTTTTTTGTAAGAATTTTTTTTTAACTTTTTTTCTCATAGGTCAACAATACACCGGGAAACATTTACTACCTTTTCAGGTCATTAGAAGACAAAAGAAGTACTCACCGAAAAACTGCTATAAAAATACATAAATAAATAACAAATTAATATTTCTTTCCAAGCCAACTAAAACTACCAAATATTTTGATGTACTGTCATTTTTATACTTGTTTTGCTATTAAGAATTTACTAGTCTAGTATTGAGAAAATGAAGAAAAGTGTAAAAATGACAATTTTTACCACTTCTTCTCCAAAATAAAGCCCTGACGTGAGAGAATGCATGATATGATGAACGAAACTAAGAGACTACATATGTAATAAGCCTTGAGATAAAACAAAGTGGTTTCAATGGGACATTTTTTGTCCTCTAATGATCCAAAAGGGTAGAAGGTATTAATTTTTAAATTTGCCACTGAAAAAAAAAACGAATGATGAATCAAATTCGATGTTGTTATTAATCATTGGTATATTTAATACTGATCTTTAAAAAAAAAAAAAAAAAAAAAAAAGTTGAAAAAAAATGTTGATCTGAAATGTTTTTATAGCAGTTTTTGGGAGAGGACTTTTTTTGGCCTCTAATGGCCAGAAAGGGTAGTAAATAAAGCAACCCATAAAGGCTATTACAAAAAGGTAAATGATGAGGGAGACTGCATGCAACTAAACATCGGAGGGGAGAACAATAAGAACGACTGAATTATACATTTTTATTAAGTCAAAAATAACTAGAGCCAATTAGAATTTCTGGTCAAAAACAAACCATCTTTAAGCATGCTGGTATGCTGTGTTACCACTACATTAAAATAGGCCCTATGCTGTGGTCAAATTCATATCAAAGGAAGGGAAATAAAATGGTTTAGAAAACAAAATGAAAAACAAAATCTTACCTGCGGTATCAAATAAGCCAAGGGTGTACGGTTCACCCCCAATCATTACAGTTACTGCATAGTTGTCAAACACCTGTGATCGAAAAATGAAACGAATGTCAGTCAGCATGACTTTGATAGTGGGCATCCAAAAGTGGAAAACAAGCCTTAAACAACACTTACTGTTGGTACGTATTCGGAGGGGAACTTGTTGGTGGTGTATGAAATCAGTAAGCAGGTTTTTCCCACTGCTCCATCACCCACCACCACACACTTTATGGTCTGCATCTCTGTGCTTTCTGCTGCTGGCGAGTGTCTCAGCTGCAGGAAGAGGGGGAGCAGATCTCTCCTGGGTTAGGCCATTTCACACATCAACATTGTACAAGAGTATCCCAAAAACATGCTTAGTGAATTAATGTGTCAAGTCCTTGTCAATACTACCAACAGCTTAAAGAAACAGCGGGATCCGAGGGGGAGACCGGGTTTCCTCACCCTGACTCGTACAGTCACACCCCATTTCCACCAAAACTGTGGAGGCTAGCGATGGTTAACGCCGTTTTCCCAACTATTCACCCGGTGAATGACCTGGCTGCGTTGGGTATTCGATGATAGATACGTGAATCAGTGGTAGGAGGGTGGCGTCGTCGCCTTCAACTCCCAGGTAACGACCGGGAAAACGTGTTTGTGTCATTTAGCGAGCTGCGCTCGAAGCTCGCTGTCGCCACACAACGCTAACTGGCGGCTAGCTTAGCACACAGCTAGCGCTGGAGAATTAACTCGGCTCCGTCGAAGTCCGGTAAACTCAGTCTGAACCCACCTTGTTTATGTCTAACTACGCCCCGTCGGTAACTTACAACGTGTTTGCGCTACGTACCAGTGTCCCTCTGTACGTCTAACGTTACTTGTCCGTCCCGGTTTCTGCCACCAGCGAGCGAAAACTTGGTTGAGTGAGGCGAAACCGAACCCCAACCGGACGTCTCGACGTACGCACCGGAAACCGCTTTCAAAGTAAAACCCGTAGCTCTATTTATGATGCGTTAAAACACACACGTTCGTATAAGTTACAGTGAAATAGGACTAATGTTCTAAATATTAGCCATCAGTCATCAAGTTTAGTATTCTTACAATATATAAAACTCTTGAAAGGACTCCTCGTGTGCCTTTACTTTGTAAACTAACTTCCTCTGGTTATGTTGGGCCTCTTGACACATTTTCTGCAAATAGCTCATGCAGCAGGGATGATGTCACCACCTAAGCACCTCTCACCTTGCATCCTCCCCATCCTTCCCTACATTTGAGAGTCCATCACTTCCACAAATGGTTACTTCTTGTAATGTGTGTAAATATGAAGATCAGAAGGGTAAGAGATGATACATTTATAATATAAAATTGAAAATGTTGGACATATTTTACTCAGTTAGAGCTGCAATGTAGTATAATGTTTTGACATATAACAGGAAAAGTGTATATATGAAAATAACATCATTAAAAAAGGTTAAATTTAATGTATTTGTCCTGGTTTTTCAAGGTCACCTCGCGTGGCTTTCTGTTGCACTTTTTGCGTTTCTTTTTGCGCTTTTTAATAATAATAATTATTTATTGATAATCTAAAATGTCTGCTGTAAAAAGACCTATAGTTATTTTGTCCACAGGTGTGTGCATGGACAGGAGATGCAATATAAAAAGCAATCTTTAATACAATTTAACACAGTAGTGATTTAGACCAAATATTTTGGTACCTCTCAGTTACACAAACAACAATGTTTCTCTAAAATAAGATTAAATTCTGTTTCATTGAATTACGTATTACTGGAATATGATGCAGTTAACATGGTAATAAAGTCAACTTGACAAGGATCACTAATCACCAGCCTTTCTTATACATTTTTAGGTGTAGGCTTCTCTACAGAACTGGAAAATAATAGTCATTTGATTGTGACTTGATGTCACCAGCATTTATAATTTACTTTGGATAGAAATTCTATTTCATCTGCAAATACTGTAAGGCTATCCCCTATCATTTATGGCAAAAAAGCAGAAGCCTATGAGCAAGCGTGAAACTTTACTATTGTGACGAAGCAATTGTAGCCCAGAGATTTTTCCAGAGTGACAAGATTATCTGCAAAACACCTTCCTAACCGTATTATAGTATGGACAGTGTTATGAGTCTCAATATCCTTTGTTATGTGTTGCTAAAATAAGCCAACTGGATGTTTCAAAGCTGGGCCTAAAGTTATTTCAAACAGTGGTACATAACTGAAGGAGTATTCAATCATTTATGTGCCTACATAATGATAAAAATAAAAGTTAATCACAAGGTTATTTTTGGCTAAAATGCTGAATTAAAATGGTTGGAGTGTATTTACAATTCATCTGTGTTAAAACAAAACCCAAAAGAAAACAAACAAAAAAAAAACATGGATAACTCAAACCAATGAATGTTTTGACAATATATTCCTTGCAGCCTTTATCCTCCATGCAGTTATATGTGCCGATGCCAAACATCCCAACATTGCTGCAAAGAAGATCCACCGGAGCGATACCCACCAGCTAAAACAGAGAAATGAAATCGTACTGAAATCAGTTATTGCTCATATGCTTGTTTATACATGTTTAATGTTACTGACTCTTGGTTTTTTACTTGATAAAACTGCTGAACAGTAATATCTTCAGTCACCTTCTTTTATGTGCTGAAGGGCCTCCTGTACCAATGGTTGGGTTCACCGCTGTGGAAAACCACAGTTCACATTAAGAATCAAAACATGACATCTGGAATAATACAACAGACATCCCCCGTAGTGAGAACAATAAGAAACAGTTAAGAGGAAGGACAGCATACTAAACAAGGTTTTATTGCCTTGGAGGACATAATGGAAATGTTTCTACAAAGGTCCAGTTATTTGTTGGGATCGTGGATTTAAATACATTTTTTTGTGCAAATAATGGATATGATATGTTGAATAACCTAAGTGATTAAGTGTAAAATTTTAGTTTAAGTATCAGACTATAATCAGCACACATGGTTTTAAAGGAAGCCCCTGACATCGATGCTTAAACTGTACCTTCAGATTTATAACCCGTGCCTACAGCCTTTTAAACTGTGCCTAAACTCTGCAAACCATTTTAAAATCTGTGCCCACAAGTTTGTCACAACTGCGTGCTCAGTTTCTGATGAAACAGCCTGTTTCTTCAGGATTTCAGGGATGGCAGGCTGAGCCCGGTCCTCTCTCTCACACTCCAAACATGTAATATGTCCTTGTGTGCAAGGCCAAATGAAAATGAAGCTTTATCAATTCCAATTTGTATAATATGAATATATCTGGGGAGGACAGAATGACACGAGTACAATCCCCAGTGCAATAAGCAACTCTGTGTGCATGGTTTATAAATCATTGGGCACAGTTTATGAGTCTGAAGGCACAGTGTGTATTTTTTTTTTTGTCTTTAAAGTTTTAATCTATTAAAGTCAAATTAATTTTTGTAAGCTTTATTTTCAGCACAGCTGTAAAACACCACAGGAGAACACTGTAGACAAGATCAAGACAAGATAAAAAAAAAATAACAACAGGATTCGTGATTTATCTAAGTCTAAAAAATAGCAGTCACTTAACTGTCATTTACCTAACTGATATGTGGCGGTTTAATTAGAAAAGAAATGTGACTGGCATCTTAAACACACGCCAAAAGATTTGTATTGAAATGCTGAAAAAGGGGTAATATGTCAGACAATACAGAAAGAAGCAGAAGTAGTCTCAGAATCCACTATTTGAGCTTGTCCTTTCTGTATCAGGTCATATTTTCTATGTTCATTATAATAACTTAGCAGAATCAAAGCAAAAATAAATAAGAGACACTGATCTAAGTATGATGGTGCATCTGTTCTGATCAAGCTGAAGTATACCTGTGTGGGTGATGAGGAGCTTTACACCTTTGTATATGTTTCTTCCAGATGTGGAGATGACACACCAGTACACATCTTCATCTTTTTCTGTGAGCGATGTCATAGTTACAGTGAAGACTCCGGCCTCCTTGTCATCAGTAATGAAGCTTCTGCTGTTGGGTCGGTTCTTAGACGTTTTTACCACTTTTCTACAGAAGTCATAAATTGGTCCTTTGCACCAGTACTTTGTGTTTTCTTTGAATCGAAGGTTGTACTGACAAGAGACTGTCACAGATCCACAGTGTGTTGCTGTTACCTCCTCTGGAGCCGACAGTGCAGATGAGTCCACTGTCTGCTTCGATGTCCCCAAGAGAAGAAGCAACAGAGCTGTAAAATGTAATCCCCAGAAAACAAAAACAAAAACAAAAAACAAAACAGGTCACATATTAATTCATCTTCTATTATAAAGTTATATTAAATACCAAAGCTTTCTTTTTAAAAGAAACATTACACTGATTGAGAAATATCCGTGAAGTCCTCATGGTGTGGCTGAAGAGAGCAATGTGAAGCAGAAGCAACATGTGCAACATTCAGGAGTTTCCTCTTTTCCCGTGTCATTTTGCAATAAAAAAAAAAAAGATGACAAATCCTGTTAGCAAACATAGTTTGCATAAGCTTTTGTTTAGATTTATATACTTCATTAAACCAGGGTTACCAGGGAACCACTATCAGGTCTTTTAAGGCTTTGAATGTCGTAACCCATTATCTTAGGTTATGGTCAATAAGTCATTTTCTAAAAATGTCTTTGCAAGAAAAAACGTTTTTCTGTATCCTGGATTCTTATCTTGCTTTATTTTATTATAATTTTTTAATTTAAATTTTTTTATGGATTCTTATCACTTCAGAATTTGGTTACCTCAACTACAAGTCCACCACCAGTTTTTTAAATGAGCTTCCTTATTCTTCACATTGAGAGAGAACCTCATTTCAGTGTCAAGATTCACTACACTCTTTTACAGAAAAACTTGCCCAAACAGCTGCCCAAATAACCGTTAGAAAACTTAGAGCATGCCTTTGAACCCTAAAAGAAGTCCAGAGAAGTCCTGAGGATCTCCTGAGTGCCCCGAGCGGCCTGGCCTGCCATCCACAGCTGCTGTAGAGGGAGTTTACTTGAAACTAATAAACTGTTCACTGTAGTCCAGCAGTAGGTGGCACTACAGAACTGTACGTCAGCCTACGTAACATACATCTCAACTTATCCTACTTTCTCCTGCAGCTTACCAACTCTCTGTTATGCATTTTAATCAGCCTTTGTAATATGTTGGCAAATCTTTTGCAGATGCTGTGTAACAAACAATATTATCTTTTGCCTCATGGTTTCGCAACAATCATATCCCTCTGACTATTACCTCAGACTTTCATTCTGCTGATTTGATTTTTTTGCCATTTTGCACCACAGTACATTCTAATGACTTGATAATGATGTAATTGAGTATGGTATCATGAAAAATTAAGCTTTCAGGTTTTTTGAGGGGGTTCATTTTTCATGTGCACATTTAACGTATGAATGTTCTGCTTCCTAAGGATCAGTTCAAACTTGGGTGGACTTTAAATGAGTTATTTCACAGTGTGTGCTGCAGTTTATTCAGTCAGCTTTCTACACTTATCTTTACTGGTGCATTTTATTTGGAACAACAAACAGTTTCATCAGGAGGGATAAGTGTTTACCAATTTAACACAAAGAATGATTCATGTTCATTATTTAGTATGACTAAGGACGGGGTTTCACAGCATCATCAGGTCACAGTGAGTTCACAGTCAGTCTGGATTATAGGAAGTACTTGAAGAGTCTGGTGGTCAAAATCCACTTATAACAACTACATCAAATATTTTCTATTCAAATTTTTGAGTCAAAAAAAGCATCCGGAATTTATCCTTATGTTGTAAAACGTATATTAAAACTGTACTAAAACAAATCATTATCACTCTAAATGTGCAGATGTTAGTTTGATGATTACTTTTCAGCTGTTGTACAAAGTCAGATATTACATGATTCATTAGAATATTATTAAAAACAATATTGGGTACAGTTAGTAGAGGGGTAAGTTGAATATTTGTATCGACACAGCATGCTGTTTGTGACCTGACGCTTGGAGACTTCAGTTCACATGGAAAAACAGAACCATGCTTGTGACTCATGCTTGCGGGAAGTAAGCAAGAAACACAGTTGTAACACCAATAGATACAAATTTGATTATGAAATCCTTATTTGTAACTATGACCTGTTGCTCACAGCATAGCTTCTACTAGTTGTTATTAAACTCATTTTACAGAATATTTGTGAAAATTGTTAACATTCCCTTATTTTCCCCCCAACAAATATGTAATTTAACTATGTGCACAATGCATGACAAACAGTCTTAAATCTGTGAAAAGGAGAGAATTCCCTTTGGTGACATTTAGGTTAGATTGGTTTCCTCTTGCATCAGAGAAAACCAGAAGAGCATGCAACTTTTTATCTGCTGACATTTCTTCAGTTTTGCAAGACACTGAAAAGATGAGCTTGTTTTGGAAAGCTAGAGATAATCATTGCTGGTTTCCAGGCTTCGTCACAGCCAAGGTGCCTTCCACTGACACAAGCATATATTTCTTAAAATATTACACAAACAGTTAAAGCTTAATAAAAGGCCACACGATAATAGAAGTGACACGATTAGGTGGGCTTATTTACCCTGTGACTGTGGAACTTGAATAGGATTTGAATGCAAATGATTGTTTACGGCTCATCATGATCCTCCTTTCAGCATGATTAGAGATGTCAAACATATTTATCTTCACATATCTGCAGCCTGAACAGGTTTTCAAAGGCAATTTGCATGTTAGTTGTTTGAATTTTTGCTGTTTGGTTGACTGCCCCAGCTCCATGCTGATGGAGGGGGTGTCCTGCGCTGGGGGGTCCAGGGTGGTTGTTATTCCTAGTTGCTGCTGTGCGTGGGGCGATGGCGGTGGTGTAGTTAGGGAGAACGGCTGGCTCCCGGGGGTGGTGCTGGGGCAGGTATGGGGTGTCTGCCGCAGTCTCGGTGCCCTGGTTGTCGGCGATCCTGCACGGCCCCATCTGGTGGCCTTCCCTGGGGCCGGCCCCGCTACCTGTCCCGTGGTTGGTGTGTGTCGGCCCGCTCTGGGCCCTGGCGCCTTGTTGCAGGGGGTTCCTGGTGGTGAGGGCGTGTGCTAATGGCCTGGCTCCTGTGGCTGCCCCGGGCTTGGTATGCTGATGTACCCTCCAAACCTGACTTACCCCCTCCTCCACCCTCCAGCATCATACATACACATCAATCCAATACATAAACATGAGGGTTGGGGCATGCTTGGACGGTCACCCGTGCACGTGCCACATTCTTATTAATGCACTCACTCACAACACTAATATAAACAAAGAAATTCACATGGAGGAGAGCGGAAAATATGATCAAAACATACATTTTAGTTATACAGAGGGCTAGGGCATGCAGGGTGGATAATCCCCCATCTTCTATTTAATGCACCTAAGACACATACAAACTTACATAAAAAAACTAAAGGAAAAAGATAAATAAATAACACATTTTAGTTATATTGAAGACTGGGGCGTGCAGGGAATATCCACCCTGCATGACCCAACTTTTAATTTTAATGTCCCCAAGACACATGTGAATTTACATAAAAATGAAGATAGGGGGCCATAAAAAGATAGGACAAACAAGGAAAAATATGGTGAACTGGGATGGAAGGGGGTTAGCAGGGCGGGTCAGGGGACACTCTGGCCATCTGCTGGTTGGACCTCCAGGACCTCCCAGTGCCTGGGCTGTCTAGTGCACGTCCCGACTATTTAGGACTGGCCCTGTGGCAGGGATTGCTTAGGATGGGGGCACGATGGGGTTGGCGGGGGCCTGGCGGTTGGGGGACATCTCACTGCCCTTGTCTCTTGGGTCTTGCTGGGTCTCTGTTTGGCAGTTGGGGTGATGGGGCTTGGCGGCCGCAGGTTCCTCTCCTATGCGTGTGTGTGTGTGTATATATATATATATATATATATATATATATATATATATATATATATATATATATATATATATATATATATATATATATATATATGTATATATATATATATATATATATGTATATGTATATATATATATATATAAACATTCAAGATTAAAATGCATATACATGTATACATATATACATATATATATGTATATGTATGTGTATGTATATATATATATATATATATATATATATATATATATATATATATATATATATATATATAAACATTCAAGATAAAAATGCATATACATGTATACATATATATATATGTATATGTATGTGTATGTATATATATATATATATATATATATATATATATATATATATATATAAACATTCAAGATTAAAATGCATATACATGTATACATATATACATATATATATGTATATGTATGTGTATATGTATATATATATGTGTATATGTATATATATATGTGTATATATATATATATATATATATATATATATATATATATATATATATATATATATATATATATATATATATATATATATATATATATAAACATTCAAGATTAAAATGCATATACATGTGGCTCTTGGGTTTTACCAAACTTGGTGTTAACGATTAATATATATGCAAACAAAGGGGAAAAAAATGAGTTGACTGCTTGTGCTTTGTGTCGCTGCTCAACAGTAAATTTACTCGATGACACAAGAGACATATTTTATACAACAGATTAATGCGCTTTTGGCAAATCCTAAGCATATCTCTTGCTTTGTTTTTCTGTATTCACGCACAGTAACGACTGTTCAAATCGTGTCAGTAAATAAGCTTTTAAATAAGGTGTGAAAATGTAATTCCATGAAATAATGCAGTTTCTCTGAAATGAATTTTTGTAAATAAAATAAAGATGTCCCATCTTCTGTAGTTTCCAGTGAAATGGGTGCATATAAAGGTGAAAAAAATAATAGATTTTGAAATGCAGGGCATTCATGGGCTAAAGGATATTGGAATTTTCTTGTTTAAATGTCTTTTTGCATCAAGATTACCATGCAGCTTTCATCTTGTTAGTTCTTTGCTTGTTCTTGCTTGGTAAACATTTTATAAATAGGATAAACAACCTATATAATTATATTTGTTCTTATCATAAGAAATTGTATTGCATCACTTGTTTGGTATCTAAAAATGCATTTCTTATCTGTAAAGGCTCTTCTTTCATGCTTACGTATATGGAGGTGGACACAGGTCAGACTGCCTCCATTTATGAGCCTTTTACATCAGCAAAACACTTCTGTACTCATTTTGTCAGAGTTCCTTTAAAGAAAATCAGTTGGCCACTTAAACACTGAAAGATGAAACGCTTAACAGCCAGTGTGACCTTTAACCCTGTTTTAGTCCACCTAAGGAAAAAGAAAAACAAATGTTAGACTGATTTATTTTTCACATAGTTATGAAGATATCTGATTCCTTAGCAGAAAGTGCAACCTAAAATCCCTCTGCTGCTTCCCAAATTTGCATCTCACAAATGGTGTCAAGACCCAACAATTTTCAGATGTCAACAAATCATTCATTTTCTTCCCGGTAAAGTTTTTTTTCTGTTGTGTTGCTCGTTTGCATTTTCTCAGTTAGGTTTGAATTATTTTGATGCTGACAGCAAATGTGACACGGTGGCTGAGTAAATCCCAGTGGGGTGTCCAATGCAAACACTTGACATATAACAAATGATTGATTACAAAATCTGAAGTTCAGTATTAAATATTTTATGTCTGGTGACATTCAACAGAAGATGAGAGCTGCCTTTGAGAAGAAGGCCAAGCAGAGCAACGAGGCTCGTCTTGTGATGTGTCGGCTGGAAAGGACACCATTGATTCTGCTTATCACACTCTCAGGCAAGGCCTGCAAGTATTTAAAACAATTTCAGGGGTGCGTTCAAACATAAACAGCAACATAATGAGGTTTCACTTTCAATCTAAAATCATGAATGTCATCTTGTTAAGGTCACCATGTTAATCTGTTTTACTCTTGTTTTCTTTACCAAGGGACCAGAAAACAATCCGTTCTTGACATGTGACTTTTTATGGCTTTTGGGACCGTGTGACTTGAGAGCACAATGCCATGTTCAGATGCCCCGAGCAACAGAGTGGCCTCATCTAGTTCACCGTGGTAAGTATCTGTATGCTTAAATAGACCTTATGATAAAAAATAACAAGACCCCTTGTGCTAGTTTACATCTCCAAGCTTTAATCACATTAATAGAACAACCACATCTGTTATTGAGACAAGAACTGTATATTTCCAATTACTTTGCTCAAGTTGTCTATAAAAACTGTGATCTGCCGTAATGTAAATTATACTAAAACAAATCTGGTCTTGCAGTTAAGTAGTTTGAATATTGGGGATGGGTTAGTGTAGTTCTATACTGCAAGTAAAAACTCCCCTAGTGGGAGAAAAACCTTAAACCAAACAGTGGCAAGAAAAACTCCCCTTTAAGAGGGAAGGAACCTGGATCAGGACCTGGATCATAAGGGGGGACCCTCCTGCTGAAGACCAGCCAGGTAGAGCAGGAAGGTCTGAGGATCTAGTCTGCAAACGTGTACAGAAGAGAAAACAAGGCGGCAGACCAGGACAACAAACTACAAGAATAATGAGATACTTCTAATTAATACCTGAGGATTGAGCTAAAGAAGAGAAAGAGAAAAAGGGAGAGAAAAAGGGTGAGGGGCACCAGTCAGTGGATCATGCTGGTGTCCCCCTGCAGCGTAGGTCTATAGCAGCATATCTATGCCAAAGCTATGTTTTTGTTAACATTATAGATATATTGAGCTGAAATAATTAGTACAGTGACTTAGAGATATTTTATGAACAGATATGAATGTTTGGGATACGTCTGCACGGTAAATCCCAGCTCAGGCTATTTCGACATGAATAGCTTTCAGTTCAGGGAAATAAACATGCAGAAAATACTTGTTTTACCAGTTGATGAAACTATTTGCATTAAATTTGTCTCTCTAACCTGTAACAGGTAAATTAAGCTTTTCAAGTATGACTTTTTCCATCTGCGCTGCAGCAGCTAAACCAAGAGCAACAGATGTTTCAGTGTTTTCTGCATTTCATGTGGTTTTTTGCTGCAGTTATGAGCAGGTACTCAGTCAAGTTACGCGAAAGAAGGTTAAGTTTGTAAGCACAAGTGAAATGCTGTCAACGGCACTCCCTATTGGTCAGTTCCTTTTATTCCTTTTTTTTTTGTATGTAGACAGGGTGGCAAACAGTAACTTTAAAGCTGTCAACTGGTGGAGCATTGATATGAATGAGTGCATGAGCACCAAATGTTGAAAAAAGGGATTTTATTCTGGCAGGGACGACTCTTTGACACCTTTATAGCTGATGATCCCTGTGAAATCTGTTTATGAAAGAATCCTGTAGTAAATTGACAGTTCCCATTTTTGTTAAAAAAAAATTCTCAAACTGATGTTATACATTGACAGGTTAACCGTTTAAAGGCTGGATGACTCTGTTTGACATTTGTACTTTATTTTTTTTTCTGGGATAACTTCACTCAGTGCAAAGTTCCTTCCTCTGCATGCTGGATTGATGGAAGACCTGAGGCTTCCCCCTTGAATAGTTCATTTACTCAGCAAAGGAAACAAACATTTGAATGATTGAATTGCAACAGAACAGCATTTTGTTGCACATACACACATGCCAAAATATGCTTTGATTTCACATGAGTTCTTGTATAATACATTTTCAACTCGCATACCTTATAAATAGAACATTAATCTATGATTTGAAGAATATAGTCCATGATTGGCAAATGAGAAAAGGGACTGAAAACTAGGACCTAGAATCTCTAGCAGTGCTAGACTATCTTCTTTGCAAATACAAATGTATTAGAACAAAAAGTACACTTGTGCAATGACAGTCTTTGATGATCCAACATTTCTTCTCTTACAGCAGTCATTAAATACGTAACTTTTTCAACTGCTTTCTTTATCCTCTCTTTGTTCGGGCTTGGCTGACCCATTCTGCTCTGTTGCTTGCTCCTCCACCATTGCTGACCTTCTGGACGTTCCTATTGACAAACAGGGAGATTTGTAGAGGGGATGGGGGTCGGGTGGGGTGGGGTGAGAAATTCAATCCATCAAGCCTTCAGCATGCCTATGACTCCTGATTTGTAAGCACTGTATGAGGATCCTGGCTGATGATATACCTGTGAGATAATTTCTGTGCATTCGATGGAACAGCAGGAGACCGATGAAGACGATAAAACCAATGCAAGCCATTATCATGCCGCACAGCAGGAAGCTGTAGCTGCCTTCGGTCTGAATAATCTGGGGATACGACAGCAATATAAAACTGCTGAACATGAATATAAATCAACATGGGTCTTATTTTTATTTATTTATTATTTATTATTTATTTATTTAGCAATTGCAAGCACAGTTCTCTACTTCTACAGGCTTTATGAAGTCACTCAAGAGACTTACTGAGCCAACAAGAACCTGCATAACCATTTCTCCCATCCCCGCACTCGTCACCAGAACTGAGGTAGCACATCCTGCAAAACGAGAGCGCATGGCTTACTTAATTCTTTCTGGCTTTGATTTCATCGGTATATTATTATTACACAAGTAATACTTTGTTATACCCTGGTAATCAAGGATGTCTTCGGTATAGGCAAGCATGCAGGGGAATATACTGCTCAGAAAAATCCCACATAAACAGGTTGCAACAAACAGAAAGACACTGCTGGTGTAGAAAATAAGCAACATCAGCACCACAACAATAGCTCCTGCCTGTAAAAACAAAGCATGTCATATTCAGAGTTGGTATCACGGTGTCACATTTGATTTACATTTTCATATGTTGAACCCATACTTTGATGTTGGGACTCTGAATGATTTATCGACCTTACCAGGTTGAACATGAGCAGTCTCACGGGCTGGAAACGATATGAGAGCGGTATGGACAAGAGACGACCAGCAGTGATTGCTGCCCAAAAGATACTGGCCAAGTAGCCAGCTGTCTTGTGAGGCAGTGACATTGGTGGTGCCACGGCATAAGTATAGACAAAGCCAGCATAAGCGCCCTGAGAAGAAAAGCCACGTTCTTTCATCCAACCTACTTTCTCTGCTTTTTGTGATGCAGATCATGTTTACACTCATAAAAGGTTATGTGGAATATAATCTAAGTGCTATGAATATCTTGTGATTTATCGGTACCCCTCACTCACCACAATGCCATCGGTCATAAAGAGCACCATCCCTCCAAGGATATGAATCATGAAGAATGATACTGGCAGTCCACGCAGGTTGTCACCCTGACAGCAGCTGAAGATATTTCCATGGCCTGTATCAGAGAGAAAAGTCACAGATGACAGATTGGTGTGTGCAAAATGGCATTTATTGTTTTGTCTTCAACCTAGCTGACTGAAAGTCTAAGGAAAGTATGCATTATTCATGCAACAAATATATTTATAAGGCCCATTAAAGAAAAAAAAATCACTTCAACTCTTCACCTCCAGCTTCGTTTTCCTTCTGCTCTGTTTCTGGGCCTTCAGCCCCCTGCTGGTTCTCCATGGCTAGTTCATCCTTGTCCAAAAGACGTGGAGTACCACTAGGGCAGCAGGGGATGAGCTGCTCCCGATACATCAGAAACAGGACCGCAAGAGGAACTGGCAGCTGAGATTGGACAAATATTCAAAAGTTTTTTAGTTTTGTCAAAATAAAAGAAACAAAATCCTTGGCTATTGGAGGCCTCTTACATTGATGAGAGCCATAATCCAGAAAGCATAGTGCACATTGGACTCTTCCCCTCCTTCATGAGGCAGACCGCTCTGAGTTATGTTGTGCACTACAATTGTACTGTGTCTCAGCATGTTCCTGAAATGATGCATGATCTCAGTCCCATTTTCGGTGTGATTCCCACAGCCACTTTCTGAGAGGAAAGGATCCGCAATCAGTGGGCTCACTAGGGCGCCAAAGCCAATGAAGAAATGCAGAGCCTGCAGAAACGCAGAAAGGCCAGGGACATCTTACACTTTTTCAAGAACTACAGTAACTCGTTAGCTCCAAACATGACATGTACTCGTGTTTAACATGTTTATTGAAAAAGAAGCGTTGCTGCTTTGTGCTTCTGTATCTGTGGGCATAAAAAGTCTGTTTGTCCAAAAGTAGTACTGTCAATTAAATGGATTCTTTAAATGCTCTAATGGCAGTATTTTAACAGATAAGGTTGAAGTAATACAGAAATTTTCACCTGTAAGAAAACTGCAGAGTCCTTCTGATAAATGGTCACCAGTTGGATGTTTGCGATGGTATCAATAACACCCATGGCCAAACCAGACACCGCCATTGCAATGGCCAGCACAAGGACATTATTGCACACAGGGATGATGGCAAAGATCACAGAGATGATAAGAGCAGAGACAAAAAGGGCGGATAGCGCGCTGAACAACCTTTAATGAAGCACACAAGCAAATACAGTTATAACGAGGGATGATCTCTTCTTTCTGAACATTTACGCACTTAAAACAACGGCGGGGGCTTTGTGATACTCACGTTTTCTTGAAAATGCCACTGACAGAGCTGCCAATCAACAAGCAGAACTGCTGGGCAAAGAATACCCAGGTAATCTGACTGAGCGTGGAGTTCGTTTGACATTGCAGGTCCAAAATTGTAGGGCCGAGGAAAGCGATGCAGAGTCCAAAGCTGAAGAAAACACTCCAGTAAGTCAGCGTGTGATGGGCATTCCTTTTGAACAAAGTAACAATTCGCTCATCTACAAACATCTTTGGCACAAACGAAAGAGATGCACTTCAGTGAATGAGATTGCCCAGAATCTTTTTTACTATTAAGAAGAAGTACTGGTGCAAAATATGAAAGCAGCTCCGCAATGTTCTTAGGATGCTTGATGTAGTTTGCGGAGTTTCTGGATCTCTTTTAAAGCTTTTAGTGCTCTCCTTATGGTATTGCTCAACTGAAAAGGATGTCCTCTTGAGTTAATGGGTGAAGTAAGATTCTCCCAACAATAATATCCCTATTTGAATTGTGTCAATGATTAGCAATGAAGAAGAGCCTGAGTGTTGAAATGCTACATTAAAGTGTGCATTTGTATGTCACGGCACGTTGAGTCCTTTTAACGCACAGTGTACCGTCCAGAAACCAATGACACACAAAAGTCTCATACACAGGTTGTCTTTACTTTTACACCTGGACAACTCGCAGGAGCTTTTTATGAAAGAATGTAAAAGTCAGAAATTGTGAACTCTGACATAAAATGTTCCACAAAGATAGTAACAAACTCACAAAAAGTGTCTATGTTTCTGTATAATTTCTAAACATCAGCCCTTCGTCAACTATCATTGTTCACAGAGAATGAGTGTTACTGACTTCCCAGACATCCATGGTTCCACAGATGTTGGCAGCCTTTGTTCTTCCTCTCATCATTAAACATTACCACCTTTCACTTATCCCATGAAAATGCCAACATTTACCCAATTTTTGACATGAAATGCACCCAGAGATTCGTGCTCCTCAGAGGATGAACTGCAATAATTAAAGGCGATGCCCTGACATGTTCTTGTCAACATCTCACTGAATTCCTAGTCTCCAGATGTACAGGCCATGACAATGCCCACACTGGTTTATAACGTTAAGCCTTGGGTTTGTCATTTGGCAACGGTTATGTTAGATATTTGAAATTAAAAGTGACTGGAGGAATTTGACTGACAACCCACTGTCCAGCAGTCACTCTAATAATTATTTAGCACATTTACCCCTTATGCTTTTTAAACGACTAAGTGTATAAGAATGAAAAAGTCAGAGACCGAAACAATGTCTTATACCTGCTACAGCTATGTTTCCTCCTGTGATAAATGGGCTACTTCAACATATTGTGTGTGTGTGTGTGTGTGTGTGTGTCAATGGGGACACTGAGAGCAAGCGTCAAGTGGACGATCAATGAACTACATATTTTGGCATTTTGCAGGCTGTGGTTGCCACTGGGCTAAGATGCCTTTTTACACACACACACACACACACACACACACACACACACACACACACACACACACACACACACACACACACACACACACACACACACACACACACACACACACACACACACACACACAAACCTACAAGCTACAATCAGTATTTTAGAATAGATGTTATCATGCAGATGCTCTGTCAAAAGACTCAAATATATAACTTTATTTTGGATTTAAGAGTATAAATCCCATAGAGATTAATGACTCATTAAGTCCCGAATCAGATGACTAGATTGCTAATGATGATGACTGCATAAAGAGGATTGCTCTACATGTTGTAATCAAATATGGGCTTCTGGCATGATCTTAAACAGATGAAAACAAAGAAATCACAATACAGGCTTTTCTATTAGGAGTGTAAATTTAGTCATCTTTAAAAATAAAATTTTAACCAAACAGTGGCACAATAAAATCCAAAGGCAGGTTTATGTATTATACATGAGTGAGTTGACGACACAAATCTTGTCTGATTTATTTATAGTACTATCTTTTTATGTGCCATATTATGCTGCCAGTAAATCTTTTTGCACCCATGTTGTTTGCTCACTTCTTATCTGGCTTCCGCACTGATTTGATTTGCCCCCAAACACAGAAATAGGATACCTTTCTACAGGTGTCAGATGCATTTGAAAAAAGCACGACAGCAACAGCAAAAGCAACCTTTGTCTCTGAACCGATTTCAGCATTGTGTAAAATTTGCCATGTTTTCCTGCGATTGTATCTCATATCTGCTCAATATCTTTGAGACTCAGGCATTCAAAGACCTGCTGTGCTACTGATTTGCTAACACATACACACGCTGGTTATGTTCTAAACTCTGGGAAATATGTGTGTTTATATAAAAGGCATTCATTAACATCCACTTCCTCTTCTGGCGATATAGCAACACAAGATGACTTCTTTGGGTAATTGTCAACTAGCATTATCTTACACGCATGCAAGGAAGTGTTAAAAATAAACAGTAATTTCTAGTTATTGAAGTAGGACATCTATTTCTGAATCGAAACACGTTTTTAATTTATTTCTGCAACAATTTGCAGAGACTAAAACCATATATTTTCTGGAAACCATGTGCTAATTTTAAACTGAATTCCAGCAATATTTTACAAAATGTAGGGACAGCAACACGCCCCCCTGCTGCACCCCCCCTTCTTTTCAGGACACTGTGTTTAGGCACTGAGATCAGCAGCTGGCTGTAGTTTAGAAACTGTTCTTCCAGTCTGGCCCGTTACAGCAATCCAAGCATGTGCAAAGTTAGTTTTAAAGTGTTGTGAATCCTTCTCCATGTTGTTTTTCTTTCCTGAAAGACTCAGACGCTCTGGAATAATCTATTCTCGTCAAACATGGTTTGATGAAAAGTTTAGAAATGTATTCAACATAGATGACTTAAAAAAATGTGAAAAGTCTCAGAACAATGTTGTACCAAAATTGTAGAGCTAAGGCAAAAGCGTATCATTGTTTTTCCTGACTTTTAGGGGATTTGAAATCATGGTTTCACAATTTAGTGAAGAAGGTTTATAATGTGATGGAAAACTAACCCTGTCCCTTCCACTGTAACGCCGTAATTAGGCCCACTACATATCGCTTGTGATCTTGTTGACCATGTGTCCTGTTTTCATCCCAGAAACGCCTCTAATCCTGGATACAAGTCAGATAAAGGAGTCATCGTCATGAGAGGAATTGGATGAACACCACAGATCCTGGAGGAGCTACATAGCAACTCAGACAATCAGATTTATGGGCAATGTGATGAAGGGCAAAGTAACAATTATAATTCTGAAGTATATTTTTATTTGTCCATTTATATTTGTTCAAGTGGTCTATTACGTATTTTCTGTAATTATGACAGGTTTAGAATGCATATTCATTTCAGTTTTTCTCAGGATCTAACAATGTTACTGTTTATTCATGTATGCATGTATTCATGCATTATTTTGTCACATATCTAAGTAATTGGACTGACGAGACGTTTTGATGAGTAGCTCCCAACTGTGATTTTTTTTTCTTCAACACTAGATGGTGTAAAAGCATTGCCTTCATACCGTCAGTCTTAAAATGCATTAGCAGCTCTCCAGTGGGAATAACTTTGTTAACTGCAGTATTAATGATTATACCAACTTTTCAGTGTTGACAAAAGTCATTCTTCCCTCAAACAACATTGGGTATGTTTAGTTCAGTGAAAGAAACAGTTTACTGATAGACACACAAAAGGCCTGAAACAATGCTGCCTTTCTCATCTTTGTTTCCTTTAGGGCCCATTAAACTTGCAGAGCCAAACTCCTTTTGGGATTTAAGATAAAACCATTAAATTAATCATATTAATTCTAAGATTATCCTTGCATTTGTGAATCTCTGAATTAAAACACCTTCAACAAGGAGAAAGTCAAAATGAGTTTTCATGCTATTCAGCTCAGCCAGTTCAACTATTAGTAACACAAGTGAAGGGATTATCCAAAGCAGACATGACACAGCATTCTTGTAGAGCAATAAGAGAAGATTCTGTCAGCTGAACCTTTAGTCAGTCCCTGAAGCTCTGGATGAAAATGCCCCACAGAGCACCCCCTTCACAGTCCCTCAGGCCCAAAATAGAGACAGAGATACGCGGTACGCAAAGACATGTCTGCAGGGCAAAACAGTGCCGCTGAAGCCCTGTGATCTTAAACTGTCTACTGGTGAGGCGGTTAATACCAAAGGTAACTGCCGATCATGAATATATCAAAACACCTTTGATTACAACAGCTATTCAGAGAAAATTACAGTGTGACTTTCAACAGAGATCATTTCCACAAATCTGATGACACAACGCTTGATTTGGACAAAAATATTATAAGTACGAAGGCGTCCAAACAGAGATGCTGAAAGCAGGAATGAAAATGATCTGGCTTTGGGAGCCCATGAACGTCTGCACACCTGAAACTATATTATTACTTGGGACCTAGAAGGTACGCTTAGACTTCTGCTCATTTATTATTTGATCTATTTTTACCATATTGACAGTTAAAAAAGTAAACCCAATTGCTTCCTGGATGATGTTTACTGGCAACATTATTTTATTTAAAACTAGTTATACACTAGCCAATACCAGAGTTAAATATGAGTGATTGACTCCGTTTAAAACTGTGGCTCTGTTTGGGTGGGGATCTGGATGGCAAATATTAAAAAACTAAACGAGTACACCAGAAGTGACAGCTTTCTTTTCACACAATCCAGTATGCCTTGAGTCTCCAGAGACTTTTCTCGTGGTTTATTCTCAAATGTTTACATTTTCTTCAGAGGGCCAGTTGGGCTTTGTAGCGTCCTGGACTGAGTACAAACACTTTCCTTTTTCACTTTTGCCAACTTCTAATAATATTTTTAAGTTCAGTGGAGCATTTATGCTCATCCAAAGACTTCAATCAGGATTTCCTACGGATAACTTCTGAAGCACAGCTGCTGATCGCATCTGAATCCCTATGAAGAAGATTGCACTTCAACTATGAAACAACACAAACGCTGCTTTTAAAACTTTGTTTGATTAAGTGTGTAAAATAATCAGCGGATGCCTCATAGAGATAGCCTGGAAAATGTTTTGTTCTGATATTCCATAAAGGTTATCAAAGAATATATTTTAAACTGAAACCATGACCTTTTCTTGATTGTAACTAAGTAGTGTAACTACTAAAACCTAACCAGAGAGTGAAAATAAAACTTAAAACAAAGTTCATGGACTGATGTTGAACTGGAACAGACTTTGCAGCAATGATGCATGATGTTTTAGAGACACTAAGATCATCTCTATGTTCATTTACAGACAGAGAACTTGTTACTTTTGAGATGATGCCACATTAAAGGCTTTTATTTGGCTGATTTCACATTGATATTTGTTTATCTTAAAATAATTGTGAAGTTCAATCAACCTTTTACTGTTACAGGAATATTTTATTTTGAAAATAATAATTTAATTTCACAATAGACATTTAAAAAGATATCCAAATATGTTATAAGCGGGAAGCACTACATTTTCTGTCTTTTTCATTTCGTTACGACTAAAACGATTTTTCAAAATAGCATAAATTTCTGTTTCCATGACGTAACTGTGGCGTTTCTGTTTTATAACAAGTTCACTTAACACAGGACAGTTTTTTCGTGATTGTAGATACAGTTGAAATCTACCGAGAACAGTAGACTATAGAGAAGAAAATAAAAGCAACATAAAGAATGAGGGGATGAATTTTGCATAAATGGATGTGAAAGAGTCATTTTGCGCGAACAAGGCTGAGACTGAGCCGATGCAAGAGCAGGACTTACAGCACTGTGCCCATGATGGCTTCGTTACTGTATCAGAGCAGATAGTCATTTTAATGCTGCAGCGCAGTGTACACCTTAATGGGTTTAATTAACGGGCAGTAACTTATTTTAAAATATAAGTAAAGAGTGAAAGATTTCTGTATGAAGGGCTGAACCCTCTGTTTTTCTGTCTCTTTCCTAAACAAAGGAAACTTATGCTTGCAGTTGTCTGGCAATTGTTGTTTGCACACACATATGGAAATAAAAAGAAAACACACAATGGGGATTTATCTTTGTCTATCGTACAACATTTTTTTTTGTTTCCCTTCTTTTTCTTCTGTCTGCCCTCCTCTCCCCCAACCTCCGCCGACACAGTTGTAGAGTGTAGAGCAATGATGCGTGCCTTAGTGAAACCTGGTGAATAGTAATGAACCAAGCCTGTGTGCCTATTTCAGAGAACGCAAAAGGAAGACAGAGAGGGTATGGGAAGGGTTTGTGGATAGAAGCAGGAGGAGGAGGAGGAGGAGGAGGAGGAGGAGGAGGAGGAGGGGGTTGAATGTGAGTGAAAACGGGGCTTCTCTTGCAGCACTGATGCAGCACAAGCGGCGCTGAGCAAAGAAGTGACTGACTACATATACAGTTGCGTTCATACTTTCACTGTTTCTCTCGCACATGTCTTCAGAAACCAATGTGATGGTACTCTAAGACAAACTGTGATTTATTTTTCCTGGGCGGGGTTCTTGTGATTCATGTTACAGGCGCTTATTCTCCTCATTACAACCTCCTCGCCCCCATGCCTCAAATAGTTAGGAGGAGGAGAAGGGTGTATTAGTGGAGGACATGGATGGATGGGAAGAACGCGGTGAGTGAATGTGTCTCAGAGCTCAGAGAGGGACCACAACACCTGCTGTCCTCAACTCAGACTCACCAAGCTAAATTACATTCTCTGTCCTCTGAAATGAAAAGTCATAGGCCAATATAACGTGAAAAAAAACAACCAAACATGGAGCAGGAAACGAAAGATGCAAACATGCTCAGGTCCGAGTTTGCTTCAAGCTTTAAAATCTTACAAACTGTCTTTACTAGCAATACACGATGACAAAGTTTGTCTCGTCAGTGGGAGCAAAGAAGGACATCCTGATAAAAATGAGGACTTCTGTATAACACTGAGGGACAAATGACTGGAATATTCAGCAATTGGCTGCAAAGACCAACCAGAGTGCCAAGACTGAAAGGAAGGGAACAAGCACAATAGACAGCCCCCCTAACTCAGCCCCTCTTTTATCCTTTTCCATCCAGGAACCATGGGCACTGAGCCAACTTGGAATCTTAAGAACTTATTCAAAGAAAACCAAAGAAAGAGACTTGCTTAAACCAAGACCCATTCTCTTACAGACTCTTGTTTTTCCTTACATTTCCCACGTGAAGAGGATTTTCTGGTCGCCGTTTTCTCTGACACTGCATCTCAGGAGGGGGACTGGAATTGCAATTCATGTAACGTTTCGTCAGAGCCGTGTTTTGAGAGTATTGTGAGTGAGAGATCTCACTCCTGAGCCCCTTTCTCCCTCTCATGCTCTCTCTTTTTTTCTTCCAGTTTTCATTCTGCTTCTGCTCTCTCCGTCGCCCCACTCTCGATCCCGCTCACATAGTAACTCCTCCCCCTCTCTGCCCATTGTCTCTCCATACAGTATTGGGCTGAGGGGATGCCATAATCGGTCCAGCGAGGGACGCAGGAGAGGGAGAAATAGGTAAGAGTCTTATTTGTAGAGGAATGCATATAGCATTTAATGTGTGACACCGTCACTTTGTCTGGTGGAGACCATGTTGGTCCAAATTGTTGTTGTTTTTTTTAAATTGAGACTGACAGTGAGGCTAAGAAGCAGCTTCAGTGATGCTCTGTAGCTTTTGTGTGTTCAATGCAGTATTTGTACATGTTTTAGTTTACTGGTGTGCCATTCAAGGATTGCTTAGGAATATTTTTCATTAATGTATGTAGAGTTCTGTATAGGATTTTTTTTTAAAAAAAAAGGAAAAAAGGGTTTCCACCCCAGTCTTTAATCTGCAAGTCAAAATCAGAGTCTAAATGGGAATTTGCAGTCACTTGCTGTACTGCTACACATTTCTATATTTTCTTTTTTAGAGAACATTTGCACAATCTCATATCCAGCCGCAAAAAGAACAATGGGATGTATTCAGTATTGAATTGTGGCTCTGATCTAAAGCCTTTAAAAACATCTGGCCACTGATGATTGCTTGAATTGGCTCCCAGCTGTGAGGAACCGTGTACGATGTTTAGGGATTAAAGCTGATCCTGCCTGTGGCTGAGATTCACCTTCTTGTCTGGACAGCGTCTGATACAGGGGCTTTACTAATTTATGCTGAGACATGCGTGAGCACAGACTCTCTGAAGCTCAGTGGTAGTGGTCTCCTTTGAACCTGGAATCGGCTGACTGAGTCAATAAACAGGCAACGCACTGTGTCAAAGGTCATGAGAATATCCAGCGTATGAAAGCCAATGAGATATTGATCTAAGTGCTTTAAACAATGCTGCACTTGTCTCATTTATGTCTCGTGATGAACATTAGACATCTAAACTATGTGTGATTTTGAAATAAAGATAAAAAGCTACATGTAGGTATAATGTGGAAAAGTTAAGATTTAAATATCTAACAAAGTATTTCTCATCCTTGCACTGCTCATATAACTTGAAACAGGTGCATGACCACACCATGAGACGTGGCCCTCTCAGTATTGGACAGTTGCAGCCTAGTACAGGAAGCTTTGTGTGCTTGTTTAGAGGAGAAAAAAAAGAAAGAGAGAAGGCTCTCAATGGGGCTTTTGTTGTTTGAGTTGGAGACAGCAAAAGCACAAGAAAAACTGACTGACAAATACCTGGCCTCTCTGAGCCTCAAATACCTCAGCATTGCACTTGATACAATGTCAACAAATGCCTCCTCTGTCCTCCATACTAGCCCGCTTCCTCTCTATCCACAAGATTTCTTTCTTTTTCTTTTTTCATGTTTTTATAAAGGCTACTGTTTTCTGAGCAGACATCTGGGTGAGCAGATTTGGCCTGCATAGCTTGAATCTCCCCTTCTCACAGAGGGATTCAAACAAGGCCCACAACACTTCTAACAGTTACAAGTACTTAAAAACATGACAATGTTCTTCAGGTTCCGTGTGTAGAAATATCCTGAATGAATACAAGTTTAAATTTTTATTTGCCTTTTAAAAATGAATGAACCGGGAGTGCATGAATGAGTAGCAAGTTAATCGTGTGAAATCTGCCAACTAAATTAAGTCACATTTCTGTGAATTAATCATACGTACGTTTCTGGCACGATAGGTTTTATTTAAGAGAACAATTGCAGCTGCGTGGAAATGTTCATTTTGTATCTGTGAAAATGTTTTTGGGATTAAAAAAACAAAAACAAACAAAAACTGCTTGGCTTTCTGTTCCCAGTGGCTGAATTGAAATGCTGGAGTAATGATCTTCTTTGTGCTTGAGGAAGTCAGTCAGGGGGGTTGCTGCAGAATATAGAAGGAGTTTACGTAATGTGTTTTGAACTCAGTAAAAAATCCTTTTGATTACCATTGCACCTTTTCCCTGTAGGCATTGATTTAAAACAGCCTTTTTAATCAAAGATTTAATCCACAAACTCCTCAGGAAGTCAACAGCTTGAGGGATGTTGCTATAAGATTCAAGCGGAGAGAAAAGGTCAATGCATGCGAGTCTGTGCTGTGAAATAAATACAATCTTCCCTGTTGAAAGACTCACAACGCAGTTTCACTTTACTCCCCTGGGCTTCCAGTGAATACTTCCAGTTCCTTTGGTTAATTATTTATGTGGATGTGAGTTCTAAATCCTGAATGCTGTCTGCAACCAGCACCTGTATTTCCTTTTTGTTTTCACGCTCTCCGCTCTCCTTAAATGCATGATTTCTCTAACAGCATTTGAATCCACAACTTTGACGTTTTTACCTTTCGTGTATAACCACACATGCATCTTATGGCTTTCTATTCCTATGTGAGTTCCTTCTAACACATCATGTAGGGTTTAAAGCCATTGGATACTCAGTGGACAATCAACTGAGAAACAATTTGAAGAATTTTGGCATTATTTTGTTTAAAAGGTTTCTGCAGTATAATAGATTTATTTTTTTTTTTAATCATTTGCAGATTTCTATTTGAACATTGACAAAAAAGTAAATGAATAACAGAATCCAAATATTAGCGATTTGGTCTCATTTATATTACATCAGCTTTTTATATTTGTTGATTTCTTTTTTTCATTTTGTCCAGACACTTGTCACGTCTGAAATCATGAGCAAAAGCCCAGAGCATCCGTAGACGGGAAGAGTGCATCAGGGATCACGACTCGTGACAGATGTGTTTCGTTTAATGACTGTGGGTTTTCTTTGCCACCTTCCATGTTAAAGTGTAAAATTCAGGGTTTTTTCAGCATGTCCTCAGTCTGCTGTGAACTCATTAGACTGGTTTTCAAAACGCCTCCTCAGAAAATAACACCCATTTACTTTTACTTGATTGAACTAAATCGTGTATCACATCATTGCTTTTGATACAAAAAGTTAGTCAACAAAATTACATGGATCAACTGTATATTGTAATTTCGTGTTACAGCACAGCAGGGGCTTAAAGAGCACGAAACGCTCCCATTGCACTGGATGTAATGTTGATAGGAAAAAAGTCATACTTACAAGTTTAAAAAAAAAAAAAGATGGTTTTCATCAACTCGGCTCTCAGCTGCTCAAATACAGAACTCCTTTTCATAACTTAGCCGGCACATAGAGGTGCACAGTGACTGGTCCTCCAATTTGTGCAGATAACTGTTCCCAGGAATTCCAATGTGCCTGGGTTGTAAGTTTTATATAAATGGCAAATAAAAAGCTTGAACCTTGAATATGATTCAGCCCAAAGTGACTGAAAAACAGAAGAAAAACTTTTAGTTAATATTTGTTTGTTTGTTTTTCTTCACTTTTGCATCAGGACAATATATAGTGGTGTTTAATTCACGAATTGGAATTTAAAATTTTTTGATCATTGTATTATTTTTACCTTTAGTTTCGCATGTTTGCCTGTTTCTAACAGCGTTAATACTGAGATATTCCTAACTATAATGTCACCGGTTAGAACTTTCCCCAGATGAGGACAACTGAGCTACTACATCACTCGTATAAAGGGCTTCAGAGTGAGTTCTCACTCTCGGCCACTGTTGAGTAGATTTCAAAAGAATTCAAGGAGAATTATCCTTTCAACCGTCAAAACTCCCTGTTGAATACCTCTTGACTTTGAACTAAGATGTACTCGTATCAGAACACTTGAATCCTCTGCAGAAAAAGTGTTTTTTATAGATTTTTCTTCTTCTTAAATTTATTTAATATATTGGCTTGATGTCTTTAAAAACACAGCAATCCTCCAAGCAAACAGAGAGCATCATTATCAACAAACAGTATACCACAAATTTTTGATGACCGATTTGCTGGAGAACTCTTATAAACCAAGAAGCTGTTTCCTGAGCCGCTTGCTCTGTATCAGTCACAAAGCACTTCATCAAGTTCTACTGCGTGGATCAATATGAAAACCACATGGGCCGATGTTATTTTCTGACTAATAAAATGTGCTCACAGCAGATCAATTCCATACAAGTTATTTAATCCCTGCTGACAACAAATGTTTTTCTCACGTCACAAAATACTGATCCAAACTGGTGCAAGTTCAAGGCAGTAAACAACTCAGCAGGGGATCAAATCTGTTCGAATAAAACTCAAATTTTGCTGCTATGTGATGCAAACACCTGCTGTTTTGTTATTTTCTGTTTGCAATCACAGAGAGGAATGACAGGGAATTATTTGAGCTGTTTTGTATCATTTATAAAAAGGAATTAAATCCATCTTTGGTTTAAAGGATCCGTTTTCTTTCATGTGGAGATGTTTTGACTCGTATTATTGGCATTAAGATAATTTGATCCTGTAGGAACATCTTATTGCTTTAGGTCAATTTGGCCGAGAAGTCAGTCTTTATTAAAATCCTACTTGGATTGATTGGATCCATGCGAAACGGCTAATAATGCAATATGTGGTGTCAAGAGCACACAGACGCTCAGATTCCTGAGTAAAACATGCACTGTATGCACGTGCGTCACATTTAAGGCTTGGATGATGAATTCAGAACTTAAACATTCCAACAAAGTAACTGTTGATTGCACAGAGAACAAAGTGATGATTAAATATATGTGTGACGAGCACAGCAGCATGAGCCTAAAGGCAAGTCAGAAAGCTCTGGATGCAGATTGTCTTCGCTGTCTGGGAGCACATCCTGACCTGGATTTCAGCACCACACTGATTCAAATTCGTCTTTGGAGCCGGTTCTTCTCAACTTGAATTTGCAAGGGGTTTATCTTAACTTTGTCGTGATGTGGCACACTAGAAGAGGACCCGTTTAAATACCAATCTGGATGCACTGTGACAGAGAAACGGTCATTGCTGTGACACTCTCATTCTTGTTGTTGTGCTGTTATTGGTGTCATTTGTGTTATTGATGTTTGCACTGATTCTGTAATGTCCATAATGTTAATCCTGTAAATACACACACACACACACACACACACACACACACACACACACACACACACACACACACACACACACACACACCTATCCATCCATATATATATATATATATATATATATATATATATATATATACTTTTTGTACATACTTAACTATATCAAATTATTAATTCTAACATTAAAAAATATAATATTAGCTTGACAATTACCAAGATTAACATGAACTGACTGACAAAATAAAAAAAATAAATAAAAAAACACAAGATAAAGCCACACTTGTCTTTTAATTTCTTCATTAGGGTTATCGTAAGTGTAAAAAAAATCGGATAATTAAATAGAACTAATTTTAAAATCCTAAGACACCGTACATGTGGCAGGGTTACTATGGAGCGCTACAGCCTGCTTCCTGTCAATCAAGACGCGCACGCAGCTGTTCTCAATCCAGTCTGAGATTCAGACTCAGACCAGCAGCGGCTCTTCACCCTGAGACCCCGCCACACGTCAGAGATACCAACGTGAAGCATACATAGTGTTTAGCCCCTTTCCTTGTGTCATGCCATTTGTTGAGGACCCCGCTCATCTTTCCAAAAGTCGTCTCAAGTCAGACCTGATTGCCCACAATGTCGACCTGCCACCTGCAGCGAGCAAGAAGGAGGTTTATGTGGAGCTGCACCTGAAAAATATCGATCAAAAACACGCTGCGGATTTTTCCAGCGATGACGAGGATCAAATACAAGATGTGGAAGTGAGTTGATCGATCAAATATGTGTGTGTGTGTTTTTTAAATGGGCCATTTGTCTTGTTTTTTGTGGTGGAAAAAGGGTAACCTTCAGACCTGACATCCACCTCCCTCCTCATACTTATGTTCATATGTTTTCTGATTTATAATGGTAGCCTGCAAGAAAAAGAAAATTTGAAATACTGTACATCAGAGGATCCAAAATTATAACTCCAAAATATATCGTTTCTGGGTGACTGCTTCCAGACAGTCCTGCTGCAGCAGCAGACTTGAAGTGCTTCTCCAGTCAGTGAGCCAGCAGCTGTACAGCTACATCAGTATAGATTTACAGGAGACGCCTGTCATTATAGACGTGTGCGCACCTGTCGGACTCGGTTATTCCTGCCAGCCAGAGGAGCTCCACTTGTACTTGAAGTGAGGAAGTTGTTTCTGCCATGTGGCTAAAAAGACCGTCTGTTAAAGCAAACTGTATTTACTAAATGGGCATATGGGTCATATTTAAAAGTACTTTGCTATTACTGATATATCAACAAACTCAAATGAGAAAACCATACAAATAAAAATAAAAAAAGCATTTAAAATTGAGGCACAAGAGGCATTCTGCGGTTGACAGTACCAAGTGATGCAGTGAGGTTTTTATTTGCTGTCTTGCTGGCTGCACCATACAACAGTATGGGATCATCTTTGCCATATTTTTTGTTCTAAAATAAAATGTATCTTTGTTCTCTGTTGGAGAGCGGTCAGCACTGCAGGGAGACCAATCCAGTTTTTTAAATTTGCAGCCATGCCTTTTGTGTTTTTGGCTTTGCTTTGTCAAAAATGGACATTAAGATGTTGTCTTGAAGAGTGTATGTTGCCTTAAAATCCCTATGTGCTGTTCTGCTGCAATCACAGAAGTGGACATGACCATTGTGGATGGTCCTCCTTATCTTTTGGTCCAGAGTATACGGTGTCTATTTCTTCCGAAAGGAGAAAGAGAGGAAAAAAAAAAGTGACTACAATTCTGTGTGATGGTCCCTCAGACGCACGAGTTATCACTGCCTTGAGACATCAATTAAAAAAACAAAACAAAAACAATTGCTGTAGTGGGGTTTTCACACACTTTATTGATTTTTTTTTTTTTTTTTTTTTTTTTTTTTTTTTTTTTTTTTTTTTAAATTAATTAATTTATTTTTTTTTAATTGCACAGCAAAGTTTTTAAGTGTTTTCTAACATAATCCTTTAGGGTTTAGATCCTGGCTCTGAAATTCCTCCAGATTAATTGGATTGGTAAATAATGTACTGTAAAAGGAGAAGAACAATTCAGTTCTTTTCAGTATTTCACTGAGATGTATGTTTTCTAAAAATTGTAACTTATTTTTTCCCCCCTCTTACTTAAGACCTTTTTAATACTGCTTTTGAGTGAACACATGATTACAATCACCAGTGAGAAGAAAATTAATAAATACTTGTATTAGTAACGCTAAATTGCCCTCGTCTTCCAATATGACCTGTAGGCATAGATCTATATTGACCAAAGAAAAAAGGGGAAGATTGAAGCATAAAAATACTCTGATCACACTGAAATAAATCAAAGTAAATATTGGAATTGTGTTTGCATTTTGAGCTTAATTAGTGAAACCATTGTTTAGAAACTGTGTGTGTGTGTGTATATAGAATATTAAAAAAAAAAAAAAAAAATATATATATATATATATATATATAATATAAAATCTGCTTGTCATACCTTATTGACACATGTAACCCTAAAATAAAAATCCTCATTCTCACTCTATTGAGAACTGAAATGTGTCTTTGCAGCACTTGTAGAAGTCTTCATAATGTGTGTGCTTTTTCATATCACTACATGGCACCAGTTAGAATTCAGATCTATTCTTGAAGCAACCTTTTTCTCAAAATCAAACGGGTTGTCTCATTGTAAAGTCAGGGATTCATGCAGCGCTTAAGCTTGGAGTCTCATCTAAATGTTGCTAAACACCATATGTTGGAAATAAACTCTATTGGCTGTACGTCAGTCACTTCATGGCTGGTCTGGTTTGCTCACTATGGGTTCTGACAGGATTTAAATTTAATTTTTTTTTATTTGGTGCATCCTTATGTTCCGCACATCACAATACCACTAACTTAGTATTTTGTTTCTCTTTAACTTTTTACTCTTTTAATTGCAGTAACACCGTCTGTAAGAGCAGAATATTCGCAGAAACGTTTGTTGAATATTGAACAGATCGAGTTAATCTTCCAGCTGCTTTTTTTGTTATGTAGGCCACCACATCTTGAAATGGCTCTTTCAAACTGTAGTTTTGACCTCTTCTGTAGCACTCAGTTATTTCCTTTTTTTTTTTTTTTTTTTTTTTTTTTTTTTTTTTTTTAACTTTTTGACAAGGATCCAGAAGATGTAGGGTTGCCTGGCCCACATACTTTGATGGATGGTGACCTCAAGGCCTCACTACTCAAATACGGGGTTAAAGCTGGTCCCATAGTAGGTGAGATCATTATAAGTATTATAGAAATGGTAATCTTGTCGTCAGTAATGCAGCTTATTATGTTAGGAAATAATGAACTAGTTTTCTTAAAATCTTTTGTAGAATACATTTTGTAGAATAAATTTGTCTGTCAGCCTCCACCAGGCCCTTCTATGAAAGGAAGCTCAGGAAACTGCTTCAGTCAGATGGACATGACAGGTTAAATGGAGCGGAGAAAGCAGGACTGTACTCAGACAGCGAAGAGGAGGACAACGATGGAGATGAGGAGGAAGGAGAGAACGAGTCAGGTATGACCAGAATAGTTTTCTGTAATCGGCATAGACCTGGTTGTTCTCAGATAATGATGTCTTTGTGGTTTTTTTTTTTTTTTTTTTTTTTTTTTTTTTTTTTCCCTGCACAGGTGCAGAACAAGAAAAGCAAAAAATAGTTGAAGAGTCAAAGCAGTCCCAGAAACGGAGCAGAGAGGTGAGTTTCACATATCTAGTGACAGACTTTAAGTTTCCATCTTAATGACGCCGTCTTTTAAAAGAGGGAAAAAAAAAAAAAAAGTCCAAACTGACTTCACACTGCCCTATTTTCCCCGTTCACTGCTCTTAAACTAACCCAACATGAATGACTCCTTCCTATAGTGTCACCTAATGGTAACAGCTTGCAACTGTAGGGGTTCTGCCTGGTGAAATATTGTTTTGTGAAATTTGCACCTTTTCACAGGCAGAGCTCCATTTCCAGAGGGGTGATTTTACTTACCAGCAGTGCTTTTTACTGTCAACGAGGCTGGTAAATACTGCAGATTTTTCTTATATTTTGGACAAAATTTAAATTGATGTCAAGTGGCACTTTTCCCATCCTTTTATTTATTAAATTTTTTAAAATAATGTATTTGGACTTGTTTAGCGTGCTTGTCCTTCAAGAAGCGGGGAACTGAGTTCCAAGTGGAATTCAAGGAATGCATTAAAATCATCAGAGCAGACTCGGTCTCACTGCTCACAGATTCCTGCAGGAATTAGTAGAGTTTTGTCCACAAGTCACCAACAAGGATTAGGATCAGTGGTAGGTTGGTCTTAACTTCTCTTGTGGATTTTTCAGTTCTCTGCTTTCCAGTCTTTGAGTATACTTTTTTTTTTTTTTTTTTAAGTGTAGGTTATTGGTATTTTACTGGTGTAGCCTGGGTGATAAGTGGTGTGACCATTAAACGTTGCAGGTGCCATCTGGATCACAGTCAGTTGTGCCAAGTGACGGCACATCGCTGTCCACTCAGGCCTTCAGCATCACTCAAATGGTTGAGGAGGAAAGTTGATCTTATGTTGTCTTATAAAATCACGTGTAATGCGGGTTAAAGTATCTTTTAATTTTTCTTGCATATAATCTTAGCAGGAGTGGTTACTCATAGTACATTTTTACTATAAACAACAGATGGAGAGTCGGCGCTCAGTCTCCACTTGCATAAATGACGAGAGTGAGCTGATCAGCAGCGATGCAGTGGAACGTGGTTCACGGTCTGACAGGGTCAGTAGTGCTCAGCTTGTTCAATCACACTAGAGATCAACCTGGTGCTGGTGAAGGGTCAGCTTCACACATGAAATGACAGCTAATAAAGACCAAAGATCTAGCGTGTGACTCTTATCTCCTTTTCTTAGCTGGATACACAAATTGTTGAAAAGTACAGACCCACGGACCAGTCGCTGTACTACACTCCCAAAGATTCCTCTCATAAACTGGAAATGAAGGCAACTGCTTTCCGTCTTTGACTTGAATCTGTTTCTGTCAGTTTCACTTTATGGGAGTTGGCAGAGCTGGCAAGTTTTGGGGTTCATAAAGCTGTGTAGAAATTCTGCGTCTATCATTTTGTTAAATGAGGGAGAATCTGAGCACAAACTGGTGGCGGATTTCACTTTCTGGTTATCGTGTGTGTGTGTGTGTGTGTGTGTGTGTGTGTGTGTGTGTGTGTGTGTGTGTGTGTGTGTGTGTGTGTGTGTGTTTTTAATTTTTTGTCATACGGAATTTTAAATGCTGTTCAAAATGTTTAAATAAGTGAGAAAAAGGTTGTTTTTTTTTTTTTTTTGTTTTTTTTTTTTTTTGAAAAGAAAATGAGTAAGAATTTCCATGTGGGGGTGCAACTTTTTTTCTTTTTTTTTAAGTAGATGTATATTGAATAGATGCATTTAAAATCTGACCCACACAGAACACACTAAAGTGTGCATACTGTGAAAATCTGAGTTGTTATACAGTGTGAAGCATTTTCACCACCAACTATTCAAAACACTTTGAAGATTGGATTTGTAATTCTAGTTTTTAATTTCTTCATCAAGTAATGGATAACTTTTATAAAGCTCAGTTTGAAAATATGCAACCAAAAAATAGTCAGCATATTATATTATTAACAAATGAATGAAATTGCACTTACAGTAGAAACTCCAGAAGTGATTTCTAAAATACTTACAACAAAAAGTTATCATAGGGCTCTAACTAAAATAAAACCTCCAATTACAGCTGTAATAAACAGTTTTTACTTGGTGTGATAGGCTGACATAAGATATTCTTTCGTAGACTTTTGTAACTGTTGATGGCAAAATCTTTTACTCAAATACCTAAATTCACATTGACTGACACTGAGGACTAGAGTTGTTTTCTCCACTTGCCTGATTGACTTGGATACATTTGGCTCATTATTACTGTTTTGACCTTATGCAATAAGATTTTTGAATAAGCAAACAAACGCCTTCCAGGACCCACTACAGTTGTGTCATCGTGGGGTTGGAGTTTAAGTGTTCAACAAATCCACGGTCATTGACAAAGCAGGCAGCACTGTCAGGATCATGTTCTTTGATTTTCCCCAGTGCATTTAACACCAACCACCCTGCATTACTATGTAAGAAACTCCACAAGACACAGGTGGATCAGGTGGTCAGCAGCACAAGAGCACCACAGTGGACTTTATTTCATAAGATGAAGATCCTGGAGAACCCTGAGCATCCCCTTTACAACACAGCAACAGTGTCTTCAGTCAGAGGTTCTTCAGATCTGCTGCAACACAGACCGCTACAGGAGATCCTTCCTGCTCACAGCAGTAACACTCCACTCCATTGAAGAGACTTAAATCACTAAAACTACTGCAACAGTTAATTTACAGTCGAGGTTAAAAAAAAAAAAGTATTTTGAATTGAATTGAATTCTGCTTTAGTTTTCAGTAACAAAATTGGATTTGATTTTTAAGGCCTGGTAAAGACTAAGTTTTAATAATGAGCCTGATATATCTGAAATGATCGTGTGTGTGTGTGTGTGTGTGTGTGTTAAACTTTAGGACTATTATTATTTTTCTCCCCTCCCTTTTTGAATTAATAGTTTTTGCCTGTCTTTTTTTTTTTTTTTTTTTTTTCCCTATACTCAGGAACACTTGAATGATATTTTAAAGGACATCTTCCCAGACACCAAAACTACAGCAACAGGGATCTAGTAAGTCTTGCACCCACACTGAGACAGGTCAGAACATGAATTGAAAACTGTTTTCACATCTGCTGATTATATCAGATTTGTAAGAATGAGAAAAGGAGGGAATTTGAACTGTTTTGCGACAGCTGTTTGTGTGGCACCCAAGTGTATGTCCTCACTTTTAAACCATTGCATTTCAGTGCCACTTGTAGGAGACCCATCAAGGGTGCAGCACAGAGACCCATTAAGTATTCATACCCAGACACTCCTTTCAGTCCTGTGACCTTGGAAAGACAAGAGTTGGAGCGTCGTCTTGTTCCCATCAAGATACAGATTTTGGTCTTTTTTGTTGTGGCGTGCATCCTTTACCTAATTTACATTCATGTGGAGGACAGCAACATTGTGTTAACCTTGCTGGACAGCCTAAATCAGTGGTCAAATAATGTGGATGGGTTTATGTTTCAGGATGAGACGCAGGACACACAAGTAATCAGAGAGGAATAACTTGATTTTAATTTAACCTTCTATATTGACTGAAGTGGCTGCTTTTGTTTATAAAATGGATGCCAATGTGCTTTTATCACTGTAAAAGTGACTGTGTGAATCATGATGGGGAGATCTTACTCCAAATGGAAGTGAACAATTTCCTGTCCCGAATGTTCTCGTTCTTTGTACCTTGCATTTGTGTATGTACTTGTATGTTTTTAAATATTTAAACTGTTAATAAAGTTTGTTTTTTTCCCTTTTCAGTCTCTTTAAGTATAATTACAAACAATGTAAATGGAAAATCAAACTGAAAGACTTGGCAAAACAAGTAAACAATTTTTTGCTTGTAAAATAAAAAAACAAAAACTTTTTTGCAATGTTAGCCTTTTATTTAAAGTAGATGGACAGGAAATGGGTACGGAGAGAGGAGGAAAGACACGCAGGAAAGGGCGACAGGCCGGGACGTGAACCTGCGCTGCCTGCAGGAGGGTGATGGCCTCTGTGAATGGCTCCTGGCCCTCCGACCCTCTGAACTATCGGGGCTGGAACATTTTAAATATTTTAGTTTTATTGATTTTTAAATAGTTTAATGTATCATTTTTATGTAAAACTATCTAACAATATGAATCTGAAATCAAATTTCACTGAGCTTTAATTTTATTTATTTTTTAAATTTAACAAAATAAGACAAGTTAGCAGAGCAAAGAAACTATGGAGAGAAAATCAACTCAATATACCTGTGCATGTGTAGCGCTTGATTTGTGTGTGTGTGTTTGTGTGTGTGTGTGTGTAAACCTGTTTGTGTGTAGGGTTGTGTAAACCGCAGTAAGGCTTCCTCACTGGCCACCTCGGACGTAATGATTTTTACATTGTTTTTATGGAGGCGGAATCCTGTTTTCAGCTTAAAAGTATTTTAAAGATGCACTCACTGACGACCTGTCGGTATCCCAGGAGGTTCTGTGGAAGCATCCACTTTTTTTGTCTTGGCAGAGACTGACCTACATGCATTTATAGGTAAGCTAAACAAAATTGCCTTTCAGCATTTTTTTTTTTAATCCTTTAGCAAAGTTTATAACCCATAGCTATCATTGCAAAAATTAGTTTACAGCAGATTACGCGTCAGAAAACATTCTGGGCCTGTGGTTAGTTATCCTCGTAGGTAAACATTGCACAGAGCTGAAAATAACTCTTGATGTTGTGCTACATTTGAACTTTGTGGGCTAGTGCAAGCACAGTTTAAGTTTGGCCACAGTGGCTACTTAAGTTTGTTTGGCCACAACGGTTTGGTATCCAACGTGGTGCAAAGCACAGCAGTGCAATGTTAATTTTGACAAGAATTTTAAAATTTCCTGTTAGACTTGGTCACATTTTAGTCTACATTTGTCTCCTTGCAGAATAAAGCCAGTGACGGTAAGGATGTTGTCTTTTACATTTTGCTTATGCTTTTATGTCAGAGTTAAAAGTTAGAGGAGAGAGGAGCCCTCAGGAAGCAGCCCATGTGGTGGAGCTTCAGGTTTATTTTCACACATGCACCTAAATATACTTACGCTGGTTAGGAAATCATGTAGAAAATGAATTATTAAAATGTGAAAAAGATTTAACTTCAAAACTGAACTTTTGTTTTTTAGGTGGTTCTCAAAGAGGGCACAAAAAGGACTTAAAGATACAGACGGAGTCCCCTGAATCTCAAATGGGTCTGAAGGTATACCAACTTTATCTGGTACACTTGTACACCAAGAGTATCAGAACTTTTTGAAAATAGTCGTAGCACTTCAAACCACAATAATCAGAATACGGGTGATGAGTTTATGTAAAAGACTGTCACGTTGTATGTAGAGATCACAGCCAGAGACTCAAAGGGGAATTATCTGGAATTAGTTGACAGCAAGTGGTGTTTTATTTCTACAACAAATGCACAGACTTGGTTCAGAAAGAAACGTCTTTGTATTATTTATCAAGTAACAAACAGTCCACTGAGCTATTGACCACTAGAAATGAGCTGAACATTAACATTTAGATCAGTAGTGTGCTAGTTGGACCCTGTAATTTGTGACAAGGCTTCTTTACACACAAAACATGCACGAATCGCCTAATACACGCGCAACACTACTTTTACGCACAGATTACCACGAGGGGTTTTGAAACGCTTTTTACGCTGTCGAAGCCTCTCAAATTTGTGCATAAATGGGGCGTTTATGTGCTGGTGGAAAGTTGGGTCATCCAAATATTCTTCCGAATCAAGCGTCATTTTCCTCGATACTTAGTTCCTGTTAAACTTGTAATGAATTGTGAATCTGTTTAAAAAGTTCTATTTACATTGAGTTTGTGGAAATACAAGACTTTCACAGTAAACATTGCTGTGAGTTTTACTGTCTATTTCCCTAATCTGTATTCCATCAAATGTTTAAGTAATGTCATTATGACAAAAGAAATCAAGACTGATCTTCAGAAAAAACTGAATACTGATCATATCTGCGACTTTACAGGTCTCTGGTTTCAGTGTGGGAGAGTCCATAAGTGACAAAATAACCAGTAACATTGGACAGTCATTAAGACCAATTTTCAATTTTTTTTTCTATGATTTCAATAGTAATAAAGTATAAGGTACATTTCCTTCCTTTGCAAAGGTCAAATGTCTTAATATTCTAACTTGCACAAATGATGCAACAGTTTTATTTGTTATAAACTTCAGGACATGCAACTTGTTCTAACAGCAGATATCACTCTATGAAAGCAAAAGACTGCCATCTTCAGAAAAAACTGGATATTGATCATACACTAAATTGCCAAAAGTATTTGCTCATCCATCAGTCAGCTGTATTATAGGAACATGGAAGTGTTTGGGAACGACAGCAATGAATCCACGAAGTGGTAGGCCACGTAAACTGATGGACCACGGTCAGCGAAAGCTGAGGCGCATAGTGCGTTGAGGTCGCCAACTTTCTCCAGAGTCAATCGCAACAGACCTCCAAACCTTTTGATTATCTCAAGAACAGTGCGCAGAGAGCTTCATGAATGGGTTTCCATGGCCGAGCAGCTGCATCCAAGCCAAACATCACCAAGTACAATGCAAAGCGTCGGATGCAGTGGTGTAAAGCACACCGCCACTGGACTCTAGAGCAGTGGAGACGCCTTCTCTGGAGTGACGATTGGCGCCTCTCCATCTAACAATCTGGTGGATGAGTCTGAGTTTGGTGGTTGCCAGGACAACGGTACTTATCTGACTGCATTGTGCCAAGTGTAGTGTTGTGGAAATTATCTCTATTAAATAAATACGGTACGGGAGAGCTCTGGTTTTGTATAGTTTATTAAGCTGTACAGCTGAGAGTCGCACAGTCAGGGTAGCGAATCTGCCTTGTATTCGTTATCACAGTCTTTATATACCTGCATGTCCTGCCCCTAAACAAAAAATTGTTCTTTCCCAGACAAAGTGACTCCTTCATTTACTGCAACTGCCATAGGCCTTTTGTTAACATCTGTAAGTAACATCTGTAAGTGACATCCTCCCACCCGGACCCCCCCATGTGCAGGGTGTGAAGAAAGACAGAGTGAAATAGTTTTGAATACACAACGAACCACCGACAAGGGATCTGCAGCTACAACAATGGATTCCATCTTCTTTGAAGCCTGGTAGGGTGTGAAGGAGTCTCAGAGTTGAGACCGTCTGCTCTGCCATATGCCCATATGTTTATTTCCTTTACAAAAGTTTGGTTGAGGGGGGATTATGGTGTGGGGTTGTTTTTCAGGAGCTGGGCTTGGCCCCTTAGTTCCAGTGAAAGGAACTCTGAATGCTTTAGCAGACCAAGACATTTTGGACAATTCCATGCTCCCAATGTTGTGAGAGCAGTTTGGAGTCGGCCCCTTCCTCTTCCAACATGACTTAGTACCAGTGCACAAAGCAAAGAGTGTGACATCACAAATGCGCTTCTGATAGAATGGTCAAAAATTCCCATAAACACACTTAAACCTTGTGGACAGCCTTCCCAGAAGAGTTGAAACTGTTATAGCTGCAAAGGGCAGGTGAGTGAATACTCCTGGCCATATAGTTACCTCCAACTTTACAGGTCTCTGGTGTGACAGTGTTGGAGAGTCCACAAATGACAAAATAACCAGTGACATTGGACAGGCATTAAGACCTTTTTTTTTATTTGTTTTCTGTGATTTCAATAGTTTGAGTTATGTTTAGAAATGTAATAAAAGTTAAAATCTGCCTCCTATTAAAGGACATGGTGCAAAATCAACTCACATTGGCAAATGTGGATTCCTTTTAATGAGATAGTCAGAAATAAAACAGTTTTTAAAAGGGTAAAATCACTCTTTATCAATCCATGTCCATGGATGGGAGCATATGTTTCTATCATCTCATGTGTGAACACCACAGTCATTACAGCAAATAGTAGTGTTTACAGAAGCTCAGAACATTTTTAGCCATATGATTAAATTGTACCATCGCACATGTTGGTTAAATCATTGAATCATTGGTTCAGACAAAAAGGTCAGTGCATCTACACACACTGTACTAATTTGAGTCATTGTTTCCAGTTACTACAGTGAGAAATCAGAGCCTGCAGTAAACATTTTCATTTCGTCTGCTTCCTCTGATTTGATTTTCCAGAGGACAGTAACAACTGACTCTGGACGCCATTAAAAAAAAAAAAAGAAAAGTGTACAACCAATCAGAGAATAAAAGCAGAACGACAGCCAGACTAGTCTGGCTAAATGGTCCCCACCATTTAATGAATGTTGTCGAATTTTCCAGTAAAAACTTGCTGATACAAGGTATTTTAGCAAGTCTGCCATTCTTGGCTCTTTTAAATACTTGGCCTTGGACAGTCCTGCATTAGTCAACACATAAAGCTGGCCCTTGCCCACTGTGATTGGCTCGGTACGATCTGTACCAGTGGAAACAGCTGAAAATGGCATGGGTAAAAGACCCATTTCACAAGAGAAAACTAACACGAAGTGAATGCGTATGTCTGGACAGGCTAGACAACCTGTACTTTCTGGCTCAAAACTGCAACTTCACATGATTTTGAAACTGGAATGTCACTATAAAATAGAACAAAGCTAAGTGATAAACTTATGTGGAGCTGGTGAAAATACCCAAAACCACAACAAGCTTTTAAATCCACTGCAAAAAATTAAGTGAAGTAATTTTAGTCGTACAAACTCGGCACCAAATCTAAACGTACATCTCATCAAAGCACCTTGCAATGCTGTAGGGTTCCTTAGAGCTCATGTACCAAGCTGTGCGGCTCTGGGAGCCTCTCAATGTCACAGTTTTGAATCAGATTGAAGTAAAATTCAACAAACTCCTCATAGTTCTTTTTGGAAATCCTTTCATTGATCCCATGGAATCTGAAAGAAAAATAAATGTATAAATATAGACATAAACAGAAGACATTTTCCTCACACGATGTCCCGTAGGCGTTTCAATGCTAAAGTTTAGAAGTAAAAGTCAAACAAAATTCTTCATACTGTATTTCATAAAAGAACTTGAAAGTCTTAAAAGGTGCAAAAAGTCACACTTGTACATAAAAGATATGAGCTGCAATTTGTTCTAACAGCAGCTTTCTAATTATAAAAAGTTAATGCTTCACACCAGCAGATGACTGCAGCAACCTTGTTGAAACTATTTTTTTCAGTGTTACAAATCCTGAGCACTTACCTCTTAGAATCACCCGGTTTAAACCAAACAGGAGCGAAACGATAAATATCACGGGTCAAATCCTTGAAGTGTCGACTGTCTGTGTTTCCAATACAGATGCCTGCAGATCCAAAAAGGATATCAAACCTCTTTTGGATATACTTCAAAGAAATGTTTTGAATATGCCAAATGTACACAATTTAAATGCCTCCGGATTTTACCTGGAGCAACTGTAACCATTGGAAACATGTCCAACACGGTTTTTTTAATGATCTGAAAGCCAAAGGACCTCTCATCAAAAGAGCTGATAGGCAGAGGGTCAAATCCTTCGACGAACTCAATCTTCACTCGCTCATCTCCCACTATATTATGGATCAAGTCCAGGACCTGTACCAGACAAAAAAAACACCCCTTTCAACCCTGAGCAGTCACAGAGAAGCAAAAATAGAAAAAATGCATGACTTTACCTCTTTTAATGAATGTGCTGAGTGGATTCGTAGATTTACATAAGCTTCAGCAAGTGATGGCATGACATTCACCTGAAAGAGGGCAGAGAATATTTATTTGTGATAAAGATGAGAAATACTTGATATGTGAAATAAATACTCTGTCAGAATAATTACTGCACCTTAACTCCTGCATTAAACATGGTGACTGCTGTGGTTGTCCTTACAAAAGCATTAGTGTCTGGTTTTCTTTCAAGAACTCTGCAAAATAAAACAAGTTTGGAGAAGACATCCTGGCTGGATCACTGGATGTGGACCCCAAGGCTCGGTACATGGGCCCCTTCTCTTTGACATATACACCACCTATCTGGGCCAGATTATTCACTCACACGGCTTCTCATACCACTGTTATGCAAATGATATAAAACTACCCGTCATTCCCACCGGACGACCCCGCAACGTCTGCATGTGTCTCTGACCTGTCTGCATGTATGAAGGACCAGGGCCTTCCTTCAACTTAACCCGTCTAAGACTGAAGTCCTGGTTATCCCTGCCCATTATTTGTTCAGCCTCAATATTGATATAAATATTGGCTCTATAACTTCCACAAATATTACAAAGAACCTGGGTGTCATGCTTGATGACCATTTATCTTTCTCTGACCATGTTGCCTCAGTGTCCCACTTGTGCCAGTTTGCTCACTACAACATTCAAAAAATAAGACCATACCTGACTCAATATGCAACTCAACTCCTGGTACAGGACATGGTTATATCCCACCTCGATTACTGTAATTACCTCGTAGCCGGCCTTCTAGGTTGTGATCAAACTGCTACAAAAGGTCCAGAACGTGGCAGCACATCTGGTCTTTACCAAGTTACCTGTGGCCACAAGAGCAGAGTCGTCCCTTTCTACGTTCAACAAGGTGTTAAACTGTCCACTTCCAAGAACACCTTCTGTGATGAACTGCGCTCCCTCTTTAACGTCCCGAGCACTTACTACTAATACTGTTTTATTTACACCTACTATGTTACTGTAGCTTGATTGTATTCCTCTGTTGTAAGTCTCATTGGATCAAAGCGTCTGCTAGATGCAATGTAGTGTAATGTTTACCTGCTGAGAAGTGACGAGAACAGCCATAAATTTGACATCACAAAGTTAAGTGGAAACCTAAACTGGAGATGAAGAAACAAGGAGTTGTGTTAAAGCAGGGAGGGATCTTGGATGCTGGCAGTGATCAATAACGTGGCTATCCCTACCTTGTGGGCCAGATGCTCAAAAGTCTCGCGTTCAGGCCCACAGCCAAAAAGTCTTGGCATGGGGTTTTCCTCAAGTCTGAGGAAACAGCATTACAAAGTCAAAGTCTTTGGAAAAGAAAATGTACAAAGATACTAATCACACACATGATCAAGGTGATCAACAAGATTCATTCATAGAGGAAAAAAGTTTACCGACTACAATTAATCTGTTTGGGGGAAGAAAAAAAAAATCCTCTCACCTTTTAACTGCTGCAGCCAAAATCCCAATACTGGACTCCCTTGGAGGGATGGAGGAGTGGCCTGGGGCCACCGACACAGTCAGCTTCACCGTGGCTGAGCCTTTCTCACTTATTCCAATTCTGCAAAATGTATTCACACAATGTGAACTTTGAGAAATCACCCATGGTTTTCTTCCGCTCTCTTCAATACAACTTAACAATCTTATGAAGTACTTCTGACAGGTTCAACCAAAAGATTGATTTGTTTTTTTTAACAGACAAAAGCTTTTAAAGTGACTATCACACTGAGGTGTTGCAGAGTACGGCGGTTTCTTACAGAGCTGCAGGTCCTTCAAGACCACCGATGACTCCGTCAAGCACAGCCAGGCCCTCGTCCAGGACAAATGACAGCTGCACACCACGCTGCTTCAGCATGCTCACAATGTTCACTGCCCCATTGTAACCACTGACCTTCAAAATAAAATATTTAACAGCTCTAGCATTCAAATCTAACATTTTAAATCTCAGTTCATTAAACATTTACAAATTATTGATGACTCCTTAAGGAAACTGAATGTAAAAAATACAAAGATCTGTACAACCAAATTCATTATACAATTAGAAACCAGGGTTCTAGAAGTATTTCATTGCTTAGATAAATTAACTAATGATTTTATGGTGAAAAGAAATTAACCATTTATATCTAAATGGTCTTTTTTTTTTGTTACCATCAAAAGATACGGCAACACTGGGTAGTGGATTTGAGATGGTTGTTATCCCAAACTTCACCACAAATATCAGCAATTACTACACAGTTCCTTCAACAAACCTCTTCATCATGACCAAGACCAATGTAGAACCCCCTGCGCGGAGCGTAGCCTTTAATCAGCAAGTACTCCAATGCCTGAAGTATTCCCTAGAAGAAACAAGAGCATTAGTTAAGTGAAGTACGTAAGTGAATGCTGATAAATAATAAGCTCACACACCATATCGCTTGTTCTCCTACCATTACAGGGCTCTTATCATCTATGGTTCCTCTACCATAGATAAAGCCATCTATCTCTTTGGCAGAAAACGGAGGAGCCTCCCAGCCATCTGACTCTGTGGCAGGTACTACATCAATGTGTGCCAGCAGCATGTACGGCACCAAGCCGGGCTGTGATCCTTGCACCCAAAACAGGTGGCTATAATTAGCCACCAGCTCATGATGGACCAGGCTTGAAGAGAAAACTGTAGGGAAGGCTGACAAAGAAAAATTAGGACACAATTAAAGATGGCACCTCTCAGTTACTACATCAGGTCGGTGAAGAAAATTCCTGAGTTATTTTCTTCTTAACTGAGCTATAAAAGATAAAATATGTCTCTTGTCTGAGGGCCTATAACTTTACCTTTTCTATAATATGACACAGTCTGACTAATTTTGTTATGATAAAGATAAAATATCGCTTCCTTAAGCACAAAGTCATTTGTCGTCCAACTGGAAATGTTACAGAAAATGAGGGAATCTCCACTTTAAAAGGAAGGGTAAGTGATATCTAACCCATAACACTTTTGTCACATTCAGTGTACATCTCCACATCCACAAGCCGTTCATCATGTGAGTACGCTGTTAAATAAATAATAAATAAATAAATAAATAAATAAATAAGGAGAAAACAGTCATCATACAGAACCATGGTCTGGAAGAAGAGCGGAGACAGCTTGCTTCCCAAACCACAACAAACATCGCTCCATCCAACTACCAGTAGATGGAGGGTTTGTGCGTGTTCGTGTGAACATGGGGGGAAGGTGGGAGAAATCATGCTGGGGTGTTTGGGAGGGGGAGTTTAGTTTTAAATATTAACAGATAGGGCTGGGCCGTATACAAGTATTTTAATATATAATGAATTCTTTTTGCAAGTGGTTAAGGGTTAAACAACACGGTTTATACCGTGCTCACATTTAGATCTCAAGAAGCAGAGTCTCTATCATCATCACCCCAGCCTCTGCCGGCCTGCTGCGCATGTGGCCAGTGGCGGCTCCACTCAAGCGCTTGGATGGATTACAGGCTCTGGTTGACAAAAATGAGAACGAAGATCTGGTTGATAAAATGAGTCATTTTCAATAGTTTGGAAGTGGTTTGGATTCAGAAGAGCAGATGAGAAGAGGTTACATTCAAATCTGAAAGCACGGGGTGGTAAATAACATGCCTTGTGTTTATATTACCCAATGTGCATTAAACATGTGTTTATTATCCAGCAATAATTGTGGGATCTAATCTAAAAATGCTTTATATGTCTATGCTCAAGTCTACACAAGCCTCTGCTGGATGCATCATACAAGTGATGATGATTCACACGAGCACAAGTACACGCAAAAACACAAAGTGAGAAATGGCTCCGGGTTTTTAAAACCGGTCTTCATTTATGTATTCTCCTAATATCAAAAAATGTAAACTTCTCTGTATTCGTACAAGCTCTGACTCCCAACTCAACTCAACTAGAAGAGAAGACACTAATATTTCTAACCATATTATGGATATGAAAAAATACCATGGTTGCTGTTAACCAGGGACGTCACTATATTTGGCAGAACCATTCGATCTAAAGCTGAAGGTATTTCTAAACTGATCTATCCCCGTCATTCCTTATACATTTCCTCTAAAAACTTAAATAATGCTAATACAGTTGTTTTCCAATTTTAGTGGAGAAATAAAAGACATTACAGAGAGCAACGATCACAGGTCACCACAGAGCACCACAGATCTATACAACTAAAAACTAACAACCAGACCAGAACTCTGGGTGTAGTGATGGACTCAGACCCACATTTGGAAAAACACATCAAGGTAATAACAAAGTCAGTCTACCATCACCTCAAAAATATATCAAAGATTAAAGATCTGGTATCTCAGCAGGACCTGGAGAAACTAGTCCATGCATTCATCTTCAATAGGCCTGATTATTGTAACAGCATCTTTACAGGTCCACCTAAAACATCTGTTAGACAACTGCAGCTCATCCAGAACTCTGCTGCTCCAGTCCTCACTGAGACCAACAAAGTGGACCACATCAGTCCAGCTCTGAGGTCTTCACACTGGCTGCCTGTCCATCAGAGGACAGACTTTCAAAGTCCTGATGCTGGTCTATAAAGATCTGAATGGTTTAGGACCAGAGGACATCAGTGACCTCCTGACCCAGTATGAACCTTCCAGACCCCTCAGGTCATCTGGATCTGTTTTTTTATCAGTTCCCAGAGTCAGAACCAGACATGGAGAAGCTTCCTTCAGCTTCTCTGCTCCACATGTCTGGAACAAACTCCCAGAAAGTCTCAGATCAGCTGAAACACTCAGTTTATTTAAATCCAGGTTGAAGACTCACCTGTTCTCAGCTGCATTTGAATAAAGACACACATCCACACTGGTTTACATTTAAGCTTAAGTTTCAAAACTTCACTTTTTTCACAACTTTTTAACCACTGCTTTTATCTATCGTTGTTTTTCTTCCTTCCTTTTGTTTACATTTTAAATCATGCTTTTTTATTCATGTGACGTTTTAATGTCTCTGTAAAGCACTTTGAATCACCTTGTTGTTGAATTGTTGCAATTAAATAAACTTGCCTTATTTTAAAATGTGATTTTGAGGTGAAAAGGATCCCGATAAAGCCATCTAATTTTCACAAGCACATTTTGCAGTTTTGTAAAATTATATTTACCAACAGCTTACGAGTAATAACACTTAATCGAAAATCAATCTTCAAAAGGGATTTGTTTGAGAAAGACATTATAAATGTAACAGATTTATTGGACAGTAACAGCATCATTTAAGGTACACAGACTTCATAGAGAAATATGATTTAAACTGCTCTCAAAGGGAATATAACAGATTATGTGAAGTTGGCAGAGGTCTTGGCAGAAACAAAACTGTTTTCCACACGTCTTCAGAGCCAGCTCGTGTCATTACCTTTACGGAGAAGGCTGTCAAACTGTCGCAGAGCGGTGGTATTGATCTCCGTCTCAGAGAACGATACTGTGGGGATCCTGATCGCCTCTGGATCGATACAAGAAACGCCGTCTGTTACTGCTGCTCCACATACTTGAACCCAGTTAACATAAAGCAGCTTAGGTTAGATATTAAGCTTTTCCTTTTCCTTACCTTTAAAATTTCTTAAAAGTTCATCTCTCTGGTGTTGATCAATGACGAGTGAGATATTATTCGTCTTTTCCCACTTTGCAAGCTGAAGCCCGACATTTACGTCCAGTGAAAGTGTCCTGATAGACGCAACGGTGAAGAGCGCCAGTGTTATAATAAGCAAGGTGCAAATAATAATCTTTACGAACTTAACTGTTCTGAACTTTGAATCTGTCATTGTACTGTTTGTGGAGGCGGATCTCGTTGACTGGGTCGGTGTGTGCAGACTCAACCGGTTATAAAAACATGCGCCACCTGCTGGTACCAACGGAAATCTATGTTTACACTTCACACGGAAGCGGCTCTTATTCGTGCTCGTCCGTAGCTTCGGGTGAGGTTCGGAGAACTTCGGGTAAGGTTCGGGTAAGGTTCGGCTCTTTCGCCACCCAAAACGACTATTCATTTATTATCATCTGTAGCCTCACATTTTAGCTATATTTGAGAAATATGAATGGTTTGATACCGTGTGTTGAAAAACCGTTTTGCATTCAGTGTTTTGAGCGAAGCTTTATAATTGCCCAATTTTGTGTATTTGTTCCTTCACAAAAGCAGCCATTCTTACTTTTGTTTAATATTTTAATGAATCTGTATTCTGCTCTGCCATTCCCAGTATCTTTAAAATGCAGCCAGACGCTGCTTGTTTTGTCGAGTGTCTCTCGTGTTTACTTGTTTTTTTAACTTACGGTCTCGTCTTTAGTCCGTCTGCCGTGTCGCGCTCGCTCACTGACGCGCCACCTGTCTGTCGCGTCTGCCCCCTCTCTGTTTTCACATAATGGTATGATCGCATATCACATGTGACTGGCCGCATGGCTGCCGATTCTTCAAACAAGGTTCTGTACTATGGTTCCGTGTAAACAGAGCTAATCCACTGACAGTGAAAACCGGGGAACCAAGGAACCGGGGAACCTCCCCCGAGTCACTATTTTGCACATGACACACCACTAGTCTGCACACACCGACCCAGTCAACGAGATCCGCCTCCGCAAACAGTACAATGACAGATTCAAAGTTCAGAACAGTTAAGTTCGTAAAGATTATTATTTGCACCTTGCTTATTATAACACTGGCGCTCTTCACCGTTGCGTCTATCAGGACACTTTCACTGGACGTAAATGTCGGGCTTCAGCTTGCAAAGTGGGAAAAGACGAATAATATCTCACTCGTCATTGATCAACACCAGAGAGAGGAACTTCTAAGAAATTTTAAAGGTAAGGAAAAGGAAAAGCTTAATATCTAACCTAAGCTGCTTTATGTTAACTGGGTTCAAGTATGTGGAGCAGCAGTAACAGACGGCGTTTCTTGTATCGATCCAGAGGCGATCAGGATCCCCACAGTATCGTTCTCTGAGACGGAGATCAATACCACCGCTCTGCGACAGTTTGACAGCCTTCTCCGTAAAGGTAATGACACGAGCTGGCTCTGAAGACGTGTGGAAAACAGTTTTGTTTCTGCCAAGACCTCTGCCAACTTCACACAATCTGTTATATTCCCTTTGAGAGCAGTTTAAATCATATTTCTCTATGAAGTCTGTGTACCTTAAATGATGCTGTTACTGTCCAATAAATCTGTTACATTTATAATGTCTTTCTCAAACAAATCCCTTTTGAAGATTGATTTTCGATTAAGTGTTATCACTTGTAAGCTGTTGGTAAATATAATTTTACAAAACTGCAAAATGTGCTTGTGAAAATTAGATGGCTTTATCGGGATCCTTTTCACCTCAAAATCACATTTTAAAATAAGGCAAGTTTATTTAATTGCAACAATTCAACAACAAGGTGATTCAAAGTGCTTTACAGAGACATTAAAACGTCACATGAATAAAAAAGCATGATTTAAAATGTAAACAAAAGGAAGGAAGAAAAACAACAATAGATAAAAGCAGTGGTTAAAAAGTTATGAAGTTTTGAAACTTAAGCTTAAATGTAAACCAGTGTGGATTTGTGTCTTTATTCAAATGCAGCTGAGAACAGGTGAGTCTTCAACCTGGATTTAAATAAACTGAGTGTTTCAGCTGATCTGAGACTTTCTGGGAGTTTGTTCCAGACATGTGGAGCAGAGAAGCTGAAGGAAGTTCTGCATGTCTGGTTCTGACTCTGGGAACTGATAAAAAAACAGATCCAGATGACCTGAGGGGTCTGGGAGGTTCATACTGGGTCAGGAGGTCACTGATGTCCTAACCATTCAGAGCTTTATAGACCAGCATCAGGACTTTAAAGTCCATCGTCGGATGGACAGGCAGCCAGTGTGAAGACCTCAGAGCTGGACTGATGTGGTCCACTTTGTTGGTCTCAGTGAGGACTGGAGCAGCAGAGTTCTGGATGAGCTGCAGTTGTTTAACAGATGTTTTAGGTGGACCTGTAAAGATGCTGTTACAATAATCAGGCCTATTGAAGATGAATGCATGGACTAGTTTCTCCAGGTCCTGCTGAGACATCAGATCTTTTATTCTTGATATAGTCTTGAGGTGATGGTAGACTGACTTTGTTATTGCCTTGATGTGTTTTTCCAAATGTGGGTCTGAGTCCATCACTACACCCAGAGTTCTGGTCTGGTTGTTGGTTTTTAGTTGTATAGATCTGTGGTGCTCTGTGGTGACCTGTGATCGTTGCTCTTTGGTTCCAAAGACAGTTACCTCAGTTTTGTTTTTGTTTATCTGGAGAAGGTTGTGGCTCATCCAACCTCCGGCCTGCTCATTTCTCCAGTCGTTTGAGTAATGTACTGTGGTCAACTGTTCAAATGCAGCACTGCAATCCAGCAAAACTAAGACTGACATTTTTCCACTGTCTGTAAATAAAGTCTAAACTTACTATTTTTCAAACAAGGTCCTTGGAATGTGGAACCACATGGAGTCTGAATTAACAAGATTTTATCTGGTTAATTCTAACGTTTCCAGCCATTTATTCAAATTCTGGGGCTTTGCTACCACCTTTATCGTATTCCTTCACCAGCCGAGACCTTTTAATGTAATGTCTTATTTCTCCACTAAAATTGGAAAACAACTGTATTAGCATTATTTATGTTTTTAGAGGAAATGTATAAGGAATGACGGGGATAGATCAGTTTAGAAATACCTTCAGTTTTAGATCGAATGGTTCTGCCAAATATAGTGACGTCCCTGGTTAACAGCAACCATGGTATTTTTTCATATCCATAATATGGTTAGAAATATTAGTGTCTTCTCTTCTAGTTGAGTTGAGTTGGGAGTCAGAGCTTGTACGAATACAGAGAAGTTTACATTTTTTGATATTAGGAGAATACATAAATGAAGACCGGTTTTAAAAACCCGGAGCCATTTCTCACTTTGTGTTTTTGCGTGTACTTGTGCTCGTGTGAATCATCATCACTTGTATGATGCATCCAGCAGAGGCTTGTGTAGACTTGAGCATAGACATATAAAGCATTTTTAGATTAGATCCCACAATTATTGCTGGATAATAAACACATGTTTAATGCACATTGGGTAATATAAACACAAGGCATGTTATTTACCACCCCGTGCTTTCAGATTTGAATGTAACCTCTTCTCATCTGCTCTTCTGAATCCAAACCACTTCCAAACTATTGAAAATGACTCATTTTATCAACCAGATCTTCGTTCTCATTTTTGTCAACCAGAGCCTGTAATCCATCCAAGCGCTTGCCACATGCGCAGCAGGCCGGCAGCAGGCCGGCAGAGGCTGGGGTGATGATGATAGAGACTCTGCTTCTTGAGATCTAAATGTGAGCACGGTATAAACCGTGTTGTTTAACCCTTAACCACTTGCAAAAAGAATTCATTATATATTAAAATACTTGTATACGGCCCAGCCCTATCTGTTAATATTTAAAACTAAACTCCCCCTCCCAAACACCCCAGCATGATTTCTCCCACCTTCCCCCCATGTTCACACGAACACGCACAAACCCTCCATCTACTGGTAGTTGGATGGAGCGATGTTTGTTGTGGTTTGGGAAGCAAGCTGTCTCCGCTCTTCTTCCAGACCATGGTTCTGTATGATGACTGTTTTCTCCTTATTTATTTATTTATTTATTTATTTATTATTTATTTAACAGCGTACTCACATGATGAACGGCTTGTGGATGTGGAGATGTACACTGAATGTGACAAAAGTGTTATGGGTTAGATATCACTTACCCTTCCTTTTAAAGTGGAGATTCCCTCATTTTCTGTAACATTTCCAGTTGGACGACAAATGACTTTGTGCTTAAGGAAGCGATATTTTATCTTTATCATAACAAAATTAGTCAGACTGTGTCATATTATAGAAAAGGTAAAGTTATAGGCCCTCAGACAAGAGACATATTTTATCTTTTATAGCTCAGTTAAGAAGAAAATAACTCAGGAATTTTCTTCACCGACTTGATGTAGTAACTGAGAGGTGCCATCTTTAATTGTGTCCTAATTTTTCTTTGTCAGCCTTCCCTACAGTTTTCTCTTCAAGCCTGGTCCATCATGAGCTGGTGGCTAATTATAGCCACCTGTTTTGGGTGCAAGGATCACAGCCCGGCTTGGTGCCGTACATGCTGCTGGCACACATTGATGTAGTACCTGCCACAGAGTCAGATGGCTGGGAGGCTCCTCCGTTTTCTGCCAAAGAGATAGATGGCTTTATCTATGGTAGAGGAACCATAGATGATAAGAGCCCTGTAATGGTAGGAGAACAAGCGATATGGTGTGTGAGCTTATTATTTATCAGCATTCACTTACGTACTTCACTTAACTAATGCTCTTGTTTCTTCTAGGGAATACTTCAGGCGTTGGAGTACTTGCTGATTAAAGGCTACGCTCCGCGCAGGGGGTTCTACATTGGTCTTGGTCATGATGAAGAGGTTTGTTGAAGGAACTGTGTAGTAATTGCTGATATTTGTGGTCAAGTTTGGGATAGCAACCATCTCAAATCCACTACCCAGTGTTGCCGTATCTTTTGATGGTAACAAAAAAAAAAGACCATTTAGTTATAAATGGTTAATTTCTTTTCACCATAAAATCATTAGTTAATTTATCTAAGCAATGAAATACTTCTAGAACCCTGGTTTCTAATTGTATAATGAATTTGGTTGTACAGATCTTTGTATTTTTTACATTCAGTTTCCTTAAGGAGTCATCAATAATTTGTAAATGTTTAATGAACTGAGATTTAAAATGTTAGATTTGAATGCTAGAGCTGTTAAATATTTTATTTTGAAGGTCAGTGGTTACAATGGGGCAGTGAACATTGTGAGCATGCTGAAGCAGCGTGGTGTGCAGCTGTCATTTGTCCTGGACGAGGGCCTGGCTGTGCTTGACGGAGTCATCGGTGGTCTTGAAGGACCTGCAGCTCTGTAAGAAACCGCCGTACTCTGCAACACCTCAGTGTGATAGTCACTTTAAAAGCTTTTGTCTGTTAAAAAAAACAAATCAATCTTTTGGTTGAACCTGTCAGAAGTACTTCATAAGATTGTTAAGTTGTATTGAAGAGAGCGGAAGAAAACCATGGGTGATTTCTCAAAGTTCACATTGTGTGAATACATTTTGCAGAATTGGAATAAGTGAGAAAGGCTCAGCCACGGTGAAGCTGACTGTGTCGGTGGCCCCAGGCCACTCCTCCATCCCTCCAAGGGAGTCCAGTATTGGGATTTTGGCTGCAGCAGTTAAAAGGTGAGAGGATTTTTTTTTTCTTCCCCCAAACAGATTAATTGTAGTCGGTAAACTTTTTTCCTCTATGAATGAATCTTGTTGATCACCTTGATCATGTGTGTGATTAGTATCTTTGTACATTTTCTTTTCCAAAGACTTTGACTTTGTAATGCTGTTTCCTCAGACTTGAGGAAAACCCCATGCCAAGACTTTTTGGCTGTGGGCCTGAACGCGAGACTTTTGAGCATCTGGCCCACAAGGTAGGGATAGCCACGTTATTGATCACTGCCAGCATCCAAGATCCCTCCCTGCTTTAACACAACTCCTTGTTTCTTCATCTCCAGTTTAGGTTTCCACTTAACTTTGTGATGTCAAATTTATGGCTGTTCTCGTCACTTCTCAGCAGGTAAACATTACACTACATTGCATCTAGCAGACGCTTTGATCCAATGAGACTTACAACAGAGGAATACAATCAAGCTACAGTAACATAGTAGGTGTAAATAAAACAGTATTAGTAGTAAGTGCTCGGGACGTTAAAGAGGGAGCGCAGTTCATCACAGAAGGTGTTCTTGGAAGTGGACAGTTTTAACACCTTGTTGAACGTAGAAAGGCGACTCTGCTCCTGTGGCCACAGGTAACTTTCTGGACCTTTTGTAGCAGTTTGATCACAACCTAGAAGGCCGGCTACGAGGTAATTACAGTAATCAAGGTGGGATATAACCATGTCCTGTACCAGGAGTTGAGTTGCATATTGAGTCAGGTATGGTCTTATTTTTTGAATGTTGTAGTGAGCAAAGTGGCACAAGTGGGACACTGAGGCAACATGGTCAGAGAAAGATAAATGGTGATCAAGCATGACACCCAGGTTCTTTGTAATATTTGTGGAAGTTATAGAGCCAATATTTATATCAATATTGAGGCTGAACAAATAATGGGCAGGGATAACCAGGACTTCAGTCTTAGACAGGTTAAGTTGAAGGAAGGCCCTGGTCCTTCATACATGCAGACAGGTCAGATACACATGCAGACGTTGCGGGGTCGTCCGGTGGGAATGACGGGTAGTTTTATATCATTTGCATAACAGTGGTATGAGAAGCCGTGTGAGTGAATAATCTGGCCCAGATAGGTGGTGTATATGTCAAAGAGAAGGGGCCCATGTACCGAGCCTTGGGGTCCACATCCAGTGATCCAGCCAGGATGTCTTCTCCAAACTTGTTTTATTTTGCAGAGTTCTTGAAAGAAAACCAGACACTAATGCTTTTGTAAGGACAACCACAGCAGTCACCATGTTTAATGCAGGAGTTAAGGTGCAGTAATTATTCTGACAGAGTATTTATTTCACATATCAAGTATTTCTCGTCTTTATCACAAATAAATATTCTCTGCCCTCTTTCAGGTGAATGTCATGCCATCACTTGCTGAAGCTTATGTAAATCTACGAATCCACTCAGCACATTCATTAAAAGAGGTAAAGTCATGCATTTTTTTCTATTTTTGCTTCTCTGTGACTGCTCAGGGTTGAAAGGGGTGTTTTTTTTTTGTCTGGTACAGGTCCTGGACTTGATCCATAATATAGTGGGAGATGAGCGAGTGAAGATTGAGTTCGTCGAAGGATTTGACCCTCTGCCTATCAGCTCTTTTGATGAGAGGTCCTTTGGCTTTCAGATCATTAAAAAAACCGTGTTGGACATGTTTCCAATGGTTACAGTTGCTCCAGGTAAAATCCGGAGGCATTTAAATTGTGTACATTTGGCATATTCAAAACATTTCTTTGAAGTATATCCAAAAGAGGTTTGATATCCTTTTTGGATCTGCAGGCATCTGTATTGGAAACACAGACAGTCGACACTTCAAGGATTTGACCCGTGATATTTATCGTTTCGCTCCTGTTTGGTTTAAACCGGGTGATTCTAAGAGGTAAGTGCTCAGGATTTGTAACACTGAAAAAAATAGTTTCAACAAGGTTGCTGCAGTCATCTGCTGGTGTGAAGCATTAACTTTTTATAATTAGAAAGCTGCTGCTAGAACAAATTGGAGCTCATATCTTTTATGTACAAGTGTGACTTTTTGCACCTTTTAAGACTTTCAAGTTCTTTTATGAAATACAGTATGAAGAATTTTGTTTGGCTTTTACTTCTAAACTTTAGCATTGAAATGCCTACGGGACATCGTGTGAGGAAAATGTCTTCTGTTTATGTCTATATTTATACATTTGTTTTTCTTTCAGATTCCATGGGATCAATGAAAGGATTTCCAAAAAGAACTATGAGGAGTTTGTTGTATTTTACTTCAATCTGATTCAAAACTGTGACATTGAGAGGCTCCCAGAGCCGCACAGCTTGGTACATGAGCTCTAAGGAACCCTACAGCATTGCAAGGTGCTTTGATGAGATGTACGTTTAGATTTGGTGCAGAGTTTGTACGACTAAAATTACTTTACTTAATTTTTTGCAGTGGATTTAAAAGCTTGTTGTGGTTTTGGGTATTTTCACCAGCTCCACATAAGTTTATCACTTAGCTTTGTTCTATTTTATAGTGACATTCCAGTTTCAAAATCATGTGAAGTTGCAGTTTTGAGCCAGTAAGTACAGGTTGTTTAGCCTGTCCAGACATACGCATTCACTTCGTGTTAGTTTTCTCTTGTGAAATGGGTCTTTTACCCATGCCATTTTCAGCTGTTTCCACTGGTACAGATCGTACCGAGCCAATCACAGTGGGCAAGGGCCAGCTTTATGTGTTGACTAATGCAGGACTGTCCAAGGCCAAGTATTTAAAAGAGCCAAGAATGGCAGACTTGCTAAAATACCTTATATCAGCAAGTTTTTACTGGAAAATTCGACAGCATTCATTAAATGGTGGGGACCATTTAGCCAGACTAGTCTGGCTGTCGTTCTGCTTTTATTCTCTGATTGGTTGTACACTTTTCTTTTTTTTTTAATGGCATCCAGCGGCAGCTTATTTTACATCAGTTGTTACTGTCCTCTGGAAAATCAAATCAGAGGAAGCAGACGAAATGAAAATGTTTACTGCTGGCTCTGATTTCTCACTGTAGTAACTGGAAACAATGACTCAAATTAGTACAGTGTGTGTAGATGCACTGACCTTTTTGTCTGAACCAATGATTCAATGATTTAACCAACATGTGCGATGGTACAATTTAATCATATGGCTAAAAATGTTCTGAGCTTCTGTAAACACTGTACTATTTGCTGTAATGACTGTGGTGTTCACACATGAGATTATAGAAACATATGCTCCCATCCATGGACATGGATTGATAAAGAGTGTTTTTACCCTTTTAAAAACTGTTTTATTTCTGACTATCTCATTAAAAGGAATCCACATTTGCCAATGTGAGTTGATTTTGCACCATGTCCTTTAATAGGAGGCAGATGTTAACTTTTAATTACATCTCTAAACATAACTCACAAACTATTGAAATCACAGAAAACTAAATTAAAAAAGGTGTTAATGACTGTCCAATGTCACTGGTTATTTTGTCATTTGTGGACTCTCCAACACTGTCACACCAGAGACCTGTAAAGTTGGAGATATGATCAATATTTAGTTTTTTCTGAAGATGGCAGTCTTTTGCTTTCATTGAGTGATATCTGCTCTTAAAATGAACTTGTTCATGGTTGTTCGACTTGAGTTGTTTAGTTGCGGAAAAAAAAAGTTAATTATTAACTCAGAATGAGTTGCATGTCCTGAAGTTCATAACACAAAACTGTTGCATCATCTGTGCAATTTAAAAAGCAGTGCTAATAATTAAGACAGCAGAGAGAGCATTTGAAACGGTTTTTCTTATCCATCGGGAAAACTTTGAGCTTTGCTAGAGTAATTTTTAAAAATGAACTTATATCCATGTGTAAAAAAAAAAAAAAAAAGAAGCTTAATTTAGATATAAGATGATTAATGATTATAAGGTGATAACTCACTAAAGATCAGTAATTTTAGTTATAGGAGGATGTTGCTCCTTAAAACTTCAAATTCTAGAAACATCATTTTCAAAAAGTGATTAAGTTATGTGTGTGTTCATGGCTTGAACTGAACATATACAGTTTCATGAGTCTTTGCACTTGCTGGTATAATACATAATACAATTAAATTAAAGTAGAACACTCATGTTTATTGGAAGTTCATGTAGACCTTAAGTACCCAAAGCACATACCACATAGTGACCTTTAGGGCCAATCACAGCATTTACAACTGTCTTTAAAGACTAAATTATCTGGACACATTTGAATCCAGGTGATGCCATTAGCACAACTGTAAAAAAAACCAGGTGCATCAGGCTTGGCATAAAGCCCACCGATCTTTGTAGCACAAAAGTTTTCAGATGAAGTGGCCTCTGTTGGTCTGGGTTGAGGTTTGGTGTGCAGTGGATCTTCATTTGTAGATGGAGTCACTTTTAGTTGAATGGTTTCAGAAGTAGGAAGGGGAGGAAGATCTGGAGGAGTAATATTAGATTTTTATTAGTATTAGTAGTATAAATTGATTTTTATTTTATTCATTAGTATTTAGTACTGAAGTGCAGTTAAAATAAACGGAATGGAAAGAATATGACTTATTGTATTTAATGAAACAAATTGAGAGCTTTCGCACGAAATGGGCTTGGATTGGCTCCAGCATGTCCATGTGGGCCTAAATAAGGCTAAACAGGGATGGATGGATGAAAACTACTATAACAATGCAAATTTATAACAATGCTGAATGATTGACAAATGCCAAAATACATGCTTTCAAACTGACTGTTAATTAAATCAAAGCACATTTGCCGCTCCTGCTCATAATACTGTATATCATGTCTTGTTTATCTGGAGCTCATTTTAGAACCTAGTTAAGAGCTGGATGATTTTATTATATCCATAACACGGTAGAATTTAAGGTGAGAATTCTTTTTTTTTTCCATCTGAGTGTTTTTTTTCTTCTGACCTGACACCAGAAGAGAGCGAAGGTGGCTGATGAGGGTGTAGTTTCCCAGTCCGCAGAACAGCCCATTAAAGTCATCAAGATCCAGAGCCCAAACAAAGGCTCCTCCAAATCGATTATCTTTTAGATAACGAACCTGAAAAAGTAATGATGAAGAAACTGTATGGACTTTCATATTACACACTTAGGTAATTACAGTTCAGACATTTTATTTTAGAACAGTTACTAAACACCTTCATAGAAATATACGACTACCTTCGTATTGAAACTTTCTTTGTTGTCATATCCAACCCACTCACTCTGCTTGGTGGCATATGGAACTTTTTGATCTTCAATCAGCTGAACACTTGCTCCTTGAAGAAAAGTGCATATCTGAATATGGTAAAAAAAGAAAAAAAAGAAGAGAAAATGTTTTAAAAGCAAGTGTATATGCGTGTGTGTGTATATATATATATATATATATATATATTGCAACAAGCGTTTCATCAGTGGTCTTCATACTTTTTAGATCCAATGTAGACGTATAAGGAGTTAAAAAAATGTATCACTTACCTCATAATAGGACCAGAAGCCTGCCTCCCTTGTAAAAACACCAGCAGAAGCTGGACCACTGGCTGGTGCTCCAAGTTGGTGGTTCTGAGTGGAGAGTCGAAATGTTCGTCCATACACAGCAAAGCCCATATTCAGCTTTTCTACAGATGTTCCTTTGTCCCTCCAGTACCTCATAGCAAAGTCCTGCAATGTAAATAAAAAACAGCTGTAATGATATCAACTAACTATTGATCTGTCACAGAAAAAAAAAATTGCAATTTTCAGGAAAAACATTTATATAATGACTATGTAATCTGTTATCGGTGTATTTAAATTATTGCTTATTGCTTTGCTTCCTATATATCATGTTTTTCAACCTCAGTTTTTTGACTGATCTCATAAGGTTGTCCTTAAGATTATTTTATTTAGTTCTGGTCCACTTTTATGTTTGTAATATATTAATATACAAAGTGTTCCACCTCATTTCAGTTTAATATTTCTTGCTTTTCCAGTGGAGGTTATAAAAATCCATTATTGAATTTTATGGTCAAAATAAAACCAGGTTTTATGTTTAGGAAAACAAAAAAGTGAAAGTTGGATTAACTTGGAAAGTTGGCGAGCTGAGGACATGTTAGCTTTTGTACTTACTGTGTTTAAGTAAACGTTGTCACCGGTTTCATGGGATCCTTTGTATAAGGGGCTGTTATGTCCTGTGATGGTCTCCCAGGTGCCATGAAAGTCATATGTCATTACATTAATAAAATCCAGATACCTGATCAAACACAAATTTAAAAAGTTGACCAAATACAGCCTGTCACACCTATGGATGTACAATGTTAAAATGAAAATATAAATGTACTTTGAAATTTCTGTGATTTCATAACCAGCATCAATGGTTCCTTTGCCAGCAGAGACGGCAGCAGAGATCATTAACCTGGGCTGTCCGGTTGAACTTCCCTCAGCCTCAAAAGCCTCAAGAAGTTCCTATGACCACAGCATTAAGTATGAGTCATCCCATGCTTTCTGTTAAACTTTAGTTGAGCAACAGAATTATATTTCTAGATGTGACCTTGCATAACGATGTAAATCTCTGCCTGTCTTCCCACGGACTTCCTCTTGCTGCAGGGTACTCCCAGTCCAAGTCTAGTCCATCAAAGCCATATTTCCTCAGGAATTTGATGGAGGACTGAATGAACCTATTTCTGTTTGCTTGTGTTGACACCATTTTAGTGAATCTGGGTAGGAGTTTGATAAAATAAAAGTACAATAAAGAAGGCATGCAGGTAAGCTTAGTATAATATGGTACTTATTGATTTTCCATGGAAAATGTCTCACTTTTCTGTTCCAAAACTCCAGCCTCCAACGGCCAGCAGTGTTTTTAGATTTGGATTACTGTAAAAATACACAGATTGAGTTTGCATAATAACATAATAACAGCTATTTTGCAATACACTGAACAATGATAAAGCCTGAAAGACATCTACAAACCTCTGTTTGAGTCCGTTGAACGACTTATAGAGTTCCTCATCGTTCCACTCTATAGTGACCAGCTCGTTTTGCTCATTAATGCCAGAGAAGGCATAGATCAGATGGGTACAGAGGTTTGGGTCAATATTTGATGGTAGAAACTTCCCATTGCCTGGCCTGTACTGGGACCAGTTAGTAAAGTAACACACAAGTCTGGAAGATGATGCTAAAACATTAAAGAAAGGTTGGTTGCTATAAATCACGGCTGTGCTGTTATCAAGGTTATAAATGTCCAAAATTCATGGTTGCTGTAAAATATAGACTCACCCAAAATGCTTGAGGAAAGACAGAGACCTGAAAGGTTTCAGATTTAGGAATTGAATGTTATTATTGTGAAGACAAATACCATGATTTTAATTGTGCCTTACCTGCTATTAGTATTAGCTTGGTCATTGCAACGGTGCGTCAACACGTCTTGGAGTAAAAACGTTGAGTAAATGTCTTTTGTTCAGGGGCGATGTAATGCACAAACCATGATAATCATTAACTCAGAACAAATTGTAAGTACTAAAGTCTTGGAAATGTCAATGTTGCATCATCCATGTCAGTCAAAAAGGGACAAAAAAAATCCCCCCAAAACTTTTGACATCAAGGAGGAAAACAAAATCAAAGCCTAATGTTTGCTATTAAAAAAACAAACACATGAGTAATAATTAACTCAGGATTCAGGTAAACATCTGTCATAATTCACATTGCTGTGAATTATTTTCTTTGCTGCACATTTCTGGAGTGACCTTTGCTAAACTTATGTCTGAAACCGTTCTGTTTTATCTCCCTTGACTTACGAGATTTCCAAAGCATGTAAACACAGCAGTTATGTTCTACTTCTCCCAAAACACAACAAAGGACCCAACACTTCCATCAAACTTTTATCCAATCTCTCTTATTAATGTAGATTTAAAAATTATAAGCAAAGCCGTAACTGACAGGATTGAGAAAGTAACCCCCTACATAACCCACCTGACCAAACAAGTTTTACTAAAGGAAGACACGCCTCCTGTAACACACGCAGGTTTTTTTATTTAATTAATTATTCATCTTTACAACAGGAATATACTATAATAGCCACTTTAGCCTATGCCTGGGGTCGACATTGCATCAGGGCGGTTGTGTTCTTCTCCACTGGAGTGGTGTCTGGCTGGCGGGGGTCCGGCACATCCCTCCCTGACCTGACTCCCTCCTCCATAAAATAAATAAATAATAATAAATGAAAAAAAAAAAAATCAGCTACAGGGAAAGCTGAGAATGTTGAGACTTTTCACCTTGGACACCACATCTTTCTTTTTTTCAATGCACTCAGACACACATTTCAAAATAAACACACATAAACTTCAAGTGAGAAACAAATCAATACCCTTAATTGGGATGTAGGAGGGCTGACTGATTCATCAGAGGGCTTCATAGAATATAAAGTAGATGATATGCGAACAGGTTTCTAGCAGAAGGTAATTTGCAACCCCCAACCCTGGTTAGGCATGGCTGATTAAAACAGATTAAACAAAATATTGAATTTTGAAATATTACTTCCAGTAAAAGAAATTAATAAAATAAAATCTTGTTCCAGGCAGCATGGTGGCTTAGTGGTCAGCACTGTTGCCTCACAGCAAAAAGATTCCTGGTTCGGTTCCCCGGCCTGGTGGGTCTTACTGTGTGGAAGTTTCATGTTCTCCTTGGGCTTGCGTGGGTTCATCTGGGAACTCCAGCTTCCTCCCACAGTCGAAAAGCATGCATAGTAGGTTGATTGGTTATTCTAAATTGTCTGTAGGGGTGAGTGTGGGCATGTGTGGTTGTTTGTCTCTATTTGTGGCCCTGTGACAGATTGGTGACCTGTCCAGGTGTACCCTTTCTTTTCACCTGTAATGAGCTGAGATAGGCTCCAGCAGACCCCCGTGATCCTGCAAAGGATAAATTGGATGAAGGAAATGTTGTTTCTCAACAGAAGTTAGCATAAGAGGAGAGAAAATGAACATTTTAGGTTTGAGGTGTATGTGTGTACATGTACGTATGTGCATGTGTATGCATGCACGTATGTTGAGTTTGTATGTAATGCAGAATTGTAAAATACTATTGTACTACTATGTAAAATACTACTATTTGCTGGCAAAAAAATAGAAAAGAAATGCCTTTTCATTTCTTGAAGAAAATTGTGAGGAAAAACGAAAAAAACCTGCTCTGGTGTAGAGATAAAAACATCCATAAGCAAAGCCTTTTGGCTTGTAAATATTGTCGACACATTCTTTCATCAAGAATGAAACATAAAAACCCATGAAACGATCACTGGTTATTGCTCAACCCACCATTAAGAAAGGCTCCAACTTTACATATGACTAGAAATTTGTTTCCAGAAACACCAGTTGTGGTAGTTTTGGCAGAGAGAGCTGCCAAGAGAGAGAGGGAGCAGCTGTTATGGTGGTAGGTGGCTGGAGGACCAGGATGGCTGGTCATGATGACTGGTGGAAGTGCAGTTAAAGGAGGTGGAAAATCTAGCAACATACAGTTCATTAAGTACTGTGAAGTTCAAAGAACAGTAGGAGAAATTTTTTTGTAAAGTGAAGATTATGACCATGATGAAAGATGTTTACCTGAATCTAGAGCGAAGGTCACAAATGAGGGGAAACATTCCTTGACCACAGAACTGTCCAAAGAACTCATCCAGGTCCAAAGTCCACATGAAGGCTTCCTAAAATGTGTTGTCTTTGAAATTCTGTGCCTGTGAAATGTAGGTGTTGCATATTAAAAAGTACGATTTCTAATTTTAAAATGCATGCAAGTCGTAATAAATACACAACTCATTTTAATTTGGGGATTCGTCTTTGGAGGAGTAGAGGATTACAAATTACGAGAAGACATGTTTTCATTTTTTTTCTAACCCCTTTCAGTCCTCTCAGATTTATAAATGTTGTTCAAGTCTTCTCCCAAAGTTTGGGAACACATTGATATGAGTTATATTTGTGCTAAAGTTAAAGTTAAGTTAGTTAAATCTTCGGTTTTGGTCTGGGCAACAACTGTAAGAGATTTGGATCTCCGCTGATGGTTCAAATCTAATGTAATTTTATTGTAACTGCAGCACAACTTTGGCCAAATTAAATTTCCATGCTTAATAAAACTTATAATCCAGTCAACCGCTATCAAAAAACAACAATGAAAAAAAAAAAAAAAAAACAAGACCAGAAGCAGAAATGTTATAACAAGAGTGCCATCTTCTGCTCAGTGGAGGTTATTAAAAGATGCATGGTACCGAGTCTGCAATGTCATAACCTTCAACTGGACTCAGGCTCTGTCAGAATTTAAGAGGGAGTCTTTTTACTATGAATAAGGCCATTATTTTAAGAGGCTGACAATATACAACTGCCAAGAAATGACAGTCATGTGCAAGTTTTAGTTCTTTCTATTATTTTCCTAAACATAAATGTGAGGAATGATATGTGGTCACCTTGATTTCCAAGTTCTGCTAGTTGTCTAAGCCCACCCGCGCACACCTTCACGCATCAATCCAGTGTAAACTGCCTACATGGAGGAAATCGCAGATAGGTTGAAGAAATAACATTCTGCTCAAACATCGTCATCCTAATTTGTTACATGTCTCATAGTAATTAAAACGTATAGTTTGATTGATTGATGTCTTCAATTACACATGTTGCTTTTGTGTTGACTGACCTCATAGTGAGGCTCCAGTGGTCCGACACCTGTGGCCTACATGCTCTTAAAAGTTATCATCCAATAAAATGGTACAAATGTATGAAGCTTGGTTGTCAAAAATGTACAAAATGTCAAGAAGTCTGTTGACAAATAGCTACTCATGAGAGTTTTGACTTCCCACTTTTGCCCCTTTGAAAAGTTAAAATTATAAAAAAACATGTTTTTTTATTGTTTTCAGCTGGATTCGAATAGCCGACATTACAGCATGACCCTCTCAAGAAACTACACGATCCAGAGAGACTATTTATACATTTTTTATTTCACACGTCATCCTCTTCATTTGCTGTTTCCCGTGAAAACGGGCTTCACATTTGTGTCTGGCGCTCTTGACCTGAGAGTTGCAGACATCACACTCCACTTTGCTAACTTTTTAGCAAGCAAACCAACTTAGTTATTGAGAACTTGCACCGTGCGCAGCATCAAATTACTGCCTGCTTGCTCTCAGCGTAATACGAAAGCGTCTGTTATCGACACTCCAAATTGATCCAGTGTTTGCCGTGCTTCTGCTCGAGAAGCCTTTTTTTTTTTTTTTTTTGCCCCTGGCAATCTGAGACCTCTGCTATTAAACCGAACCTTCCTTGAACATAGTTGAATATCAGTGTTGCCCACTGAGTGAAGCAAAAACTCTGCATCCCATCAACTTACTTAGTCCCTTCCCTGCTGCCGCTGATGCTGTGAGCAGCAGACGTGGGATTTTAGTCTCAGCGGCTTCCTTTTCAAACACAGCGAGCAGTTCCTAAATTTGGGAAGGTAATTGTCGGTGTTATTGTTGTGCATTCAGTTAATCCTACAAAAAAATCTAACTCCTAAATTGAATTGAACCATCTCTGTTTTGTGTAATTGTCAAACTTTTTCCATGCTTTTCACTGATTTAATTTAAATTTCTGTCATTTTGTCAGAGCAGAGGTGTCTAGCGTGTACAACTTCCTAATTCTTAAGAAACATGTTCATGTTTTGACCCGTTTGATTTCTTCCTCAAATCAGCCGAGTCAATAATGTCTGCAGTGAATCAGGTGGGTGTTTGATAGCTTGAAGGTAAAGTATCATCACTGACTTAAAGGAAATAGAGGAGCTGGATTACACTTCCAGAGTCATGGTGGCAATCTGGATATAAATGCTTTGACTTTATTCAAATTAAGACAGAGTTGTCTTAATACACAGTTGATGTTAGGAGTCAAATAAACGCTGTTACAGAAAGATTAATAATCCTCACCTTGAGCAACATTTGGAGACCAGTTCATGGGCTTTTTCTAATTTTTCACTTGATTTCGTACCTATCTTGCTGACTCCCAAAATGGTTTGAATTCTTGTTCCTCCACCAAGGCAGGGAACAGAGTCATTTGTCAGCAAGATTAAATTTTAACTGCCAAACTGCATTTTACTAGAGAGACACCGGAGGAGCCCACTGAATTCTTATGCAGATCCACAGAACTTGTTAAACAGGGCACTGAGTAAGGAGAAAGAAAAAATGTGACCATAAATTGACGAGTCGGCGTTGCAGCTACTTTTATCAACATGATAAACTGATCCTCAGCCAATGTCTCTCCAGTGGCATGACCATTAGATGTACGTGAAGATAGACATTATTTACAGGACAAAAGATAAGCCTTCCTTTTCATTAGATCGGCATTTCCATACATGGCTGTAGAAAAATGATGCCAACTCTTCCATGTTTTCCTCCTTAAGTTGATGAGTCTTCAAGCATAAGGACGGGTTTAATAGCAGCTCCATCTCCAGCTGTTCCCTCCCGCAAACACACACAGATCTTCGGGTTCTCAAATCAGTGTGGAGGGTACAAGCACAGTGAAGTCACTTAACAAGTAGCTGAGATGAAAAGAAGGAGGGAATTCTAAATTTGAGCTTCATGCCAGGGAGTAGATAGTATTCATTGGTGAGTGGAGCTCCAGACTTGGACCAAAGTCCAACTCCCGGACATCTCTCCTGGTTCCCGTGTACTGGCCGATGAACGAGCCGTCCTCATTGAACGGTATTTCCCCTCCTTCTCCATATTCCACCAGAGAGTCATCGCTGTCTGATCGCTTCATAATTGCTTCCACGGATGGCTGGGCTCTTTGAATGCCTCGTTCTTCCTCTCTACAAAAATGAATAAAAAAGATTGTAAGGAATGTATTATGTCACAGGTAGAAAATGGAAAAGGTGTTGATTTTGTTGTTTCGCTTGGCTACAGAACATTTGCTGTATATTTACAGTATACATGTACATACCTGCGAGAGTAGGGTAGAGTGGAGACACGTGCTATTCTACAATATAAAAACAAATTGTTTAGTATAGGGTTTAGTACCAGTATTTCAGAGGATTTATCAAATTCTATCGATCATCCATCCACAAAAAGTTAATAATGATATCAGTAGGTAACTAAACATAGCTTTTTGTAGCTCCAAAATCTGGAGTGCTCGTCTGGAATATAAAACGTATACTGTATATCAGTAGTGTCAATGTGTCAGCATTTAGTCTTTTCATACCTTTCAAGGGACCTTGAGTGGTTCAGTGATAAAAGAACAGAGTTGAGGTTTTCAGGGGAAAAAGGGAGAAAAGGTAGAATAAAAAACTTAAATTAGTTGAAGTTTGATCAAAAAGCTATTAAAATGGGCAAAAAAAAAAGAAGAAGAAAGATTTGATTTGTATTTGTGCAGCGGTGACTTAAAGATTTATTATCATTAAATATACCCTGTGGAATTTTAAACACCATTAATATATGGGGCACTGAATTTATCAACTGGTCTTAGAAAGCATTTTCTGCATGAATTGGTATTGCAAACGCCTCATAAATGTCATTGCAGTATAGGCTTTAGTGACAGTAAAACAGTAGCCTTTTCTACCTTTACTTTGTAAATAAGTGCTTTACTTTCCAAATAAATCTGTATTAAAAATTTATGATTATTCTTCTCAAGTGATTTTTCACTTCAGTAGATGAGTTAATGGTCTCCGTCGCTCGTTTTACATCCTCCTTATATGCTCAAGATGCTAATTTTATTAATTATAATTCAGTGTAGAGTAAAATGGACAATAAACTCAGTGTGATTAAGATGGGGGCTTTGCTGTGAACCAGTACCCTTGGTGCCAGGGTTCAGTTATTGATGTAATGTTTCATACGGCGGGACGGTGGCTTTAAAACTCCACAGGGCAGCTTTCATTTCCTAACACAAGTGATGATGCACGGATACAAAGCAAATGTGTAAACACATGGATGTTTTTATTAAGATATCATCAACATTTATAGTGTTACAGGATGACATTATCACTTATTTGTTGTACTTTTATATAGAAGATTATACCTATGTAAAGTGCTTTAATTTATAAAATGTGAAACACACTAATTGATTATTAAAGCATTAATTAGTCCAAAAAGTAGCAGTTAAACTTTTTTTGTATTTGGTCTTTTTCACTTGTTTATTTTTTATTTTTCAGCTGCTAGTTGTAAACCTTACCTGTAATCAAATGACCCCTCCTGATCTTTGTCATCCACAGGCTCCAATGCAATTTCCTTTTTCTCCCGTACTACAATCGAAACAAGCTCATTTGTTAAATCATAGGTGGAGGACATTACATAGCAGATTTAATGTTTGAATATTCTGTGATTATTTTTTAAACAGAAATTACTTTGACTTATTATATTAACTGATTGGTCATTTGACTTATGAGACATAAAAAAAAGTCAAAACAGCACAAACAAAATGTTTCAGTAATGCTTGAGTTATCGTCTCCAAGCTGAAATACAAAATTTACAACTCTCAGCTTCAATGAAATGATTGGCAGGTTGCCAGTTATTGCTCTGCAGCTTTAGTCGCGAATCCTCTGAGTACCTGGATATTTCCCCCCTCGACTCCTCTTGATGAAGCAGACTATGAGAAGGATGAGCACGATGAGAGCCACTGCACACATGATCCCAATGAACCAACCCTGAGTGGAGATGTCCACCTGGTCCTGAGCATATGCTGAGGCACACCGATACACAGGATCAGAGACAATCAACTGAGCCCCTTAAAGTATTCATTTGGTGGACCAGTTGCATTGGTGCACTAGGAAGTAGTGAATTACTTTCTGTGGTGTAGTGGGGTGACTCCTCGTTGTGCCACTCCCCTAGTCCTATCCGGGTTCGTGCAGCTACAGAGAACCTGTAACGAGTGTAGCGGTCATATCGGCGGACTGAGAAGCTCGTCACATTAGGCAGGAACTCCTCTACTCTCAGCTCCTCTCCTCTAGTCGCATTCACTGCAGAGAGAGAGAGAAAATTTCACAGCAGTCGGAGAACTCTTGATGTTGGTGCTGGTAGACTGAACTGTCAAGTACCTCACTTGTTAAGGGCCTCACTTGCTCAAAGAGTGGCTACATGAGTGTTTATTACTCTCTTAGTGGTTTTCTGGTCTTTGAGTGTATGTTCAAGGGTGTTATTATGTTCTTACTGAGATGTGGCCCTTTGGCAGGTTTAGTGTTATTTTCTGTTTCTTCAAGAGTTGATTTGAGCATGTAGAGGAAAGCGAATTGCCATACCTGTCTGGTACTTCAGGGAGTACCCAGTGATGATACCGTTGGGCTCTGCTGGCAGTTCCCAGTCAACATAAATGCTGTCCAGATGTCGTTGTTGGATTCTGAAGGATTTGGGAACAGATGGCACTACAGACAAAAACACAACAGGAGGCCCTGCACGTAAGCTTGATGGAAATAAAACATCCATTTGTGGCTTGCTAATTGTTAATTGTGGATGTTTTCTAAAAAGATAGCCCCCATTTTTTTCTTTTCTTCTTTTTTCTTTAATTAAACCCTGCTGAAAAAGGACAAGCTTGACAAGAACCAAATAGACAACAACAGGCCGAATACAAATACACTTGCCTTGCCCTGCCTTGCCCTGCCTTACCTCCTTCAGGTGTTGAGAAATGTATATTATTACTTGGCGGCCCTTCATATCGATTGTTTGTCACCACTATGTACATCTTGTAGTTGCTGTAGGGGATGAGCCCAGTGAGGAAGACCAGACGGTTCTGGATCATTGTTTGGAAACACTTTATAGACTTCATTCCTCTGTTGACCCTGAGCCACCTCAGCTGGCTGCTGTCCCTCCAGTAGTAGACCTGAGAGACGAGAAGGTAATCACTAACACGCTCTGGATCGGGCCTCTTGTGCTAAGAAGCACTTTGCACATTGTGAATCCTGAGCTCAAACAAATGTATTAAAATAATCTATAGAATCTGTTCTGTGAAATAAAAGATGGACATTTTTATTAAAAAGAAGGTGTTTGCAGTTAGAACCTTATATAACATAAACTAAAACATAACTGGGAATTAACTAAATAAAATAGGAATCTAATTGGCAGGAAAAACACATTGGACAACTTACAAATGTTTTAGAAGTGTTAAAATATAATTAATTACTATTAATAGTTCCCACCTGATAAATGATCTTAAATAGATCTTGTACCCTGATATA